>OY804261.1:6593038-7193038 GCA_963680825.1 Meiosimyza decipiens | reverse complement strand
CAGAATTCATTGCGCTAGAGCTTAGCAAAATAGCAGTAATTGTAATCGAATCTCAGTTGTCAACAAAAGAGGCAAGTTGGGACTATTTGTAGATGGCCAGCGAATCGTGCGTTAGAAGCACTAGGAGAGTAAGTGGAATCCTCCGCTAAAATATACAAAAATGTATTTAAAATATTTTGCCTGGTCTTTTTAAGTCGATAGTTTAGGTAAAGAGCAATTGAAGCTATTCAAGTAGCAATAACTCAAGCGGAATAGCAACAGCAATGGCAGTACCGTCGCTAAGCACTGCTATTTTATGTTTTTTTTTCTTCTTCTTCCAACACTGTACGCCAGCAACCTTTAATTTTTATACACCATCATACCATAGCTACGATTTTGGCGCGGCGCAAGTTAAAGCTGCTGCAACGAGCGAATCTACTTAATGGCAGATTTGAGTGCAACTAAAATTGAATTTCATTGCAAAAACAGACGAGCTTTAAAGCCCTGCAGGAAATTTAGTTAATGGTATAAGAAAATCACTAACACAAATAGAAGCTATAGCTGTTGGTGGCTGCTTTATTTGTGTATACGCAGTGGTAACCATTCTCTAGCTTGGTAACCGTGAATAGCGAGGAAACTTCGCTAGTTAGGAAAAATGCTGTGGGCTAAGCGAACAAGCAAATGCTTATGTTGTGAAACATGTTGATAGTAAATTGCAAAGGATGCTTGAGATAAATGTTTGGTGTTGTTGTTGAGTGGAGATGAAGTGTGTGTTAGGTTAAGATGCTTAAATTGCAGCATATAATAAGCAGAATAAGTAAATTGAAAATATTATATAGATGGATCCTACTCTATCAAAATGGAAGTCAACGAATTTTTTTGTGTACAGCATTTGACTAAATTTAGACTGCTCTTATTTGAATTCGGAAAATTTCACTGTAATATAAGTCCTCAAAAGAAACGGACCAATCGTTATGCCAGAGTAACAGCTTCCAATTCCGTCCTAGGTCTTGACGAAAATTCTATTCACTAGTATCAGGATAAAAATAAAAAAAAACTTTTCTGCAAACAGGTCTTGTTAATATTGATCAATTTAACATCTTTCGCATCATTGTGGAGCTGATAATTGAATGACAGTCTTCTCATCGAATTTTGAAAGCATCGACCTCACTTGCATCTGGGATGCATTTAACAAATAATGTCTAGCACCCTTTATCATTAACCTCACAACTTATTGGTTCTTTTGAGTCCATTCCAGGTGTTCTTCATTTTGTATTCTTTTGGAGTAACGCACAAATCATAATGATCCAGAAAACATAACTAGATCTTTTATTTATATAGAATTGCTTACATGAAAATGGTTTGTAACGCTTTGGCGCAAAATATTCTGATACGATTTTAATAATTTTTTTTTTCAAACAACATAATTGTGCTTAGGAAGGTTATTGCGTACTTATTTTTTTATTCATTAAAGTTAAAGATCCTTTGTTTGCGAATGAAGTTTCTTAAAGACTACACACAAAAATTGTCGTTTTGCTATTTCGTTGCTTATGCTGCTTTTTCAATTCTATGTGGCTATTGTTGTTTTTCTTTCATCTCATTTGTACGTTTTGTTTTTGGCTTCGAATTACAAAGGATAAACTTTCTTCCAATTGTTTTTTTTTTTTTTTTTTTGAATATGGTTCATTTCAATATTAGATCAAACTGCGAAATAAAGCTAATAGAACAAGTGTCATTTAAGGGACTTTGATTTAATATTGGTGATGGCTTCACTTGCCGAGGCTAGTTACTTATCATGCGATGCTTTTAATTAAAAAAACAATGACTTTAATTTCCTTAAATATCAGCACTTGTTGAACTTTTCAACACAATGAACTAAAATTCTTAAACTTTTCGCAAAGTTCATTAATTTTCAACTTTTTCGCAGAAAACAAACAATTGGCGCTGTCGCCTGCCACAAATAAACAAACATCAGTGTAAACAGCTTCAATGTACGAAAACAGGATATGCAAAGGATACGCATAGGATATTGCGTGTATTTAGATAAAATTTGCTTTTTATTTTTTACTTTCCTGGGCTTACGTTTTGTTCCGTTCTGCTATGTTTTTCTTAGCAAGTCAATATTAGAAAATTAAGCAAAACTAAGTTTATTTATTTATGTTTGTAAGCCAAAGAAAAAGGAAATAATACAGAGAGTAAGAAGCATAAGCCAAATCAAAGTCGTTAAGTAAACAACTCAAGGACATGCAAAGAAAGCAATTTGTTGCGCTTATAGAACAGCAATCAAATTGAAGGCAAGCAATTAGGGTGAAAAAGCTTTGAAAACTTTGAAAAGGATTTTTCGTTTCAAACAACTACGGAAATGGACAAAAAATTGTACACTGAGATAAATTTTAAGTGTTTTTTTCTCAGTCATAGAATTACAAAAAACAAATATTTTACAGACTAAAACTAAATGAAGCAAAATTTAATTAAAGTCAAGTGCCATAAAGCATTTAAGTAATTCTCTCTGTGTATCAAGTAGCCAGAAACCACAAAGTTTGCATGTCACAACTTGTTGGCTTGTTAAGGACAAAAAACGTAACAATAAATAAAGTTGCTTAGTTCTTTAATTGTGTGCAACTCTTTGCAATAGAATTTTGAAAAACTTTTCAAGGCTTAAGTTTTTGTGCAGTTGTAAAAAGTTCAAGACACAAAGCGAAATTGACGTAAAATGCTCTCATGAGTTATGTGTTTGCTACACAAATTTATGATGTCATTTCTTGGAATACAAATTAAAACTTTTTTATTGTATCAAAAGCAAAAGAAAGCTGCAAAAAAACCAAGAAATCGGCCAAAGTATTATGGTAAGAACTAAAAATAAATAATACAAAAAAATTTCAGTCTTGAGTTCAATTTAATGTGAAAAATGCATAAAATTGGTGACGACTTTATTTTTAAAAATAAATGAGTGTAGCTACTACTGCTCTTAGACTTTTTAGCTATATAACTTGAACCTTTAAGTCATTTACATAATATTGTAATTTTAACTTAAATTTGGCGTATTTTCCATATCAAATCTTTCTATTCGTATTGAGTGACTTTTAATTTTCAAACTGGCCCATGTTTTGGAAAAGTTTTATTTTAGAGCTTTGATAATTTGGGAAAATGTTCTCCATGCCCATTGTATTGTTGAAAACAACTCATTTCATACAAATTTTAATTTTATTTTTTACGTATGTTTAACGTATTAAAATTCAATGCTAACTGGACACATTTAATTGGCATCGACTATCAAAGCGTTTAAATCGACTTAAAAAAAATAGTTTCAATGAAAAATTAAATACCTACACACAAAAGTTCAATATCAATTGAATATTTCAATGGAAAAGCCAAATAATGCAATGAATGAATTAACTTTTGACACAGATTTGTGAAATATCATTTTAAATTTATAATTTTTATTGCTTTAATTCATTTAAATTATTTTGCAAAAATTTGAATGGAACTTTTTTTGTGTTGATAAAGTTTCAATGGCAACAAAACAAATAAAATATGCAACGTGAAACAACTTTTTGGTGTAAGCAAAACACACAAAAAAATATATCTACTATGATATCCCAGCACTTAATTTTAAGCGCAGAAGAGTCATATCTCGCTTGAGCTTGTATATTGTGACGACAAACGGCGATAATTTGTCAGAAGGAACTGTCTGGAGGTGGCAACTCTTCACAGTGTTTCGCGCTTAATTTATAAGAAAGAGTTATGAATAGTTTTTAACGAATTAAAAAACTGCTGAAAGAGAAGCAATTTTCGGCCTTCTCTATATAAAAGAATTTTTGCTCGAAATAGTAATAATTTTTATGGGAACAATTGATGTCCTTTTGATTTAAAAAAAATCTGTTTAATAAGAAATATTTGATAGTTTAGAAATCTTTCAATTCCTACCGGGCACCCGGCTTTGACATGAAATTCTAGGCTTGGCCAGGTCAAAACACTTGCCAACCCTATTTCGAAGGTTCCGCATTTATTGTTTTATTTTATCGGCGTGTGATATGTGTGGGAATTTTAATCTTTGAAAGTTCCTTGTTGGAATTGACGTTGTTAGTAATCATTAAACTAAGCCACATTTTGTTGTCGCATATGTACAATGGAAATTACAAAAAAAGTTTGTCAAATCATTTTGAAAACATATGAAATTTAAAAAATGAGTTAACAACTCAGCGCCTGAATTATAGCTAATGTCATACTTCTTATAAAAAAGTCACCAAAGAATCACAAGAATGTTTCAAAATCAATTCCTTTTTCATTTCTCATTTTTCTCATATATCTTCGTGAAGAATGTAAATTCGTTCGCTTTTTTATTGCGCTAAAATATTATCGCGAAGACTTTACCACAAATGTTATAAATTCAACGCCATAATTGTGGATGTTTTAAAAAATCTTCCAAATGTTTGCTGGGCTAAGCCGTAAAAATCACGTGCGCTCGCAAGCAGCCGCACATTTATGTAAATGTGTGTGTAAGCACATGCACATGAACAAATAAAAATATTTTGGTTTTTTTTTTTCAAAACAATTTATTCATTTGTAGCATAGCATGTTGTTGTAATGTGGCATAATTTACACATAAATTTAACGTCATATACATAAAGTTTTATTTGCACCTAATAGAGTACAAATATGTAATAGGGTGTATTAAAAAATAAAATAATGACATGTTTAGTCTCCCTAAAAAGAAAACTATAAAAAGTCCTAACATAATCCAGTATAGCGTGATTTGACGCCTTTGAACTATTTTCTTAGGGGCTATATGTTGAGTCGATGATGCCTTTTAAGCCAACATTGTTCTAATAATTGCAGACTTAAGACCCTCATAACATAGCTTAATATAGATTTCGGTATTGCGGATACTTTAAAAGCTTCATTAAATTGCAACACGGCACATCTTATCTTTTCTTACAATGTGCCATCTCTTAAAGTCTGATCAAATCGTTCAGCCGTTTTAAAGAAATTCATTTTTATCTTAACAAAGCTCTCTACAAAAAAAAATAAAAACTAAACAAAAATTTCTTGGGAATTACATCCCTAAAGTAACAACGTTTTTATTAAACATTTAAAAATAACTTTGCTGCCAATTTTCATTCGCAAGGAAAAACAATTCTCATTTGATTTTCTTTAAATCTTAATTTTATTCAAAAGGACTATAAACGAAATTGTCAGAACACCACTAACAATAAGAAAGTCAAAAAATCACCATGAACAAAGCAACAATAATAATATCATCATCAGTGCAAACATCACCACAATAGAATTGTAATCAGGAGGAGCAGCAGCAGTAGCAACATCATCATCGTCGCAATCATTGTCGCCCTCAACATTTGAATCAAACATTGCCATTACCATGCTTGTATGCGCTTAACCAGAACTAAATTTCCCATTTGAATTTCCATATTCCGTTAGTGATAGCAACACGAATGATGAGAAAGGATATTGCTACTGTTGCTCTAAGTTCGCAAGACAAACGATAGAGTTTAACCAATTTTGCATTCAAGTTAAATAATTTGCCAAAGTTTAAGACAATTTTGAGACAAAGCATATTAAATACTCAATTTGCATTATTCTTGCGTTTGCTGGAATAATCGAAACTTAACGCCACGATGTCTGTGATACCCAGCTATTGTTAATGGTCTATTCAAATATTGTGTTAAAATTTCAATTTAAAATTTTTTAAACTTTTTTCATTGTATCCGCCCTGTAAGAAACGTACCAGCCTATTGTGAGTTTATTCAAAATTGAGCTTAGAATCCAATGAAATTTCAAAATTGTACAAAACGGCTTAAGACAATATCATATACGCCAAAAAAACCAACATACGAAAAATGAGCGCTGCAGGACCAATCGTCATCATCATCAAAGCCATGGCAAAATTGGGTAAAACGTCGAAATCATTGCAAGACAACAACAGAAGTCAAGGCAGTGTAAAAGTCAGACGACAAGTGGCAATAGCAAGCAGTGCTTCGCAATAAAATGCTTAACATTGCAAGCGCAAAATTCAACTGAAGACCAGCACAGTGAGAGAAACTTACTCACTGGTGTTATGCAGATTGAAACATCATCAGAAGTCATTGCACGTATTTTATTTTTTTTTCAACACACAACACTGATTGCAGTTACAACGTAACTTAAACCAAAGAAATAGCTCGAAAAAAAAGAATAATAAAAAATGGGAAAAAATCACACCATTTCGAATTCACAATGCAATCAACATATGTTGCTGCTACTGTTGGTGCTGTTGCTGATACTTCTGTGGAAGCTGCTGCTATTTTTGTAGAATTCACAGTTGCTGCTGCATTGAATTGTGGTGGTCGCGCAGGTAGTTGCGCTGAATTTAAAATTCAACTGATTGTGAGTCAATGAGTAAACGAATGACTGACTGACTGTCTTATGTACTGGCTAACTGGGTGGGTGCATAAATAAATTCATAAATGCACACAATGAAGAAGGAGTTGCTTTTTGTTGGTATTATACGCGAAATGTTTTTGCAATAGCTGTTGATTAAATCAAACGGAATCTGAGAATTCACTGACGGCTGTTACCCTCGTTCATATTACATGTGAGAGCATATGATTTGTTTCTTTTGTTTCGAAATCGTATTGATATCCAGCCAATTGTATGCTATGGTTAGTATGCCCTATTGTTGCTTCATCAGCTAGATAAAATTTTCAAATGCAGACCAAAAAACTTTGCCCATCATATGGGAATTTTTGATCTGTGTAAGAAAATGTACTTTCCATTATTGTTTTGTTTCATAATGAAATTACTCTCTTAGGGACTCATTCTCTCTCCAAAAGTAACCAGAAAAAACCAAATGAGAGAGATTTAGTCCTTTGAACTCTTAATTCAAATACAAACAGTACAAATTAGTACAAGTTTTGCGTGAGACTTAATCCTAAAAGGAAATATAACTAAAAATACAAAAACTAAGTGTACAATAACCTTTTTTACTACAAATATGTTGTTTTGTGCCAAATCGTTACAAACGATTTTCGTATTACAACTTAAACATAAATACTGCATAAAATCTTCTCTTAAAGCTCAAGTTTTGAGCGTGGTTGACTACAATTCTAGAAGAAAACTTTACCACGATATTCAGTAGCTAAACAATTTATAATGCCAAATAGCTAAACTTAAATTAAGCAAATATCAGCTTGAATGACATATATGTTTTCCAGCTGCACTTACAAAATTATGAAATAGAAAATCTATTTTAATATTCCGGCTTTGTAAAGCAGCAATGTAATCCTTCTATTTTCCTTTGAATTTTTATTTCATGCAACCTTTTTCCTCATTATTGCCACAGCAACAGCACCAAATAAGTTCTTTAGCCGTAAGCAAATTAATTCCTGTTATTTTGTGCAAACAAAATTTTAACTACAAAACTAACTATAATTTCAAAAAATACGAGTATTTTTCATGTGTAAACAATTTATTTATAAACAAATCAAATTTTCTTCACCACAAATAGAAGAAAAAGTTGTCAAAAGCTCAACATTGCAAAAAAATAAACAACAACAAAAAGTGTAATTTCAATTTATTTTCCCTCCTTTTTACTGCACAAATACATTGCAGCAAGTTATCCCACAGATTACGCTTGGTATTTTTTCATTGCATGCTACCATCATTGTTTATATTATATCTCTTTCGCACAATAAAATTAATGTTTTACAATTCACCTCAAGGCGTGGCAGGTTTCACTTCAGGACCTATGTACATGCATTAAATGTTTTCATTTTTATTTTTTTATTATTCTGTTTATTTTATGCGACCTGTTTGTTGTTGTTGTTGTCTTAATTGCAAAAGTTTTATGAAAATTTGCCTTAGGATATGTGAAAAGTTTTTGCGAAAACCAACATTGCATTACTTTATTTTGCTAATGTGTTGAGTGGGAAAATGATTTTAATGAAAATAAAAAGTTAAAATAAAATGCAACAAATGAAGTTTAAGAATAAAATCAGTGAATTTTTTAGTAAAAAACTTTGGCTTATACTGGAGGGAAATGCTAAACGTTTTTTAACCAGGTGTTTTGCTATCGAAGTTTTGTTAATCCTTTGTGTGGTTAAATAGTTTTTCCAGAGATGTTAAATAAAAACAAATATTAAGATAAAATTGCACTTTAAAGCTGAAAATGCTAAATATATCATGATATTTTGTGTATTTCTGTGGCAATCTAAAAGATTTGAGTTCAACCCTCATCAAACGGATGCCGGCATAAAGTTCCGCACAGGGTTACCAAGTGGCTTTTATTGCTGCGGGCAGGCCGTTAATTGGATGCCAAAGCCATAAGCCACGTAGCTATTAAACCGCTAATTGGAGAAACGAATATTTTTATACAAGCCATAAAAAAATGGTAATTTTGACAAATTTTTTTTTGTGGCCTTCCTAAAATAAAAACTGTTTCCTCAAAATGGTGATCAATTCACCTTGATTGCTTTTTTTTTCGTTGCCACTCTGAAAAATTTAAGTTTTGAAGTCAAAAAATCCATTTTTTTACATATAGCAAAAATCCTCCACTTAAAGACTTTTTCCGAAATTTTTGAATTCCTATAAGGAACTCGACTTTAATATGCAGTCCAGGCTTGGCCAGGTCAAAGGCGACCACTTGGCAACCCTGTCTGTTGTAGAAAGAGTTTACTCGAGTAACTACGCCATGGATTTCAGTGAACGCAGGAAGCGTTTGACCTAGTGCTGAGGCGAATCACTGAACAACCTCTAACCCATAATCAGCACCCGAGATATTTAATCCCAAGCAATAATTTGGCTCGTGGACTAAGCGGTTCTCCAAAAACCGATCTTCAAGCAAAGTAGAACAGTTACATGTCTTTATAATTGCCATAGCACAATATCATCGCTTGATTTTTTTTTTTTTTTGTTGTGAAGAGGAACAGTTCAGTACGTAATTTATTATCCCATAGTACCCAGTGCAACGCCTCATGCTATGGAGTTAGATAGATTCCTGAGTAAAGATATTTCCTTTTTAATGGGCGGGGCCACGCCCTACACCGAAAAAAATTATTTTACTGCTGAACCAATGGACCGATTTTAATGAAATTTGGTACGGAGATATCGATTGAACCCAGAATCGGTTCATTGATTCAGCAGTAAAATTTTTTTTTCGGTCTAGGACGTGGCATCGTCCATTATAAAACAAATATCTATACTCAGAAATCAATCTAACTCCTGAAAACCTATTTTTCTGATAGTTATTGTTTTTAAGTAGAAAGTGCTCGCCTTTATAAGGTATATATGTTTTCACGTCTAAACACAAAAAACAACATCGTTATGCTCCCTTAATCAAATAGAAAGAACATTTCAAAACATTTGTAAAATGTTTTCTTACTGACTAAAGGAAGTGATAAGCTTCATCAGCACTATTCTGCTTAATCTTTAAATTACCATAAAAAACAATTACTATCATTATGAAGTGTTTACCATTCGATGGATAACTTTCACTTTTATCTTTCCATGCTTCTTCCCAACTCAATTGCTTCCCATTCTACTACAAAGTTTTACCAAGTAACTTTTTGTCATGCCATATGATAAAATTGATCTCCTACTATCACTCACATACATCTACCACAGCTTTCAACATTAAATAGCTTAACAACCTTCAAATAATGGCTTTTAAATACCTTAAATTGCAGCATAAGTAATCCTTAAAACGCGTTTTCTACGTCCGTGCACAAACCAGCTACTATGTAATGCGAAAACAACAATATAACGCAGAAGAAGAAGAAGAAGAAGAAGAAGAAGAAACTGAACAAGCACAACAACAACGACAAAATCAACGACAACTGATCCAAGTGAATGGCACTGAAGCACTCGTGACTTATTTGCAAAGATGTGCACTCAACTGGGAACAATAGAGCGAGTGCGAGTAGGTTGAAGTGCAAGAATTTAAAAGATGCTAAAATGGATAACAATTCACTAATATGCGGGGAATGATAGAACCACCCTCAATGCTCATAGTTTACAGTGGAGATTTTATGAAATTTAAAAATACTAAATGGAGTTTTTGGAGAATATTTTCTGCGCAACACTTTGAAACTTAGCAGAGTTGCACTGGTGGATTAAAAATATGTGCAAAAAGGCTCCGATTAACAACAAAACATTGAGCACGATATATTAAAAAGGCGATTTCCTTATCGATTTTCTTGTTAATGGATATGATAATGAAACTGATCGGAGAATATTCTATCAAAATCACTTGCATGATGATACATTTTTTAGATGACATTAATTTATTTTTACATAATTTTAACTGCAAATTTTAATAATGAGTTCCACAGTGCGTTGAGTAGAAATCGCGTTTTGCTTGAACGAGATAGCATTAGTTGTAAAGCACTTGAATCTCTCTGGTGTATGTGCAATAAACTAGAAAATACTTTATTGAGCCACGACTGGCTTAATGGGCGTAAAGTGTTGGTAATGCGAATGCCTTACAAGCCAAGATGATAATAGTTTTTGTTTATAGGACTTTCTGTCTTGTTTTTTGTTTTCATACTATGTGGATGATTGAGGTTTTATTAAATATTTCAAAGCACAAATTTCTTTCATGCAAATAGCTTATGGAATTCAAGAAGATAACAAGCATCACTGAAAGCCTTTGCAGCAAACTGAAATAAGTTTCGATCGTATGCAACGATGCATATTTATACAATTTATATAACATTGTTTACATTCAAATGGTTTGTAACGCTTTGGCGCAAAATATACTGAAGCGATTGTAACAATTTTTTTTTTAAACAAAACATTTGTGCTAAAAAAGGATATTGTATACTTATTTTTTTTTTATTACTTAAATCATAAATTAAATCTCCTTTTTTTGGGATAATGTTCTTTCGAAACCTCACAAAAAATGTCGATTGACTTTTGTTCTGTGTGTTCTTTTTTTTTATTCGTATTTGTGGAAAATTTTACTTTAGAGGCGATGCTTCAAAAACTTTTTTTTAGAAACAAGAAGTTGTACCCCCTAAAACCGAATCTGAAAAAAAAAAGTCGGTCTCTTATGGCTTCCGAGATAAGATTGATCAAAGTTTGACCTTGCATAAATAAATTGTTTAAACATTTTTTTATTTATTTTTTATTTTGTGTATACGTGTTTTGACTTCTAAAACAGGAATCCGTTAAAAAACCACTTTGATCTGTAATGGTTTTCGAGTTAAAATTCACGAGAAAAAAAGTTTGAAAAATTTTAAAATTTCTCCGGGCTAGCAGCCCAGGTGTTATATATATTATAGACTGATCCGCGGCCGAATATATAGTTTGCAAAGTTTTAAAAGTATTTAAATTTTCCCAACATTTTCCAATTGTTTATTTAGTTAATTGACATTTATATTTGTTCATAATATTTTTATACAATTAAAAAGTAGATATTTGCGCATCAACGATACAAATCAAATTTAATGCTTATTTAGCATAAATATCAAATGGAACTTTAATTTACATAGGTTTTATGTTTGTACTTGGCAAAGCAATTAAATTATATTTAGTTCAACGTAGTACGTGCCGCTATTTCATTATCAAATAAATTTTATATTTAAAACTATGTGTTTTAATTGGACTTATCTTGTAACAGAAATGCAAATTAAGCTGAAAATTTCAGCATTTCTATTTTAAATAGGCGATAAAGCGCAATTAACACCATTCAATGAATTTGGCATTGTATATTTAGTGACAATGTGAAAATGAACAACTGCAAGCATAAATTAAAGTTTTTGCATTTACATACCTACAAGCAGATTTATAGATAAATGCAAATTTATAGTGCGAAAACTATCGATATTATTGAAATGTTGTTAAATGGAGAAAAATTAAGGAGTGTTTGGAAATTGTATATATATATGCTGAACACAAACCTTAGTTTCAAGCAGTATTGGAAAATATTTAGATATACCAAATATCCGGTAAGGAAGGAATTATATGTTAGTCACTGATAAGCGTAATGACATTTTTGTAGCTTGTTGCAGCTTTAATACTAGGGAAGATATTACCAAGCCACATTACCTCTTTCAAATTCTTCTCAAATGCTTTTTTCAATTTCTCTGCAATTTTATTTTACAATACCAAAGGGTTGCAGCATATAAACTCCTAAAATGATATTTTTGTGTGTATTTTTGAGCCACCTTAATGTACATAGACTAGAACTCAATAAAACGTTCATACCCTTACTTACAAGTTTTTTAACTTATTATAATGTAGACAGAACGTTACTCGTAATTTGCATAGCTTATAACTTTAATTGGTTCCACGTACTAAACGCAGCTGATTTCAAAGCTGATTTGCATAAAACCATCTAACATTCTAGTGCAATCCTGAAATCAACCGATTATATTATATCACTTGACAAAACTTAACTCATCGAATCATAAAACGTTGGTTTATATAAAATTCGTCAAATGCTTAAGAGACTTACTACGTGTAGAAATTTTGGTTGTAGTGGTAGTGCTTGACTCTTCCGATCATTTGTATTATCATTTCATTTATATACCAAAGAATGTTGTACAATTCATCTGGATTTGAATATTAGTAAAACCCCGAAGTACTTATATCTACGAGTATGTATATCTCAGAATCCTTAGACTGAATTAAAAAATTTTTGTTCATCTATTTTTCCCCCAATTATTTTCTATGCAGCATAATCGTTACGGATTTGCAATTATGATACTAATTCACAATAAAATTTCGTTAGCTTAATTGGGTTTATATTTATTCATAGCATAATACACCATGGAACAAATACACAAATCACAAATACTTACAAGCAAAATAATATAATCGGACGTTTAAAATACCCAGCAGGCAATTGAGCAAGGCCTTCCCCGGAAAAGGCCTGCTAGCACTGCTCCGATTGTAAGAGGCCTTCTCAAAACTAAATTTTCATGTAAATAACAAAAAAAAATTTTTTTTTTTTTTACTATGATTTTTGTTTTTATTTACAATCTGTCAATATTAACAATAAGTAAATTTTATAAGTAGTGAAATTTTAATTAGCAAAAATAGTTACACTCCATTGAGTGTATACTCATGAAATGCTATTATGCCTTCCCACAGCAGTAGTGCTATAAGGCCTTCCCACAGCAGCACTGCTATAAGGCCTGGTATTAGAAGGCAAAGAAGAAGGACTTCAAGTATTTTTTTATTTCATGTATTGCAATGTTTTATGATTCGACATTACTTTTTTGTTATTGGATTGTACTTATACGACATCAAAAGTTGATACATGGTTAGAAGTAAGTAATGGTGTGCATGTTGCTAGGCTGGGCTTTTGTTTCATGTTATGTTAAAGTGGTAGAGTGTTGTGTATTCAATGTCAAATTATAAATTAAGAAAACGTCACAAAAAATAAACATTAAAAATATCAACGCAAGCGAGGTTGACGCAGATAAAAAAAACATTTAACTAACACGACGTAGTAAGATTTCATTTTTTCAAAGTACTTCTGTGACCCCTTCTACGGTAAGCGCTCTTAGAAGGGCTCTTGACGCAAGCGATGTAGGAAGACCTGCTTGAAGAGTATTTCTAGCTGGCCTGCTAAAGAAGGCCTGTTTTATCGGGACGTTTCATATAAAAATGAAAGTAAGTTTGAAAGGAGGTGGCAAGGCCTTAATCTTACCAGGTAAGGCCTGCTAGAAGGCCTGCAAGCTCCTGCCCTTGCCTACTGGGTACAAACGCATAATACACACATACTTTCACATTAATTGGCAATTATTTGACTCCACCATTACATATTTTATTGGTTAGTTACGATATTATGCTGGTGTTCACATGCAGTTTTTCTGTTTATATATTATGTGCGATTCTGTTTGTTTATTAGAATTTAAATGTATAAACGTAAGCACACATTTAATATGTGGCATTGTCCATGAGTAAGGATCATATGTCAACAAATTTTCATCAAAAACAATTCCTATTAATGAGGGCAATTTTATTTAAATCGAAAATCAATTGATAAAAAATCTTAAATTTTCATTTTATAAAATTATTAATATTCAAAGCTGTTTTCATGGAGAAGTCCTTTTTTATGTTAAAAAAAAAGCAACAAACACTTATTGCGCAATACCGCAACCTCAAACAATAATTTAAAATTGAAATAAAGCCTAACAAATTCGGACAAATAAATGTGCGACAATTGTGGAAATTGCGAAATGATATAAACCATGAGCGTAGCTGAAATTCTGTAAAGTGGTTATTGCTTATTGAATGGCGAACTTAAGTGAAAGTTCCGAAACATTTTTTAAATAGAAAATAAAGTCTATAAATACGTAACGCACACGCTTGAATTCTTTACATTTTAACTTCAGCAACTTAGTGGATATATTGAATATTTTCATTGCCTATTTAAAGGTAACGCAAAAGATTGTCAGTTTGATTTTAAACTTTCTATTATTTGAGTATTTTGAATGCATATTTTTATGCATTTTTCGTGAACCATTGAATAAAATTTTAATCTTTATTTTATTTATAACAAATTGTGCAACTATTTTGTTTCAAATTGTGTGATTAAAATGTAAAAAAACTATTTTCTATTCTTCATTATTTCATGAGGCTTTCAGCCCCTGTGCTTCTACTTTTTCAATGACCACTGTTTATTGTTGTTGCTGCTGCTGATATAAGACTTGTAATGCTATTACCATTATTTTCCAATTGGTTTCTAATGAGCTTTCATTATGCTGCCTCTGTACAAATTTTCATATTTTTTAATAGGATTTACCAAATTTGATGGGTGACATTTATAATTAGACATCAGCATTATTTGTGTAGTTATATTTTATACAATGAAAATGTTTTTGGAATTCAAAATTTGATCTTGATCAAAATAAAATAAAACAATAGCCTTATTGTAGAAATACTTAATTCTATGCCTTAAAATATTAAATGTCGAGAAATAATAGTGCATACTTATAAGCGCATATTTTTCAATATTTTCAAAAGATGCAAACAAATATCTTCAAACGAAGAGAAATGTTGTATTGAATAAAAATTTAAATCAGCACATAAATAAATATTTTATACAGTTGACAGCTACCATTCTTACTCTTATAGTACCTATCTAAAGTTGCCAATTTTTTCACCTTTTCTTTTTTTTTGGTCTACAATAAATCAAATTAAAGCTACATATGCGCACGTATGTTTCATACAAAACCAAGTTGACAGCAGTTGATAAAAAATTACACACGCTCGTAAGCTGTTGCACAATTACAAAAAAAGTAATATACTTTATGTATACAAGTGACATGTACAAATATGCGTATGAGCAACATGTCAATGATAATGGAAAAATGTTAGTAAATATACAAAAAAAAAATGGCTGAATTATAACAAATGATAAATCTTTATTAACAGAATAAATTAAACGAAGTGGAAATACGTATTTGATTTTGTCGAAGATTAAGTTATGTTGATAATAAAAAAAAATTAATTTATTATGAAATGTGCTCACTTTGAAGTATTGCTACAACACTAGGAATGATTATTTCACAAAAAAAAACATTCATCATTTTTGTATTAAAACAATTTTCTTTCGTATGTTATCAAAAGTTTTTAAATGATTTTTTAGTTGTTTCTACAAAATGCTGCAGTTCCAAAAACATGCAATTCATTTACAAAAATTTACCTTAAAATATTTTCGAATAAGTCATAATATCTAATAGACATATCTTTCATAACAAAATTACTTCGAGTGTACACAAACGCGCACACATAAAAAAAAGGAAAAACCAAAAAACGAGATTAAAATCAGTTAAGTTAATAAGTTGGCAACGCTCACATATAAGGTAAGTTTCAGCTTGAGTTTATTTTATGCTTGAGTTTGCACGCAACAATCACGGCGAAACAAATATACTTAAATAAACACATGTAAGCACACACATACACACAGCTACGCACAGCACAGCGTATTTACACAATTAAGTGGAAAATACAGCGGAAACGGAAATTGCGGTAGTGCTATGAAATATGCGCGCGCTTTTAAAGACTTATCATGTTTTGTTGTTGTTACAGAATTTCCTGCTTTTGTGCTTTGCACGAAATCAGGATAAGTGTTTTCAGTTAGTGAGTGAATATATGTCTTAAATGCTGCTGTTGCTATTCATTGTGTCTCTTGATATTTGATATGAAATGTTTTTTTATAATCGCTTGTTTTCTTTTCATTATTTTGTGAAAATAAAAACTCTTACTTTCTTAAGAAAAAATCATAATGAGAATAATAAGAATGAAAATAAAAGCAAATGATTTTTGTTTTTTTGAAATAGTGTAAACACTGCAATGATTGGCAAAGTATTTTGAAAAGTGAATATATATGGGGAAGTTTCACAACAGCTCTCACTTTTGTATTGAAATTAATATACTTTACAAACTGCAAACATGCTGTTTCGATGTTGTAGATAAATTCATGTGAGTTTTAAGTACAACATTTTTTCTTTACTCATTACTGATATTAAGCCGTAAGCATTTTAAGTGGTTTGAACCTTAAGTGCTGTAAGTGCCACTGTTGTCCATTGTCAGTAAATATTAAGCTCTGCGAGAATTTTAGTAAATTTAAAATTTCTTTTAGATTATTAAATCCAAAACTGCATGTAGAGCTTTTTTGTTAGTTTAAGTTTTGCAGTGTTTAATTTTAATAAAATACACGGAGATTTGCATGTTTGTTAAATGAAAAGTGAACGAACAGAACGGCGCATGAACAGTTGTTTTGGGTTTTGTGATGCAATTTGTTGATAACACTGAACTTCAAGTACTTTGAATCACTTCAAAAATACACTAAATGTGATATTTTTTTGATTGCAAAGTGAAGGTTTTCCTCTTATCAGCTCTGAAGCAAAAATAGCTTTTTGCGATTTCAGAAAATTTCTAGTATTCAATAGAATCAGATTGTCAAAGGGTTGGAGATTTATCTACGTTCGATAAAAATGGCATTTTCAGCATTTAAAGGTTTAAGATTTTTTAGGTTTGAAAGGATATTTTTTTTTTTTACTGTTGATTTAGTTTTATAGCTTTAATGCATAAGACTACATTCCTGGAATTTCAAATATTTATTTACACAAGCCAGTTCCTTGATTTTTTAGGCTTTCAATACAAGTGTAATTGTTATTTTGTGTTGAAAGTATTTGTACGTGTTAGGCTCTCAAATTTCCTTCAATAATTTTACCAATCAATAGACACCATATACTAAATTATTTTATAAGACGCTTATTCTGCGAATCTAATGGACTTGTTCATTATTGAAATTTATACAAAACAATATTTTAAGCTGCTATATACACAAACATTGCATAACAATCCGCATATATATGTTTAAAAATAATATAAGCGTACAGCACAAAAATAAAGTAAATCGATTTGTGCGCTAAGTTTTATTTCGAAGAGCAATTTTATACAGTCCACTTATTGAAATAATTTAAGCTTAAGTTTTGCTGCATACAAAAGTTTTTTGTCAACAAAAAAATCGATAGCAAAAATAACAATTTTAGGCAACCAATTTTTGATATAATTTAATCGCATGATGGTACTTGGAAATTCTTTATGAACAGTAATTTACGCGTGATATTTTTGTGACTCTTCTAAGCAGAAGCCTCTTTAAGAAAGTGATACCAAAAAAGGATTTGATATTGGGTACCATGCGCTGACAAATATTCATTGGGGTCTACAAACAATATTTGAAAAAGTAAAAATTTGACAAAAGTTTTCCAGGAAACAATTTCCGTTGCTATCGTGCGTAGTATTTCAACAAAAAAAATGAACAAATGCTATTTTAAATTCTTTATTTTAAATTCTTGCAGAAATTATAACAAATGTTGTCTAATTTAAAGAATTTATACACAAAACACAAAACAAAAATCATGTTTTGAAAACTCTTAAGTTCATTTCAGCCAATGAGGTTAAGTTTTTTCTTGAAAATTTTATTTTCTATCAGCTGAGTGCACTTAAAACTTTTTAATCGTTCAACGAAAATGAAAGAGTTAAGCTTTTTTATGAAACCAATTTGTAGTTGAACAACTTTTAAATTAAAAAAACACTTTAAAATGGGTCATAAACTTCAACAAAGTTTCTTCAATCAATAACTTAATCTTAACAGTAATTCAAGGTTTCAGCTACGAAAGATTGTTTAGCAGCAGTTTATAAGTTTTTTATTTTTTTATTTTTTTAGTAAGACCACCCAAATCATTTCAATTCAAAGCTTTCAATCGCTTTAGTGCATGGGCTTACCAACATCTCGCCACTGTTGCAAACCGCAACAAAACTTTTTCATTGCATACTTTTTGGTGAATCCGAAACCAATAAAAAGAAAACTATTGCATATCCTGTGCAAGCACACAGAAACACACAGACTCATAACACACACATTTAATTTTTTATTGCTTTCCTATGATTTTTATTACTTTGATTTCTTTCTTTCTTCTTTTTTGCAGTTGCCAAACTCTTAAAAGTTTTTTCTTCCGTTTTCTTTTCCTTCGTGAAATTGAAGGCAATGAAATTCCCTCTGGATTGGTTTTGTGGATATGTATGTTATTTGTATTCATTTTGTTTACAAAATATATCATATTTGGCAGCACTTTGTACTCGGCATCATTCACACATACATTCAGCAATATTTTCTTTTTTTATTTTATTAAAGATTTTCGTTGTCTGCGTGTTTGCTTATGTGAGCTTATATCTGATTACAGTTAACAAATATTAGATTTATTTAAAGTAAAGGAAGCTACTAAAATAACATTAGTTTTAGATAAGCTGATTTAAATATCGTATGGTTCTTCGCCATCAACTCATTAAAAGTTACTGCTCAAACGCAAGCTGCGTTTCTTCGATACAAGAGAAGATTTTCTTACTTGACCAAGTAATCTCTGAAATGAAGATTTAACCACAAGGATTTAATCCTAAGCCCATCCAGTGCTTAACACAATTTGCCTTCGAGTCAAGGCTATCGATTGCCTTTCACCCTCTCAAGCACAAATATTCACATAGCTATGCAGCTTTCGGATTTCGCTGTTGAAGCTCCATATTCATTTGTACACACAAGAGTTAAAGTATTGCAATAATATGCAGTAAAGCACAAGCTGTAACTAATTCATCTCATGGCTAATTAGCTTTCTGACATCTATGTCTATTATTTCAGTCTTTCAGGCCTTCTTCAATGATGTAGCTCCACTTATGTTTGATCCACATTGACGTCTGGAAGGTGATGTTGCTTGTTGTTCTCTTGATCTATATCTTTATAAGTCATTAAAAAGCATAAGGAAAATAAAAATCATATTTTGGGTGCATTAACAGAGCTTTCTTAAGTCAAAAATATCTGACGTCCTGAAGAGAAATAAAAGGCAATAGCTAGGCCAAATTATTCAGTTGAAAAACTTACTAAGGATATCGGAGCTACAACTGAGTTTGAGCAGAAGCTGTATCCAAGTCTCAATTGGATTCTTCAGAACATGTATTTGAACATGAACCTAGCGCAGCAAAAGTAGTTGCATATAAGTATGTCTATGCTCTGAGATTATTAAAATCAGACTTTTATGATATCCTTTCATTGCTTTGGTGTAAGTTTTTCAATTGGATCCAAATGAGCATAGCATCTATCATATTGTAGATTTTGTGAGGCCACAGTAATGAGCTCTCAGCTCCTAAAGAATCTTATCCATTTTCGACCTGAATCGCTCTCACATAGCTTTTTTGCGCTGGATTATAAAAGATCTTCGCTTTTCGCCACCATTAAGTACAAGGCATCCTTGCAATAAAAAGGCAAGTTTCGAAAAGTGCTCTAATTCAGTCTTCTTCCAGGCCGATATTTTTTATGCATTTCTGTTAATTTCCTGTCCGAGTTTTACATCGAATTCTCAAGCTTTATTTTTGTGTGTACTCCAGATGTATACTATAAGCTTTTTTCAGCAGTAATTAAATAACTTAATGTTAGTGCTCTCTTGTTCATGGTTAAACAAATGGCAACATATAACTATATATATATATATTATTAACGAAGTTAATATATATATATATATATATATATTATTAACGAAGTTAAAGTTTTCATTCAAACTTGCCTAAAAACATATGCAGCATGTTTTCTGGATAACTATGAGTTAGGCATTTAGTTTTCTAAAAACTTCACTAAGTTTTCTGTTGTCTAAGTCTTTGTAAGCAATTATTTTGATTGCGTTGCTGATGTCCTTATTGAGCTACACAGTAGGTAAAAGGACGGTAAGCACTGCGTTCAACTTACAGTCAGCTGGTATAGGTTCTATAAAGCCAAATTTACAAAAAATTTAAAATCAGTATTAAATTTTTTCAATCAGCTCCCTTTTCAAACTAAAGTGCATGTACCTAAATGCAATATCATGCCAATAGAACCAAAGATTCCTCAGTATTACACATAATTCAATAGAAAGACTTAAAAAGTCTTTCATCACTTGTTTGTCCCATAATATCACACTTTGTAAGTGATCGTATACAAAAAATACCCTACTGTGCTAGTCATTCTCTTCATTGCACTTAAAACCTCTCAAAGGGGATT
Source organism: Meiosimyza decipiens (assembly GCA_963680825.1). Lineage (NCBI taxonomy): Eukaryota > Metazoa > Arthropoda > Insecta > Diptera > Lauxaniidae > Meiosimyza > Meiosimyza decipiens. The sequence goes on along the minus strand of OY804261.1, from coordinate 7,172,520 downwards.
TTTAAGCAGGACCAAAGAAAACAAAAACAAAATGAAAGATTTATTTTGTGGTTTATTTGTATGCAATATAAATCATTTCCTTATACAATGCGTATAAGTTGCCATGCTTAACTTGGCTTACAAGTGTGTGTGTGTGTGTGTGTTGTTTTTGTAGCTGTTGATTTTGTTATTTTATGTTGATTATTTGAATACGAATGCAAATAATAAAACGAATAAGCAAGCAATCGGATTTCAATAAGTCGCATAAATTGAGCCATGATTTTGAGTATTTGATTAAGTGTGTGTGCATAAATAAGAAATAAAAATATTTCTGACAGCGTGTGTGAACCGTTATTTTTTTAATAAATATTTTTTATATGTGTGAGAGAGTTCATGATTGGGGTCTTATTTTTGTTGAACTTTTTTACGAAGAAATTTATGAGAAAATTATTTACCACATTGATTTTAGCTGCATGTAATGAAATGGAATTTATATTTCTCTTTACTTTTGATTTGAAATAGAGATTTATAGATAGTTTGTTGAGAAGACATTTTTATTTATACGATAATAAGTCCGTCAAAAGGATAAAGCATAATTTCATTGTGATTATTTATAAAAAAAGAAAAGCTATTGAAAAATTCTAAAAAGTTATTACAGAAAACTTTTGTAGGACGCTATTGAAGTGTAGTGAAACTGAATTATTAGTTGTCTGTTAGTCAGAAGAAAGAGCTTTCATTAATTTCATTTTGCGTAACATGTCGTGTGAGTGATATTCAAATGTGTTAGACTTAACATGTGGAGCAATTGAACCGATGAGAAAGTAAGGCAGAATAACTGCAAAATGTGTAATAAATTTCGATATTTTGGATAAAAAAAGATATTGATTTCATTATTGGGGGGTTTTGAGGAGAGAGTAAGTATTTTGTTATCCTGTTAATGATCTCATAAAATAACTTAACTGACTAATTCCGTGACTTTCGCACTTCATTCGAATATCTCGAAAACCGAAACCAACTGAAAAATTAGAATGTCTCGAAAACCGAAACCAACAGAGAAATGCGGAATTTTAAAACCCATTGGAAGAGTATATTCGAGTTTCAGAACCAAAGGATTGAGCAAATTTTGTAGACTTTTGCTATGATGCAGTCTTCATTTTCTCTACCAATTACTTTTATACTAAGTAAAATTTTTGATGAATGATTAAAAAATATAATATAATATCCATTCAACTACTTTAAAAAAAATGTATCTTTTAAATTACATAGAGTACTTATTTTATTAATTTCAATTACACTTTCAGGAAAAGTTGTCACAGCTTCAAAAGTAGCATAATGGAAAATTTTCTACTTGATTAACTGAAACGATATCTATATAGCAAATGGCGCAGAAGAAAATTACAAACTTATAAAAGTAAGTATATAAGCTAGCTCATCGTATTAATAAGAAGAACAATATAAATAATCGCAACAAAAAAGAATAATATGTATGACATTGGAAACCATAATAGTCATGAATTGAATACTCTACATCACTCAATTCAAAAATTTCAGTTTTGAGTATTTCGTCGAAAGAATACTTTGCATTTGCAGTGCTTACAACGTAAACAAAGACTAAATTAAGACCAAAGCACGCAATTTTTGCCGTTGTAATGTATTTATTTTGCGCTGCACACATAAATTAAGCTACAACAAACACGTAAATCAGCCAATACAAAATGCTATAGCATAGAGTACAACAAAAACATTTAGCTACTTTGATGCTCTCCACTAGTGGCAACTACAAAACAACGCTCGCAATCTGCGGCACAGCAACCTCAACCACTACACTGCATGCTGCACATTATTTTATTGTCGTTTGCAATTCACTCAGTGTGACCGATGCAAAAAAAAACGATGGACGACACACAGCAACACGACGTTGACTTCCAACTTAATCAATGCACTATGTTGCGCTGCATTGAATTCATTTCCGTTTCCGTTTTTTTCCCACTTTTTTTGTCAGCTTCCATTGCCACTCACACCGCTGAGGTCACTTTTGTGCTACAAATAATTTCACGCGATGTCATTTTTATTATGTTGTGCAGCGCTGCCGCATTTTCATTCGTTCATTGAACAGGATTTATGTTGTGCGTCTGCTGCTTTCATCCTGAAAGTATGCCACGTTTTTTTTTTGCACTACCAATGCTGCTGCTGCATGTCTGTGGCAACACTCACAAGATTGTGCAAATTGCTGATGATTGCAATTCTTTGAATGATTTTTTTTGCGCTCCTTCGAAAATTGAATTAATTTACAACTCTTTCAGAACGTACTGCTGCTGTTTCGTTTTTCTATTTGTATTTGTGTAAATGTTGTGTATGTATAAATGTTCTTATATATGTGTATGGTAAGTTGGCAAAGGGTACGCTATAGCAAAAAATTTAAGTAGAACATGACTTCCATTCTGTCAATTTTTTACTCTGCATACATAAAGAGCCCAACTGAAGCAGCAAAAAGAATTAATTAACCCTAGAAAGCTTACTGTGCTTAGTACTTCATAAAATAGATTAATCATTTGTTGTTTCAAAGAAGTATTGCAACTTTTTTTCACTTTCTGTTGAATAACATTAATGGCAATAAGGCGGCACTTAAGTTTACACTCAATTTCACAACGTCCAGCTCTTGTCGCGTTTGACTTACTTTGTGCAACACTTAAGGACTTTAAAATTTACACAGCATCACAGCTATTCTCATGTTGCACTTCCTTGATTATTTCAATTTACCTCATGAGACTGTGCTACATAAAATATTTTTATTTACAAAAAACTGTCTACCTTTTCACCAAAATTGAATATTTAAAATATTTTATTTTAATTGGGTATTGGTTTCTTTCTTCAAATGTTATATTTTTATTTATTTTTGATATTTTGCTTATTGATATCTTTATTCATTTCAAATTGTAAATATTTACACAATTATTCAGAATGTTGACACTGAGAAGAGAGATTCTGACTGCCTCTTTTAAATTTTCAACTCATATTTTGGCAAATATGAAAAATCAAATGATAAATATTTAAGAAATGAAATCGAGAGGAATGTCTACAAAAGTTCTCATTCCATTATTTTAATGCAACTAATGGTTGCCTTTTAAAGCTACATACATTTCTCATTTTTATTTAAAATAAATTTCCAAGCAAAGTAAAATTATTATAACGAAGTTCCAATTGCACCACATAGTTTCAATGCCTGTAAAATGACATAAGCCACAACACTATAACTTGCAAATATCAAATCGACCACAGCAATTATAGGATTTTGGTAATAGTTGAATGCCACTAAGCAATTGTTGCATAGGATCTATATATAGACAAATTGATTAAATTGGGCGGTTTGAATGCAATGGAAATTAAGAAAAGTGAAACATGTTACCTTCATCAACTCACTTTGCATACACTAAATTATTTCAAGCCGAAATATGAATTTTTTGCACAATTTTTTAAAGTATATTTGATTTAAAAGCCTGCAATTTGAACAGCAACCAACACCTGAATTTAGGTTATTCTTGCGCAAATTAAATAAAGTCTTATCTTATGAGCATTCAGATTTGTAAAAAATAAAGTACAGCTATTAAAATTCAAAATTTGAACTTTTACTTCAATTTCAATTCATCAAAATTTTTGCCAGCAGAAATAATCGATAAATCATGCCGTTTCATTTAGAAAGTTTTGAAAAAACCTTCATTTGGAAAATTTAAAAAAAACTAAATAATTTTTACATAATAAAAATTACACAAAACCGAGATTATTACCACAAAACAAGTGGCTACAGATAGTCATACTAGTTTCATATAATGCTAAATGAAATCATTAGTGACCAGCTAATCAGTGATCTTAAAGCGAATTAATAAGAACTTCTAAGCCTGATATGATTTGAATATGCATAGATTTGTTAAGAACCCAAGCAAAAGTTGAAATGGACAAGCTTTACAATTCTTACTAATTGGCTTAAAGGTCGCTGATGATTCCATTTAGCAATGCATAAAAACAGTATAATGAGCTTTTTTGATGAAATTGTATATATTTTGTTTAATTTTTGTACAGTAATTTTTGAACAGTTAGCTCAGTAAAATAATTATAAACTATATTCGATTCCGATACACTACAAGAACATTACCTAGCTTTTGAGTTACAAAAACAAAAGCACACAACAGAAAAAAGAATTTCGGCTTTGCTCTCCTATTTTTTGATTATAACAATTTTGTAGAAGTTACATTATATTATTTTGAGCTATATTTACTTCAAAAATTATATTAAAAGTGGGTGTGACAATGGTTAAAATATTATTTATCATACCTTTCAATAAACAGTAAAATAAATAAATAGCTCAGAAAGCTAATTTCTGCAGTAGCTAAAGTCTATTAGTATTGCAGAAAGAGCCATTTGGTACCTACAAAAATTATCTCTCCAAAATAGCAATATATTGCCACTATAATGCCTTTAGTGCTGTAAAGAATTTTTCACTTTTGCCCAGGCCACAGCCAACATTCTGGGTACCTCCATTTTTTTATTGTAATTAATGCTCAGTTAGTTCTGTGGACATTAGCGTAATACAAAAGGCAATCAATTAAATATATCTCATTTTTATATTTCTTGCCACTACCCTTCTTTTTCATTCTATTTTTTCCTCTTGTTCCAATTTACAGCTATACGCTTTTATTGACAGCTGTCAAACTGAAACGTTGCAACGTAATTGTATTTGTAAAGACTGCAGTCAAACTGTCATTCTATCTCTTACTAAATGCTTCCACTATAACAATACTTTGGTCTGTGTGTTTTTAGATTCATTCAGTTATTCTTGTTTTCTTAGTTCATTTTTCTTTTGTTTTTTGCTCTACTTTTGTCTGTATTCTACAGCTTGCTAACATACATACAAACACATGTAATTAATTTAGCTCATTACAGGTCCGCATTGTATTGTCTTCTGGTTTAGTTGTCTTTAGCAAAAGTTCACTTTGGTTTTATTTTTGTATTTTGTTACTAATTTGCTGCAATTTATAAGCTCATTAAATCTTTCAACGAAAATGGCATTAAGTGCACATGATTTAACTTTTTGTTAAATCATGTGCAAACTAAAAAATTATACATTTAAATCCAATATATTTATTAAGTTAGTTTTATTTTTGATGTATGAACAATCTCCACTGACGGTTTAGAAACCGACTCACTTAGACCAAATGTGATACATTGTGATACCATAGGGTGTCTGACTATAACCTCTCGTTGAACCAACCAGATTTCATAATGAAACTTAATAACTGGACCACGAACATGTCTAAGGTCATCCAGATCATCAAATAAAAGCGACCCAAGTGCTTTGTGGCGTTCGACATTTTAAGTATTTTCAAATTTTATCAACATTTTTCAACTTAGCATATTTCAACTTCTTTAGACCCATTCCACTTTAAACAATATCTCTCGATTTATACAATCTTTAGCTACACTTTCGAACTTTTGTGGACTTCTACACTATTTTGCAATTTTGATAAACTTTTTTCGACACATGCAATCAGCCTTTTTAATTTATTTTTACTTTTTATAATTTTCTTCGACATTTTCAAACTTCAATTACAATTTTTTACGCTCAAATGTTATTTGCAAACTTATTCAGAAGCAACATATTTGACAGCTGCACGAATAATGCAAAGTCAATTTAAATGAAAACAAAGCTTACACTTGATTACTTCCCTTCATGGGAAATAAATACGTTTTTGAAAAACTTTTGAACAGTGAATTCGCAAATATTATTAAAGCTGCTGTGTCTCGTATTAACACTCAAAACAAACAAAAAATACTTTAACGGTTTTGTTAGTGCGTGTAACATATAAGACTTTTCATGCTTTCACACTAGCAGCAAAAACAGCGTGTTTTTCATTTACTGTTTTTAGTATCGTATTCTTTAACAAAAAAAAATATAATATAATAACAAAAAGTGATAAATAAATACATATTATGACAAAGTTTTTAAATAATTTCGTTTTAAGTTAATCAAGGCATAAATTAAACATATTTTAATAATTAAAATTAGTGTTTAACACAAAAAAAAACTTATATCGCTTTGAGAGTCCGTTTTGTATGTGTTTACTTTATGTGTTTTTTTATTTAAAAGCTGCTTAATGATAATATTTTTCATAAAAAAACGAAAACTTTAAACAGCTCTGACAATAAATTTACAAACTTCCACTTTGCGAGTCATTCTTGGCTCAAAAATTAACGTAAAACAAGCCATTTTTAATGCCTACGCAAAAGCCTCATTAGTCGTTATTATTATTCACCGATGCAAAATTTATTGAATTCTGTACGGATTATTTATACTTTTAAAAGCCCAGGCAAAACTATTTTTTTATATTTATTTTTAACATCATAATAGGTCTCTTTTAATAAACAATTTGAATAAAACAGCGTCAATCAAGCATTAAGTAGGCTTAAAGCCGACTTTTTGAATATGGCGCTGTTTAATTTATACTCTCATTTTTAATTTTGATCATTTTTCAAACATTGAACCTTTTGATATTAATTAGCTGCGTTTGTTAAAAAAAAAAAAAAAAACAACAATACTTGCAGCTTATGATGTTTACAATTTCAATTCAGTATTTTTCAGCACATGTTGCATAAAGCCAATATATAAAAAAAGGTTTGATATTTAAATGCGTTTGTGATATTTTTTAATATTCGATTAACTTTAATCGTAGCAATGATTTAATGAAGTCAGTCAATCAGTCAGTTGGCCTTTCGCAATATTTATTAAAATAGTTAAAAAACAATGAGAGGCTTAAGTTTTACTTTACATTAGTTGCGCAAAATTACATTCAAGTTATAAATAACAATATTTATTTTCAATATAGTCTATAATCACCGTACGTCACAATCAACTTTGGTCTAAAAATTTTATACTCTGGCCTACCAGAAAATAGCCTAAGCCGCGATGGAGCTGGATTGCACCTCAGCAAACGTTTTGAAAAAACCTTGAGTAAATTTTCTACGAAAAAATAATATGGGCTCGCTACAAAAGCAAAAGTAGCAAAGTACCAATCTCTTGTGCGCTGTCTCTTCTCACACAGCATCTGATCTCCACAACCCTCTTGCAACGTGCACGATCAGTAGCGAGTGTATTTCATAATTTTATCATAATTTTCTGCACATATTTCCTGTTGAAACGAACGTTTCCAGCGTGGAAATAGTAAAGAGGGATTGTATCATTGTACTTCGAACTCAAAGGGCTCTATATATCCTATGTGGCAAACGGAAAATGAGAACCTTTTTTTCTTGGTTTTGGTCACATTGATAATATAATGATTTTTGTCATGTTTAATAGCAAAAAGTATTTATTTCAAATTCAAAATTCGAAATTTCATATAAATATTTTTAACAGTGTAGTGAATCCTGCAATAATTGCATGTTAAAAAACAGAAATAAATCATGATTCTTCACTTCACAAGCTGTGTTAAAAATTAATCAGTTTTAAAGCTTTCCAAATTAGTGCCATACTTTCACCACATATTATCATTTACAAGAAATTTTTTTTTACAACATTCCCCTCTGGACAAAATTGACCAAATTGCATTGTTAAACTTAAACTCTCGAAATCAGGTCAATGCACATCCATCACATACAGACTCGTACATAAAAAATTCAATACACACACATACAAAAGTGAAGTCCATGCATAGGATGCTTAACAAAATATTCGCAATCAGACTCATTGCACGTATTTTTTTAAATGCCTTTTGCAAGATATATCAAAAAAAAAGAAACGTTCTGTTCAATGAATTTGCTGCCTGAAAAACAGAATTCATGAAGGGTTCAATAAGTAAATGAAACTTTAAAGAACGTGGTATGCAATGATGACATGGCTTTAATAGCTAAATAAGATTTTTGTTGTAGGATATAGCTGCTCAGGTGAAACGGTTGCTTCTGGGCAATGATTTTAGCCCCAAGACTATCAAGAAGATGAATATTTCAAAATAAATATATAGAATCGTAACGAAAATGTTCCAACATTTATGAGAAATCCTTTTTGCGTCAGTTAAGGCGCTGTACTCTTCATATTACGGCATCTGTTTTACGAATATTGTGATATCAACTTGTATGTCAAAAGCATATATATTTTTCAGAACAATTGCGGCCACAATAGACTAAAAAAGATAGCTGCCTTTTGTCCTTTCTGAAATTTTACTTATTCTATTTTAATCTTTTTAAAAAAATCATATCACAATTTCGTAATGTACAGTAGCGAGCATAAAAAATGCAACTGCAGTCACTGAGAGTATTATAATTTTATATGTACATTCAGATGATCCTTCACATTTCTGAAGTATATTTTTGTTGAACTATCTGCATCCAATATTTTCTAATGCAACAAATAACAAGACTAAAAATTAAGCGATCAAAAAAAATGCAACTCTTCGAATCACAATTTATTTTTACAGTTTGAGTATTCTTAGAGAAGAATATGATACCAAAAATAAATTTTTAGTGGCATTACCATTGTTGGCGATGACTGCACGATGTCTGAAGGTTATAGAATCCACTCAGGACATTAAAGTCTCCATGTATATCTTATTTTATTCTTCCTGAAGGATTTTATCAAGTTCTTTACGTTGGAGGGGTTTTTCTTTATCACTTTGCGATCTACTAGCTCCCATTGATTCTCTATTGAGGTGAGATTCGGTGACTGAGCTATCCTCTCTAAAACTTCCAACAGCATGGTCACTTTTAAATAAATTCGAAGGTAATTGACTTGTGTGTTTTGGGTCATTATCGTGCCGAAATACACTGCCGGGACCCACATTATCGATAAAATGGTGCAGTATTTGCTCTAAAAGGATCCCGAAATAGACACTTGCATTCATGATCCCATTTATTTTGACCAACACCATTACGGAAGGTGCCACCTTAGAACGAGGAATAGTTAAATATAATTTTTTATACTCATTAATTTTTATAAACCAGACCATTATGGTCCCCGCCGCCATATTTTACTATGGGTAGTTGGCATTTAAGATAGTAACATTTTCTTGGGAGATTCTGCACATAATTTATTCCATCGGAGCCGAACAAATTAAACTTGCTTTCATCGCTCCATAATACCTTAGCCCATCGATTGCTTGTCCTATGCATAAACCGCTTTGCAAATGTAAGCCGCTTTTTCTATCGACTCTGCTAACAAGCGGCTTTTTAGCTGGGTGTCTGGCAAACAAATTTACCATATTTAACCACCACCTAACAGTACAAACACCAATGAGAATGCTAATTTTCTTGTTCATGTAGTCAGCAACATCTACTGCTGTCGTCCTTGGATCTTTTTTGACCACCAACATGATTTGTCGATCTTGGTAAAATGTTGTTTTTCGTGGATGTCAACTCCAAAGCGAATCTATGGGAGCTATTAGATCGCGATGTGATAAAGAAAAACCACTCCAAAGTAAAGAACCTGGTAAAAATTCTTCAGAAAAAGTGGCGATTTAACATTTTTTTTTTTCAATATATTTTGGCTCCACTGGTTGTGGGACACAATTGCTACGTGAATTTGTGGTGGGACACATTTTTAGGTGAAATTAATAATTTTTTGAGTCCAAGTACAACATTAACCAAAAACTGGTCTGATGTGTGGTATATATGTATATATGTGGTAATAGCCAAAACATATGTCATCAATTACCAGGTAAAATTGTTCCATTTTTTATCTTTGTCATGTTTGTTGAATAAAAAAGCATCGATAATTAAGTAAAAATTTGCAATAATATTGGTTTTTGCTGAATGACTGTAAGTTGAATGTAAGAATGTTTAATGGGAACAAACAATCAGTCGCTAAAAATAATTTTTTTAAAAAATAAATAATTAATTACAGAAATTTTGCTGAAAAACGCAAGCTTCAATTAAATCACTATTTAAGATTAATATACTAGCCATACATCATTAAATTTCAAGATGGCTTTCAAAGAAACAAAATTTGTGCCAAATTAAGTCAGTGCTCGTTAGAATATTTAAGCATTGCCTTATACATTTCATTCGTTCCCACTTGCCACATTTTTATCTCATCTTATCATCATCATTACTTTTAATATGCTGATAATTAAAAATTCAATTATTATATTAATTTAATGCAATAAATGCACACTACCACCATGATCGTTATAACTTTGTGCGCCGCCAGACTGTTTTCGACCCGCCTACAGTTTCAAGCCATAACTTAGCCCATAGCAACCAACTGTACACAATTATTATCATTTTGTCGTAGCGCCATCGTCTTTATCACTTACGCGTCAACACGCATAATTACACGTACAACAACTTATTATCTGCTTAAGCTTTCAGAGCAAGGCAAATTTCAGCAAATTCATTTCATTTCATTTAATTGACAAAATTAAGTCTTAACGGTTTTAATGTTGCTACGGTTTTTTTTATTGCTTTCTTTTTATGCGGCTGGGGTTTTTTCGCATATTACAGCTTTTGCTATTCAAAGCGTGAAATGAGAAAATTTTACCATTGGTGGGCGGTCGCTGGTGGTGGTAAAGTCAGGACTTCGAGCAGCAGCACAGACTGAAAAAAGCTTCCTCAGGGCATTGCTCGCTTTTTTATATTTTTTTAAATGGAAAATTACATTTTTGCACAAATGAATATTCATGCAATTGAAGTCGATGTAAAGTAGAGAAAAAACATGCTGTCTCGATTTTGGGGTGCTATGTACAAACAACAGATCGTAACCATGGTAAATATAAATAGTTTGAACCAAAAAAAAAATATTTAACATAATCATAAAAGAAGGAATGAGCAGCGAAATTTGATGTTGAGCTAATTAAATTGATAATTTTCTTGTATATTATTTTTACAAAATTGTGAAAGGAGGCATTTGATTATTTGGTTTTGCATCTTTGGAAGGTTAGAAAAGGAATTTTTTCAATTTATATGAAAGGACAACAACAACGAACAATGAAAGAGAATATGCACAAATTGAGGGACCCTTTCTTTTAGTAAGGGTTTCTTTGAACTTCTCTCTGTCTTAAGTAATCAAACTTTAATAATTTAGTTTATTTAGCTTAAGCGCATAATCTAATTTTTATGGAAGAAAATATTGTGAATGTGCTTAAAACAACGCAATCATAAGCTGAGTCTTAGAAAAACTAATTGTACACTTTCAGTAAAGCTATTAAAATGTTGCAAGGCGAACAGTGAGACAGTGACGAAATAAAATTAATGGATTTTATTAAATAAAATATTACAATATGTTAAGTTATTAAATTAGATTCTGTCCTGTCAAACAAATGGGAAAATTACACAAAAAATTCGTTACTAGTTTTAGTTGATTAATCAAGCCACCCTTGAAATCAGCAAATTGTTTCGCAATTGTGAAAAAAGCTTTTTGAAATGAATTTTAAGAGGACTCGTAAAGTGAATGCTTCCACTTTTCTACTTCTCTTCCCTGATTTCGTTGCTACAATAGCAGATGACTTACAGTAATTTGGGTGCAAAATATGTAAATTGTGGAATGTGGAAAGACAACTTCAGCATTGACATGCTCAAGATGCAATAGAAATTCGTCAAAAATGCAATTGCATAGTCTTACGTTGGCACTGTCTCACTGTTTGCACCTTCCCCTTACTTGGTTCGAAAATTATGCAATAAACTATTGTTTATTCCGAAGTTTAAAGTTTCAAATAATTCGAGTAGTTTGAATATGCCAAATTTTATACATAAAGCAACAAATATAAAAATATTGACAGTAATTACTTTATTATTCGACTAATTCGAATTGCTCAAATTATTGGAACTCATTTTTGCCTATTTTCACTTTGATGACTTTTTACGCAGCCGCTTACCGCCACTGTTTTAATACTAATTTACTTTGTAGGCTGTGTACGCTTTCTGAATGAATCGCAAACCAAAATAAATTGTAATACTCTAAAAGTTATTTGTAATTTTATAGCACTCTTGAGTCACAATAATATCCATTAAAGTCAAAAAATGTTAATTGACTTTTCTTGAGGCATAAAAATGTTATAAAATTTTTGAATTTGCTATTTGTTCAGTAAAGTATAAGAATTTCTTAAAGAAAAAACTTTCTATGGAGCAATAAAATTATTACTTAGTTATTAAAATCCCGCAAAAAATTAATCAAAAAAGTGAATAATGCAGATATTAATGACCCTGGGCAACATGCTTTCCTTCAAAAAGTTTTTACCAGAAAATTTGTGCGTTGTTTCAAAGTTTTGCATGCTGCCTGGCGGCCAAAATTTTGTTAAGTACCAAAATTAATATGTTCATAATTTTTATTAATTGCGATTAATAAATTTTCATTTAACTACACTTGTACAACACATTTGCACCAAGAGCTATTTCTATGTGGTGCTGGCAATGAACACAACTCACATGTGGTTGATTTCCCAAGCAATGTGGGTTGCTTAACACATTAGAAGTGACGAAGCCTGAAGATATTTGTTGCTTGTAACAAATGTGCGAGTGAGTTAATGCTGCCGACAGTTAATCAAGATGACATGATTAGAAGAATGATGTTATAATTAATTGTCTCAAGGGCACTGAAAGAAAATTTTAAGCTTTTGTGATTCAGATTGGATATTATTAAGTAGTGAAAAGAAGCAAATAATAAGCTTGCAGTCGAATATCAAGGATACTGCTTGAATTAGTAATGACAAAATTAAGCCTGTCCTGAATCATCTTTATGAAACAGTTATGGTCAGAAATGTATTCCACATTTTATTGAATAATGAGTATTTAGATCTGCCTCAGGCCTCAGAGGATATACACAGGTTTTTGTCTAAGTAACGCAGAGACGACCACTCTAGTCCAAAAATTGAATCTGTTCCCATATAAGAAGTGTACCAGAATATTCCCTAACTAGCTAGTCCTGAATCTACAGAATCTAGAACATTCTTTTGACAGAGGCATCTATCACACTGACATCTTGTCGATAGTTGCGATAGCATTAAGAGGCTCATTGCAATAAGTAAACATTCTGGATTTTTTCTCGAAGAAACTGAGCGTTTTGATTGACATTTAGCTATTCGAGATACTTAATATTCCTAACCGCTCTTTCTATAATAAATCTAACACTGGTTTCTGTATCACATGCATATGTTGTTTCTTTGAAACTTCATACATATTAATAATTGGCACGCCCTTTATGAAATTTTTGACTTTAAAGACTTCGAAATAATTCTAAAAATATTTTTTTTTAAAGATTGCTCTTGTAGTTCTGCTTAACTGACTAAAATGATTAAACGACACTGAGAGCAACTTCACATTTTCAACATATCTGCATATATTCATTTGAAAAACCCAAGAAATTATGCTGCAATTTGAGATATTTCACATTACAAATTGAATGCATCACATGAGGTAACCAGTTGAGGGTTAGATCGAAAATTGTTTGCATATCTTTCGAGTTGTTGCATATATTAATTAAATTTGTGTTTGTCTGTCAAGAAAATTGTAGCTACTGCGCTGTTGCAAATATAATTTGACTGATAAATTACAAAATATCTATATAAATATTTGACCAAATATTATAATAAAAATACTACGCACTAAAACTTTAATACGTTAAAAACTTTGTACAATTTTAAAATCTCTGAGCTTTAATAGAGCTCTTTCTCATATTGACCACTTTAAAAGTACTCAAATCTTAAGCTTTTACATATATTTACCAATAATATTTCAAGTGTATTCATCTACACCGCATACACTTACATACAGCAGTCATTATAAATTTTTCACTTTTCATTTCATTGCATTTTAATTAAATTTGTCAACGCCCACAGCGTCGCATGCTGCTTAAGTAATGTAAAATGGGTTTAAGAGTGATGAGGTGTATAACGTTCACACAAAAACATCAATTTCATACATATGTGAGTACACACCTAAAAATACATTCAAGCACCACGCATACTATTGCATGCACCTACTCGTACATGTGCTTAAACTTTTTACTTTATGTACCGCAATATTTTCCATAGCAAACATCTCACATGCATGGCACTGCTGTATGCTATTCCTATTACCATCGTTGTTTTCGTCGTTTATAATGAGAGCCAGAAGCTATTGAAATTGTTTACTGTTTTATCATATGATCCAAGTGGAAATTTGTCAAAAATTATTTGCAAAAGTTTATATTAAGTAGAATCAAAAAGTTTTTAATTGAATCAAAAGCTTAGAAACATATGTCAGTATCAATAATTGAAAGTTGAGTTAAAGTTTTTTGATGACTTACCAGAAACTTCAAAGCTGTGCATGTATATGAAACCTGAAGTAAAAAAAGGGAACATTTTTAGTAAAATCAATGCGTATGTAATTTTTAAAGCTTCATGTTTCTTACTATATAAAAAAGAAAAAATTATTAAAAACACTCAATGTGTCATATGTAAAATAACCCTTTTCAGTCAAATGAACAAAAAAAGCACAACAGTACATTTTCAAAAGGCAATCAGCGAAACGTGGCTCATTACTAATCTCATATGGCTTAATGTTATGGTATAACATATCATGGTTCTTATATTAAGAATCAATATTTTTTCTTTGCTCTTTTTTGTGTAAAAAATGTTAATAATATCTACTAATTTTAATAATATCTTTCAACTTAGGACTTTCTAGAAGTAAAATATATATGTAATCCAACAAGTTGGTGCGAACGCCTTACTTAGTTATGTACAAAATGAATTCTCGACCTTTTTCAATCAATGACTTGCTTAAGCGATTAAGCTTCATTCGCTGATCCCATAAGATTCTTCCAAAAATAATAATACAGAAGAAAGTTAGTCACTTTCAAAATAAATTGCTCATCAATTCAAAGACAAACAGCTCAAACCCTCGGTTTTATGCATGGATTGAAGCAATAAAATAATTTAGAAAAACGGCCCAAGACACCCATACACAGATGTCAAGATAACTGCTGGCTTATGTCACCTTAACACATTTTCTACTGGGTAACATATGGGTTGTAATGAATGTTGTTAATATTTCTCCATTGAAATTGAAACTTTTCTTGAGTTTGTGAGTAGGTAGCACTTTGATTTTCCCCTAATACAATTTTGTACATCTTTAGTTTTCATTTCTAACATAATAGTAATACTTTTCTAACACTTTTGACATACATATTTTAGCAAATGAGTAAATATTTTCCTTAATTTAGTTGAAAATTTTAAGAAACTTTTTTAAGTGGATAATTGAGGGGACTCAAAAAAAAAACGTGAACATTTTTTAATGGAACATTCTTTCGTAGATGACCTTGATTACAATTGGTTTTTCATCATATTGTTGACGTTGTATTGCCATTGTGCTACATTAATCCCATCATCGCTTTCTTATATTCATTATGTTTATGTTTTTCCATTGCCTTGTCACTGCATTGTCATTTTGTATTATTGTTGTTTTACGAGTATTATTATTTTTTCGCTGTCTTATTAAAATCTTCTGCTGTTTTGTCGTTTTCAATTCGTGTTCCCGTCTTACATATCTGTGCTATTTTCAATATGTAGCCTCCTTCTTTTTTTAATTTAATAATGATTTAAGGTTTCTAGCTTAATAGCTAAAACTTCCAATAGATGTGGTAGCTAAACTCTATTAAATTTAATATCTTGCTTTTTTTTTAATCTGCTACATTGTCATCTAGTCGCTATCTTTTTAATATTTTCGTTGTTTTATCGTTTTCTGTTCGTTGCCTTGTAAATTTTCAGTCAGTTTCTTGTTACAGACCTGTTAGTTATCATGTAGTTTTTTTTATATAATTTTTTCAATATATTTTTCGTAGTCTTTTGCGTTTTTTAACTGGCAGATCGTGTTCGTTTTTTTGTGTGAACTATTGCTATATTGTCATTTGTCTCTTATGGCTGCTTTTGTTTTTTGTTGTCTTGTCATTGTCTTACAATTACCAAATAGTTTACACTATTCACGTAAAATTTCTTGTATGAAAGTGGTTTGTAACGCTTTAGCACAAAATATATTACACTGATTTTAATAATTTTCATTTCCAAATAACATATTTGAGCTAAGCAAGGTTACTGCATACTTATTTTTATTTTTATTTTTAAGTAAAATATTAATTTTTTTAGAATTAAGTTTTTAAAAAACTTAACTTGAAAATTGTGGTATGATGCTTATGCTTCTTCAGGAGGTTTGTGTAGTTATGTCGTTGTTTTTTGGTTCTAATTTGCACCTTCTGTATTGGCTTCGAAGTTCGTAGAACTAATTCTTTTTCCATTTTGTTTTTTAAGTTAATGCTAGATTTTTCACGGACAGTTACGCATTGCTATTAAAATATCAAACACAATATTCAGGTACGTAGAAAACTAGGACTACGAAACAGCCATTAAAAATATTATGGCAAGACTACAAAAATGTTACTCGATTGCAAGTACTACGGGAGAGCGAATATTAAAGATTATTTTCAAAATTTTCATAATTAATTTAACTAACGAAAAACTAGTTCAAAACTTTGGAAACACACTAATAGATCTGATCTTGTTTTATTAGTTTGTAATACAAAGCCAAACTTCATGCATTGAAATGTCATTATTTTTGAAAATTAAAAGCTTTTACCACAGTGTACGCGTACAACTTATATCGTTTATAAAAAACCTGATAACTTTTTTTACCAAGTTTCCCATACCCCATTTTACACAGCCTTTGTGCTCTATTTTCACTTTTATCTATTCATTAAGTTCAGCAAAGTTATAATTGAGTTTCGAACTTTTTACCAATTGAAGTGTTATATCATATAATTTCGTGCGCATTAAAAACTTGTAATTTTGTTATTTCGTTAGACGTAATTAAATTTAATGAGGTCATGTTATAGAAAAACCAAATCCTCCATTGGAGGCTTATATGTTGTTTATACACTCGTATGCTTTTGTACCCATACGGTTTCAAAAACACATATAAATCTAATCTTGTTACATTACTAATTGAATACTTTTCTACCTCACTTACCTGAAATTTTATTTCATTAAGAGTGTCCCCTCCACTATTTAAGAGATAAAATTTATTTGTTACTTTGTTAAAATTGTAATACTCTGTTACAATGTGGTGGTTTTTTACATTTGGTGCCATCGATAGGCACAAAGTAATTTTGCTATAGGCCTTAATTTATCTACCTTACGCGTGCTCTGCATAACGTAACAGTTTTTGCTACTAATTAGGCAGAAAACTTGCCAACATTTTATTAACGTAACTATATCGAATATCGTGCAACTCTAAATATACCTGGTATATTTATAGCTAAATAAATAATGCTGTACTCAAGTGTCCAAGTTACATTAATTTAAGATTGAATTTCCGCATAGTTAGTAGTGATTGTAGATGTTTGTCAATAAAGCTGAATTATCGATTTAATTAATATACATAGTTGCCTCGAAGAAACTTTTTCTTGAACTATGTTTATATCCTTAAGCAATTGAGCTTATAAACGCTAAGCAACTTACGTTAACACACATATTCCTGCAATGCAATCAAGGATCTTGTTTGATTTAGTTTATTTGCATAGTCGTATTTCACACTTAAGGGCAACCTTACGGTGTTGCAACTATCTAACTATTCTATGTAACAACCAACTTAACTATTTACATATCCACTGAAATCCTTGCTCACGATTTCTTAACTGTGAAAACATTTGCAGAAAATCTTTGCTTTCGTCAATGAAATTTAGACTTGGTGCATGCAATTTGCATATTTCGTCCGAATCAACGAAATTTAGATTCAGTTTCATTTCATTATAGTATGAATTATTTGCATGAGTTGCTAAGAGCGAAAGTCACGCTTGAATCGAGTTGAAAACTTTTACCACACTGACTTCAAAGACTTGGTAAAATGTACCGAATGTTTATACAGTACACGTTGATGAAACGCATTAGTGTTGGTGATATTTCACTGCCTAGTTTTTAGTACCAATTTGTATTATAGATTGATGGGTTAAACTCAATCGAAGCAAAAAGGAAGTATAATTATTGCAAAATCATAATTAAAAACAAAAACCTTTCTCTAGAAAAATCATCATCACTATTTTCATATAAGTGTCAATCCAAAAATTTCATATTTCAGTCCTTTTTAATTAATTTAGTTTGATAAAACATAAAAAAAAACAAAACGAAAACATCAAACACTTTTTAAGGTACATAGAAACATAAATATTTATATTTTTAAAACCATTTTGATGCCAGATTCGTAAATAATATTAAGTACCAACACACCGAATATAGTTCGGTTTTTTCGTTTTAAGCTTGAAAAGGTCGAAAAAATATGGAAAATGTTGAAAAAAAGTTGATTTAGGTTGAATAAGTCGATAAGAAATGGCAAGTAATCAAAAATGTTGAATGAGTTTGAAAACACGAATGTGTCGAAAGAACTTCAAAACTGATGAAACATCCGAAAAATGTAGTATACAGCGTATAAAACATGCAGCACTATGAGTACTCAAAATTTAATTTAAATACCAAGCACCTACACAGAAAAACGACTGCATCGATTTCTTGCTTTATTATGCAAAACAAACCAAAAATTCAAATCATTTGGTGCATCCGAACCAACAAAAACTGCGCCAATACAACCGCACAAATAAATGTTCACTGGGTACCAACACAATCACCGACAGACACAAACAACCATGCATAAAATCACAATTGGCGACAAAATATTATAAATAATTTAAATGGCAGCTTAAACGACAAAATCCGCTTTTGAATTTACGAAGACAGTGGCTGCCATTAGTGAAAGTGGGCGTGCATAAAAGAGTGCAACGTACAATGCACGTATAAAGTTTGCAAAGTTATATAATAAAATCCATTGCATACATTTCAGCAGTTTTTTTTTTTTTTTTTTGGTGGAGTCGGTTGCATAGTTGGCGATGGGAATAGTGAGATAATACATGCGGCTTAGCGCTTGCTTATTGCATATTCTAAGGCATTCATCATAACGGCAAATTCCGAAACAAAGCCGCAACAAACTTAATCTCAAGTGGAGAAAACTATGATGTTATGGGAAGGATGGTAGGCTGTCAGGAAAGGCAACTGTACTGAAGAAGAATTTTCAGTTTTGTGAGAGTTGTACATTTTGTTTCGTGTTTTTTTTTTTTTTCTTTTTGATAATCCTTTTGTCTGTTTTCAGCATTTGCATTTCCGGTGGAATATTTAACAATAATATTTGTTGCTTGAATGGAAAAGTCAGAATGTTAGATTTAGTTTCAAACCAGATCAGTGAAAGAATAAAACAGATAAAATTAGGAAAGTCCTAAAAATATGAATTTTAATGTCTTTTAATTTTTAAAAACAAAAGTGACTTGTTGTAACTAGCAATTTCGGATTGTCAAACTTTAGTAAATGAATAAAACTGACATCTGTTTGGTGACAGGTCTTAAGCAAGCGGTCACAATACGAGTACTTTTGACAGCTGTAACTTGCTTTAGATTTTTCTAGAGTAGCCAACTAACAGACTTATTATTGCCAATTTGACAATATCGATCAAATTTTTAATAGGAATCGTTTCATTAAATTAATATTATCAAAAATTATTTAATTTAATAAATGAAAACTTTTAAGTGTCTGGAAAATTAAAGTTTTTAAATAAATAAGAGCAATTATGTTTAATATAAAAATTGATACTGCCAACAATAAACATTTCTCCAAACAATTTATTTTTCCTTTAGCAACATTTTGTTGCTTATGCTCTCAATGGGTCACGTGGGAAAAATAAACTTAATGAGTACCTGAATTGAACTTTTTTCTTTACATAGAAAGCTTTAATCGAATAAAAAGTTGTCCAATTTCCACTTGCACAAGTTTTTGGCTCACTCTCACGTTTTGTCATTGGTTCAGTCACAAGTTCCTTTTGCTTAACTGCCCGTAGTTCGAGTAAGTCAAAGTCGTTACATATTTTTTGTTTTCCCAGCAAACATAGGCAAGAGTTTTATATGAATCGCTGAGGCTATAATTCTGATGCCAAGCGTTATCATTGTTACTTGACTCAGAATTAGACAACGGAACTTGCGAGGATATTTTTACAGCATTTTAGTTTTTATGCCATTTCATAATCTTTAATTGAAAATGAAAGTACAACAAAAAAATAATCTCAACATTGCATGAACATTGACTCCATATACATATATACTACTGGCCTAACTAGTTTTATGATGAAATCTTAAAATAAAAGCACTTGCTAAAGAACACTAAGGCTATAGCAAAGGAAGACAATAAAATTTAGCAATTTCATTGCATGCTTGTCTAGTGGAAACTTAGAGTAAGTGGATGGCCTTCGGCAGCGGATTAGTGTTCAGCCCAATTCAGTCAATTCTGTCCAGAATGATTTTGCATTAAAATTAAATTGAATAACCTTAGGCATAAAACTCAACAAGTTTGTCCTATGAAAACTAGTTAATCCTAAAAACTAGTTTAGCTGTTAAAACATACGCATATGATCTTGTATATAGTATGTACATAGCAAATAGCAAAAGGGTAATATCGAATCACAAAACTTTGAAATAAGCGAATTTTAAAAATATCTTGTATACCAATTTGACCCTTTCACATGAGTTATTAATGGAAGGATTCAACAATCATCCAAATGTTTGCTGGGTTTGTGTGTGAATGTATATGAATGCATTAATTTAAGCGCTCTCAAGTTTCGGATAAAAGTTTCTGTTTTGTAATTTGCTCGATTTTGTTACTATATATTGTGCTAAAATATCTTTGCATACTTTTAAGCGTTATTCTAATGTCTGCTTTTAAGCGTAACCGTACAAAGGTGTAAACTGCATGGCAGCGACATTTGCAGTCATTTTGTTTCGTTTATTTATGTTGTTCTACATTTAGTGGTAATTAAAATTTCTTTTTCTCTTGTTGGTAATTTGCGCAAAAATTTTTGGCATAATTTATGGCGCAAAAATTTCTGTAATTTATGTGATTTTGTTTTGATAAGAAATTACAATGTGTAATAATTTAGAATTATAATTATGATATTTAGTAAATTTTTATTGCTTCCTGCTTGTTTGAAGTTTGTCGTGATATGGAATATGCAGTCATATTTGGAAAATTCAATAGGGTGTAGGCGAAATCATGTGCAAAGTTTTATTAAAATAAGAAAAAATTTAACGGAAATAATTACAAACTCAACAAATTTCGACTATTTATTCGAAATTTTTTGAAAGGTAACAAAAAACTTCAGATATGTATCGCATTTAAAGTCAAAGCAAAACTTCAAGATCTTAAAAAAAAACTAAATTCATTTTAGACATTGATAAATTTTAAAATTTTCTTAAATAATTACAACCATTTCAAAGGCTGTAAACAAATCTATTGAGAACACTTAGACTAGGACTTTTACAGCCCTCCCAATACTTAGGACAGTTCTTTCCCCAAGTTTGAGATCCATCGGCTATGTTCGATTTTTGGCTTAGGGAATTTGACATGAAATGAGTCATAGGTATGTATTCTAAAGCTTTTCAAATCAGTTCTTTAGCAAGAAATCCACGCATACAAAATAATTATCAGTACCACAACTGTGCTGAAAAAGAAAATATAAAGCTGAAGCGAATAGACCAAACATCCACTCGTACTAGTAAAATACTTGACAGCGGCTTGAGTGTACATATGTATGTTAGAAGGAAACAACTATACTATGTCATATGAGCGATTTAGAAACTAATGAGCGAGTAATTTGAAGAAATCAGCATAGCCAATAGAATACAATTCTTAGATTTCAGGATTGCACGAGAACGTACTGAAGTTTTCGTACAAATCAGAAACGGCTGATATTCATTAGTTCATTTGACAATAACAATATTTGCAGGTTTTTGGAATGTGATGCTAGCTGTTTTTAAGGGCTGTTGGCCTTGTTTACTTATATTGGCATTAGAACTGTGAAACAATACGATTGGAGAGGGCTCAGAAGAGAACTAACCCAAACTAATCAATGCACAAATTTCATAGTTAAAAAAAGTCAATATGGTCCAAAACTTTATGTATATCTAGGGTGTCCAAATGAACAGTATTGATTCGGCCAAACTAGAATATCATGTCAAAACCTACCAAACGGTAGGAATTCAAAAAGTTCTGAAATAGCCAGGAACTGTACGGTTTTTGTGACATTATCATTAGAGTTTTCTTGAAAGTGGAAAAAAAAAACAAAATAAAAGAAGAACGAAATTTTTTCCTTGCACAAAGTTCACTGATAAAAACACACAATTTACTTTAGTCTGAAAATAAAAATTCAATTCAGAACACTTCTATTAAAGTTTTAACAATATACAAAATATCAAAAAAAAAATTATTACTAAATGAAATTAAAATTAAAGTTCCCATTATCCTCACACCACTCAAAATGAAACAAACTTTCAATAACACCAAAATGAGCACACAATATCAACAAGGAAATAAATTTACATTTCATTTATTGCTTTTAAAATTGCAAGAAAATGCAAAGAACAAATAAAGAACCCACAACGCAACCATTTATCCGTCACAACCCATTTAAACTTAAAACCACAGTCGCCAACAACTGCAACAATTCATCACTTGAATTCCAGCAGCAATTCCACCAGTAACAGCAGACGCTATATAACGACAACATAGCCATTTGCAACTGAAAACCCAGTGATAACAAAATAAAATCACAAATAAACACAAAAACATCAAAGCAAAAGTTAATAAAACACTATATAAATAAATACCAAAAACTACCAGCAGCATGATGAGACAAGTCAAAACATTTTACAGAATAATAAGAAAGAATTTTTTAAAAAATAAACTTTCACAACATTGGACAATGATGCCAGACTAACGAAGTAAGAAGTTTTTTCGGAATTCAAAAACTTTTTTACAAGTTTGGATTGGTTTTACACCATTTTGATGTCATTTTCACTTATCAATTTTGGCAAAAAGGCAATGAAAACGGTTTCCGATTGGATTTGTTAGAAATCTATCATAATAAGAACGTTATGATCAAACAGTTTCTGTGAGCAAAGAGAATAACTAAAAATAGATCTGCAAAGTTGAGCAACTGCTAAGAGGTCCATTATAATGGGTGATTTTTTTGTAATTTGTTTTTTCTGTGTAAATTTTGTGACACCTCACGCGTGATTTGTTACAAATATTGACGCGAAAGATGCTCACAAAGATTTGCCATTTTACTGTAAATAGACTAATTTACAAAAAGTGCTTGCAAATCATTGAATTTTACTATCAAAATTCGTGCTCTGTGAGAAATGTCCTTCGCAAATTAAGTACATTTTATGTTCGTCATAAGCGACCCACCGCACAGGCTGTTTTGCATCAATTTCATGTTACAGCCAATGAAGCAAGGTACCGTGCAATGATTACTGCCATTTTTTTTTGTTCAAAATGGAAGAATTGAACTTGGTTGGCATGTGGTTTCAACAAGATGGTCTCAAATGCTACACGGCGCGCGATACCATGGACCTATTGAAAGGCAAGTTTGGTGAGCAACTAATCTCTCGTTTTGCAGCAGTGCATTGGCGTTAAGATCATGCGATTTGACCCTCCTAGACTATTTTTTGTAGGGCTACGTGAAGTATTTCGTGCACAAGGACAAGCCAGCCAGTATTGTAGCCTTGGATGACAACATTTCAGCTGCCATCGCAAAATTGGAGCTTACGTATGAACCACCCCAGGCGTAGCCGTGGGCAACATTTACATAAAATAATCTTTAAAAAGTAAATAAAAGTGAATTATTTCATTCACTATTGAAAATTTTTTTTTCTTTTTTCAATTTAAAAAAAAACGATTACGCAAATGGCATTTTCACGATTATTTAAAGTTTTTTATTCACTAGCGTAGAGTTTTTAAAAAAGGTAGTAACGCTCTAGCAGTACCCTAAATTTATTTCCAAACTCATAAAATAACTTCCCTAGCACATAACACAGAAGGTTCCAAAACAAAATGAAAGCTGCTTTTGAATATGAAATTTATATAGACACCGCTGTCCTAAACAGTCACTATCTCCAAAAAATAACTATTTATACCAAAATTTTTCAAAACTACAACAATCTGATATCATTACAAATTCAACATCCTCCAGAATAAAGCAGACAGTCAAATGACAGACTAGAGAAAACGAGAACAGGCGATTAAGTTGACAACGACGACGACGACGACGACTACGACGACAAAAAGGATGCAATGACATAATGAAACTTTCCAGGATAATTGGATGATTTTGTCAGCTTTTTTGCAATGTGATAAATCAAAACCAATTGGGAATCCAAACTACAGATTTGCAAAATGAACTGATGGGTAAAGCAAAGCGAGCGGTTTGAAGCAATTCCATGAAAATGGGGAAATGCCAGTGCATATTAACAATATAACACCAACGCCATGCTAGACATATAAATCGCAGCAATGTAAGCATAATATTTTTCAACACTTTAAAGAAAAAATACAAACTACATAAGGGAGAAAGAGAAAGAAAATTACAGCGAAATCCAGGAAATGTTGGCTGCTGTTGAATGTGACAACATTTCCAAGGCATGCAATCAATCTGGTCGGAGTTTATTTTATTTTTTTTTTTTCGTTTTTCTTGTGCGCTTGGTTTTATTTCGGGAACTCCACTTAAAATGGTTACACTCGTAGCAACTGCTGTTGATTTTCTGCAATACTTTGACGTAAAAGTGTTGAGTGCGCGTATAATTTGTAAAATTATAATTTGACGAGGAGAAAAATGTGAAAAATTACTTACAGCATATGACAAATGATGACTGCATTTGCTATGACTCTGCTGATAATGAAGTGTTGATGTATACTGCTTAATTCTTCATTTAAAATTTTGGTCAACATGATGTTGGGATGCAGCTTGTTCGTTGAAAAAATTTTTTACGTGGAAAAATTTATACATAATTTCTCTTTGTATGTTTTCATTTATTGGATTTTATGGTTATTTATAACTTGAAAATTTCAAAAATGGATTTTAAGCAAACTTTAAAGTGAGTTCTTAAGCAGTAGCGCTACGAATCGTTGTAAGATTTTTTTGGGCAAAATTATTATGTTTTTAGTTTATATACTTTAAGGACATGTGTTTTTATGAATTTAAGCTAAATACTTATAAGTAACTTAATAGAAGATCTTTTCTGAAAGCCAATATCATTTAAGGCATTTATACATTGACATACAAATTCTTTAAGTCACTTTTCGAGACATGATTTTTTTCATAGAATATGGATAAAGCAAAAGCTGAAACAATTTCCAAATTACATGTAATAAATTATTTGGAGCTTTATTGAAATTTTAGCGAAAGTTTCGCTATTAAAAAAAATTGTTAGTTATAAATATAAGGAATGAACAAATTTATCATTGATATAGAGCAAGCAAATGTTTATTTGAGTCAAATGTTGGACTCACATATGTGCCCTTAGTCACATATAATTTGTTCTATTCAAACAAATTGTTTTCTCAGTGTATGAGTCCTTATGTTTATATTCAACATGTGTTGATCTCAAAATTGGCAATAAAAATTTCTCAAATATTTTTCAATGTGTTTATATCTGCCTTGCCTACCAACGAGCGCCTAAAACAACGCTTTGAAAACAGCTGCAGTTTTTGCTGTTTACCACTGATGAAAGCTGCAACTTTTTCATTGCACAATTTTAGGCATTCGCTTTTAATACATAAAATAGAAACTTTTTTCCATTAATTTCATTTTTATAAAATCAAATAGCAACCCCTCAAAACCGTTTATTTCAAATAATTTCAGCATTTATATAAACTGCCCATGTCAACGTTTCAATTATGCATCATTTCATACCCCATTACCATTTTGAATAATTGATATTTTCAATCAGTTAAAAACAATGAAAATTAAATTTAAAAAATGGCTAACGCTCAGCACTTGTCGAATTTCACATGCAATTGATTTGCATTGCTTTGATAAAAAATAAATTTAATGGATTTCAGATAACTAGCAATTTTTTTTTCTCTTCTCTACACAGACTTGCCATGGATCTAAAATCTGGTGCACTTCTCGTGCCGCCAACCGTTAAAAACTCCAGCTGTTCACATCCACGCTACAATAGTCACAATTTTATCATTCATATTGGCATTGCGGAAACCATTGAAGCGTTGCTTATACTCATACTGACACTAGGCGTGATAGGCGCAAATGCACTTGTTATATTTGTAATAAATAATCGTCGTTATTCGCCGTATATACATCAGCAGGTAGTTCGATGAGAAGTGTTTGTTGATGGCTTTTTCGTGCTTATTTGCAATTTTATCTTTACTTTCAGCCACGCTACTTACTGACATCGCTGGCCTTAAATGATCTCACAATTGGACTGCTAATCACACCGTTTGGCCTGTTGCCAGCTTTATTTCATTGTTGGCCTTACGGTGAAATTTTTTGCCAAATACAGGTAAGAAAATGGCAAGTAAATTATGTCTTACTTTTTCATTTTTATTTATTTCTTATTTTATCACATCTACTTCTTCAGCTGCTGAATGGGTGTGAATGAGAGCTACTTATTTATGCTTTCAATTGAGAAAATCGCATTCTGATCGAAATATGTGTACTTAATCTGCAGTGGGGTTTTTGATTGATTCCTTTATCAACTAAATCAACAAACCACTACTGAAATTAAAGTTTAATCAACACTGATCTCACAAAGCTTTGAGAAGCCATTTTAAAAGTCTATGGAACTTTTAGAACAAAAATTCTTATGCCATTATAATCTCAATTGCAGACAGCAATCTATTTTCTATTTTTATATTTGACATTCAAAAAATTCTTATAATAACCACAAAAACAAAAGTAACACAACACTTCAGTTGCCATTTTGTTGTGCTTCAATGAATACTTTAAAACTTTTTTTAATAAACTTTAAAAATTTTCTTAAATATTCATTAAAACTTTTCAACAGTTGCTAGGCGAAAAATAAAAATATGATAATGGCTAGCCGTAATGTAACGCTACAAAGTGAATATCTTTTAGTTGCAAAACCCGCATACTCAGAAGATTTTTTTGGCTTTGTGAAGCGTGAAGACTAACTGAGCTACTTTGAAAATTTCAAACCTTAACCCTTGGTATGTCGTTACATTGCTAATAACCCTAAAATTGAATTATGCTAATGGTATTCGGTTGTTGGTATTGTTTTTGTTATGCTGTTTGTGTACAAGCAGACTTGTGTGTAAATGTTTTGCAATGGTAACTTTAGGGTGGAATACAAAAATATTATTTTGAACTTAAAAAAAAAAGTTTTTGAGTTTTTAGACAAAAATTTCGTTGAAGAATTTATAAACTAGCTAGCATCAAATATAAAAGTCTTGAAAAATCAGAATTCAAAATGATATCCTTTTAAGTTGATTGCTTTCCTAAAGTGAAAGTTAAATAACTGTAGGGTGCGTCATCAAAATGTTGTGTGTTCATCTGCAATATTCTTCTAAAGTAAAACTTTTGCAAGTTTATAAATTATTTTTCAATCAAAAGTGTACTTTTTTTTACGAATATTAATGTTTCATTATTTTGAAATTTTTTAAATTAAAGAACTTTAAGTAATCTTGCAAATGAAAAACACTCCATACCAGATATTCCGCATTTCGAGCAGTTTCGTATTTCAGTTTTTTTTTTCTTGATATCATCGGTTGACTTCTGTTTTTTTTCTCTCTTTTTACACTACAGGCATTGCTACGTGGTGCTCTTTCGCAGCAGAGCGCCGTCATTTTGGTGTGCATGGCGGTCGATAGGTACATGTGTGCGTTGCATCCGCGTAAATACTATCAGCATTCCAGCAAAAAGGTAAAAATTACAGCATACATTCAAGAATATTTTTGTTGCTTTTTTTACGTATTTCATTTACATTTTTGTGGCTTTAATGACTCGAAATGTGGTACGAAACTTTCAAAATGTAATTGACTATCAGAAACAGAATAATATTTAAGAGACGTAAAAGAAATGATTTTACAGATCATTTTATTGAAATCTCTGAAATTAGCATGTGGTAACAACTGAGAAGTTTCAAAGTTATTAAAAAAGTGTACTTAAATGACAATTAAGTGACGATTTTCAATGAAAGAACGCAGCTGTTTTTGAGAACAAATAAGCTTATCTACTCACTGTACTAAAGTAATGCTCAAGGAAAAATTTCACTGCACTTTTGATAATTTCATTTTTGATTTAAAGCCACAGGTTTTGGAGTTGAAAATAGTTAAAATAAGCTTTTTTCTGTTTATTTTTAACACAAGCAACTTTGAATTTATTTTGAATTTAAAAAAGTATTAAAAGCAACATTTTTTGATTAAATTTCAATCATGAAATACTTCAAAATGCAATTTCATTTGTAACATTAATTCTTGAAACCATGCTCACAGCCAGGGTTACCAATCAAACGAGATTGAACCCGCCTGGCTCGAAATTTCAAGTTTAAGCCTAGTAGAAATTGAAAAATATCTTAAATAACTGAGAATTGCACGCTTTTTGTGGCATGAACTTAAAATTTTTGCTTAACGAGCGGTAATAAAGGTCAAGAAGTTTTTCCAACATTATAATTTTTCAATATTGCTGACAAAAAAAAAATGGAAAAAACTGCAAGAAATTTTTTTATAAATAAATGAAGTTCTTCGCGAAAACCTGAAATTAGTCCGAAAGAGATTTAATATAAATAAAAAAGACCTGAAATTTCGCTGAAAAATATTTAAAATAAATAGAAAGTAGTCGAATTGAAAACATCATAATACTCAACATTCATGAAAATCACATCGAACAAAAAAAAAAAGTATGTATAAAATCATGCGGGAAATTATTGAGAAAGTTTTTTCGCAGTACCTGCTTTTTAAAGAGCACCTAAAATATAATCAATGAAAATTTGTTTTTATCATGAAATGTTCTTACAGCTCTGAATATTAAACGGTGGACGAGAGCATAATATTTGCGGATGGTGATGGCTCAAATCCATTTTCAAAATTTTTCAATCAAATGTTTACAAATATTGTGTTTAAAGTTCCTTTTTGACATTTCTTTGCTGAGGTGTACGCAAACTTTAATATGGAAATGAATTCAAAACAGACTCTTTCACAATCCAGTTGCATTTTTAAGCTATTCTGATCGATTTGGCCAGAAATAATCAAAATTAGAGAATAGTCTTTCCGAAGTTTAGTACCAGGGCTGCCACAGTTGTATCAAAATCAATATTCTAACTTTACAAACATACGAGGATATGTATAAGTCTATTAGTGAAATAAAAATATAATCATTATGTCGTCTATATGTTTCCCACTTTCCCTTGTAGATGGCTAAAAAAAATATTTAGAAAAAAATAGCCAAAACAGGTTCCTTCGCCATCTAAAACAGCCCCTTGTCATGGCCGAAATTCATTAGATTCTCTCCATCAATTGGCTCATGAAAATTTCCCAAAATGGACAGAAACTGGCTCAAGAAGAATATTTACGTCAGTAATATTTTTAGCTCCAAAAAATAACGGTCGAGTTTTGCAAATGGACGAAGACTTCTTTTAACACAAGAACCGTCAACGTACCAATTTTGTTCCCAAGGCAACTCTAATCATCTCTTACTATTTTATTATGTTATAGATAGTTATTTATTTGTATTTTATAATTAATTTACAAAGCTGCATTTGAGAAATTCATTTTTAATGCTACCACGCAACTAGCTAATCAAATTAGCATAATTCTTTCGACTTCTTCTAAACTTACAAATTTGCTTTGTGGTTGAATTTTTTCTTCAAAAAAATGCAGTTGAAAAAATCCTTAAAATGGCGTGCGTTTGTTGTTGATGCCTTTCCCCATTTGCAATTTTTTGTGTTGGCATTGGTATTTTTCGGCAGAAAAATAAAGTTGAAAAATTACCAAAATTATATTCAAGTTGTTTGCTTGTACATATATGTTTTACATTATGTATAAGGAAAGTATGAACTTGCATTTTGAAATTTGTTAGCTTAACTTAAAACAAATAATTACTTCCAACAAGTCGATAGCTAAATAATTTAAATAAAAATAATTTAATCACTAGAACTGAATCGACATGAAAAAATCAAGGAATCCAATTTAAGAAGTTTTTGAAGGACAAAAAAATTAACTTTCCCTAAAATTTACAAGAAAAATAAATCAAAAATTTACTGAAACTTTATAAATTAATTTATTATTTTATTTTTGGAATATTTTATTCAAAGAAAAGAAGAAAATATAATAAATGTAGGTAAAGGGTACTAGAATAATAGCCAACATTTGTAAATTTTCGAACATGAATTAAAAAGTTTCCATTTTTACTTTCAAATAATAAAACGTATGAATTTTTTGATCTTCGAGAACATCATATGTTAGTGCGATCAGAGATTTAAATTTAGCGTAAAAAGTGCTTTCTTAATATCCAACTTCGCCTGGTAAAAAAAAAAATTATCAGAAAGATCTATGAAATCAGAAACATATCGCTGATTCAAAATATGATATTCCAAAGAATCAAAAAACAAAAGAAAATCCGCAGTATTTCTTGACAATAAAAACGAAAATTTTCTTTGCTCATTTTCCGTCAATAGAAATTAAATATAATTCTGTGAATTGATGTTTTTGTTTTAATAAACTCACACTCTCATTTCTTAATAGAAATTGTAAAATGTCAATCATATCATCTTCAAATATATCGTAAGCCTCAATATTGGCGTAATCACTCTGAACTAAAACAATTATGTATAAAACCATGCTGGAAATTATTGAGAAAGTTTTTTGGCGATTAATATCAAACATGCCAAATAAAGTTATGCGCACTTTATTGCTGGTCAACTGTAGACATAGGGCTTCAAACTGCAATAGAACAAATGTCAATATCTTAAGCTCTATTACACAAATCAGTAAATCATAATTACGCGCTGTTCAAACCTTCTACCCAATTTAGATAAATTATTAAACTGCTTCACTATAAATGAGGTCTGCTCACAAGTTTTTGTTACTTGCTCACATGTTGCATTGAAGACAAGCATATCCATCAAAGTCAGCAGGAAATGTGCACAAGTTACAATAAAAACTGAATAGTAGTTCATCCAAAGTTTACTTAAAGTCAACAAGATGACATAGTAGCCAAACACTATGACGTTTATAAAGAGAAACAAGAACATAAAAACACTATAATATTTATAACTTTCATTCAATTTTGACAATAGCACTGTAAGTTTGGCATATGTGATTGCCACCTTGTCCAACTCTTTTGATAAAAATCCAAAAGGTAAATGATGCGCTTCTTGGGTTTTATCTAACACGCGTAATAAACGCATATTATTAGCATCATAACACTTAGAAAACTGCCACAATGCAGCTATGTAATGATATTGTAAGCCATTCACAATAGTAAAAGCAATCATCATGTAAATAGCAACCAAATGTCCATAATGTTTTACATAGTCCACAACATGCCAGATGGATACAATCTGTAGCACACTATGTGAGATCAAAATGAACACCTTAATAAGCATCAATACATCGGTTGTATATTTTTTGGATCGAATTTTTTTGTTCATTTTTCTATTCATAAGCTTTAGTGCCTGCGATATTCTTCTTAAAGATGGCTCACGATGCCACCGAAATAATATTGAAATTGCTACGAGTATACTTGATAGTAAGTTATTTGCCATCATTGCAAACTTGATCACAATATTTAAATCATCATCATCCGATTCTAGTAATTCACCATACATCAAATAGTGCAGCAATAACGCAAGTATTAAAATATTATAGATTATTGTATATATTTTGAGCCATATGGAACTTTTAGTGCTCCAATCTAGTATATTGATGTAGCTGGATAACACGCCATTTTGTATGGTGAAGAAAAATGTAACAACTGACATGAGAACGTGCCTGAACCGCATGTTGACTACTAGGAAGTAGCTATGGTTTCTCTTTTTATATGCGTTTATGCTTACCCTACATTTGTAAATTTGTTTGTCAGTTATACTTTAGAAAAAATATTAGTTTAGCAAGAGGGTAAACAGAAGTAAATGGCTCTAGAGTTCTGCTGTTTTATAAAAAAAAGTAGTTAAGATTTCTGTTTGAGTTAAGAATAAACCAATTGAATATAGATGTCTTAAATCTGAAAGTAAAATCTTCCAGCACTAGCCTGAATACAGTTCACATAGTTGAATTGTTCATATCCTCTTCTGTAAGGTATTACTGCTTCGACTAAGTAGCTCTTTATTACACTTGGGAATGAATTTTTAATTTTTTTACGGTAATGAATTTTTAATGTCTATTGTTTACTTACTTTTTTTAAATGCAGTACTTTATAAAAAATAAAACTTCGCATGCAAAGTTGCCACGTAATTGGAGTAGTGTAAAATATGTCGACATAATAACTCAGAGCTGATGATATGTTACTCCTATATCATATATTAAAACTGTCAGAAAATTGGTACAGTAAATTTTTCGAAAATCCAATCTAACGAATTGCCAAATTTCTTACATTGAGAAAGCATAACCCCGATACATACTAGAATTGATAAAAGGAAATTAGAAAGCAATCAGATCTCCTCTATAAATATGGAAAAGCATTGAAAATCAATGCCGATGAAAATAAACTAAATTGGAAGATAGTACTAGATGTTTGTGCATGCGGCAGAAACCACAGCTCCTGGGAGAAAATATCAAAGGAGAGTGTAACGATTATTTTCTGGGCATATACTTATATCTGGCACAAAGAAATCGTAACAAAGTTGTGCCCATAAATTATATGCATTCCAAAAATGCATGGACGAATGTAGGAATTTTCAAAATTTGGTTGCTTAAAATGTTCGTTCCTA
This sequence comes from Meiosimyza decipiens, assembly GCA_963680825.1. NCBI lineage: Eukaryota > Metazoa > Arthropoda > Insecta > Diptera > Lauxaniidae > Meiosimyza > Meiosimyza decipiens. The sequence goes on along the minus strand of OY804261.1, from coordinate 7,139,765 downwards.
GAGTTAATGAGAATTTAAATCGCTTAGATTTCCTGAAAATATATTGTTTTTTTAGTTCTATTCCAAAGACAAAGAAAAAAAACAAAAAATCTTGAGTCACGCAGTCTCACTCTTTAGCAATCGCTTATCTCGGATAGTTTTTCCTGAAAAAACTACCACTCGACGTCAGATAATGAGCTCGCACGCAATCAAAACCATTTCCTCAACGAATGATAGCCTTCAGTGTTTCAAAATGTTTGCTGGGCAGCATTTAGAAAAAAAAAAACATTGCAATAAAATGAATTACGAATACTACCAGCTATGCAGCAAATTACAAAATAAGAGAAAATTACAAGTAGGTACCCAGTGTAAGATGAAAATAAGCCAACTAAACGAAACGGATTGAACAAAAGTTCTATGACCCAATTACACAGATAAATAAGGATAACGTCAAGGAATAAAAATACGGACATTAAAAAAGCGATGCTATAATTTGAAAATGTAAAAGGAAATGTAAAAATAAAAATAACAAAAATAGCAGAAACTAAGCATAAGATGCAAATTAAAGGAAATAATAAAAATAAAAGCTCTGAAAAAAGACAAATAGAGACATTTTTAAGTGTCTGAGCAGAGCGTAAGATACCCTACGATAGGCGTAGAAAAAAGTAGTGAATTCAAATGCAGTTATTACCAAAAAGAAAATAATCTCCATATGTTTATATATACCGATTTTTATGGAGCAAAAAACCACCACATTCAAGACAAAGAGATAGGCCAAAAGCTCGCTGTAGAAAAGTTAAGTGTATAAAATTAGAGGATAAGATATACGGAAAAGATAGTAATGCAGTTTAGTGAAACTAACCAACCAGCGTTGCCTTGACAAAGCCCTTTCCGAAGCCCAAAAATGATTGAATTTTGCCCAAATTTGATATCTTAATTAAAACTGTATAATATTACATCTTGAAATGTATGCCAAACGATAGAGCTCGAAGAGGGCTAAATACAGTATGTGGCGTTGCACTGTCGAAACCTGTCCCACAACTTGGATGCCGCCGGTTTTTTGGGTCATTTTTTATTAATTTATATAAAGGATTGAAATGTGTGCCGAAGAATAGCACACGCAGAGCTTATAAAGAGTATTGCCTTGTCAACTACGTTCTTAAACATGGGTTGCCAACCGTTTTAAGGGCACATTTTTCTTAAATGAGTGGCAACCCATGTTTGAGACAGCATTGGACAAGATAACCCTATACATTAGATTTAGGCCCTTCGAGCTCTGTCACTCTATCACATATTTCAGGTTGTTATAATGAAAATTCAATAATAATACATCAAATTTTTCAGTTAGAGTTTGTTAGAATATTAAAATATTTAAGAGGCAGATGCCTATCTACACATTATATCAATCCAATCCTAGCTACGGTATCTCAGTATATGAAGTTAACAGTCTTGCCAACATGAATCTATCGAACTCACAGGAAGTATGTTACATTTTGGAATAAGAAGAAATCAAACTGGTTGTTAAATAAAATCAAATGTGGTTAAAAATTTTAAAAGCTGAGCTTCAAAAAACACCACAGCAAAAGATTCATTTCCGTCATGGTGGCGATGAGTATGACGATGAATTTTTTTAAAACAAAGCATCAGTATCATACACATAAAAGCAAACGAGGCACGCCCACATAATAATTTATCGCTGTGCAGTTTAAGCAACAAAGTGTAGAGGAAGTGCAATAAGAACGACAAGCCAAAAAACTTTTACAAATAAAATAAGTGGGAAATTCCATTTGCCACATCAGCAAAGAATCTTCATTATGCTTTTGCTGCCAAGAAAATTTTTTAACGATCGATATTTACAAATGATTTGTGTGTTTAAGCTCTAAGGTCATTTTTTTCAGTATAATGTAGATATTGTTAAATTGAATTGCCCGAAATATAATTTTAAAAATTAATACATTTGCTGAGGAAAAGTGGCATCTGGCAGGAGTGTACTTTGCACTTAAAATAAAGAAAAAATTTCTTAGTTTCTATCAAACTTCATAAGTCTTAAAACAAAGCAAATTTTGCCTTGAGCCAGACAAAGTATATAGTTAACTTTTGATTAAGAAGAAATTCAGGGGCGTGGCATCTGACATATAAAAAATCAATTAAAAAGCTATACATTGGTTCAAAAGTCAGCGGTAGTTGTGAAATTGAGTACATTAATTACCAAAATACCATTCTAAATACAACTGCAGAAGAATGAACAATGGGGCGTGCTACCTCCAATATGAAAGAAGAATTCTTAAAACTCTATCACTTAGCTTTTATGGTAGCTATTAGTTGCAAAATTCGGCATTACGTAGATAATTTTGAAATATTTGTGTTAAGCATTTTGCAAAATATGTGCACAATCAAACAATGGGGTGTGGCAGCTCCCATACAGCAAATCAACTTACATCGTTACATCTGTGCAAAGTTGAACAGCGAGGTGTGGCGCCACCCATACAGCAAAATGACTTTAATGGCCATATCATATGTGAAATTCGACATATAGATGTATATTGCTTGTGCCAACCACCTTGCAAAGTATGGGCAGAATTGAACACAAAAAAAAAAAACATCTTTCATACAGCATTGGCGGAAAAAAAATCCAGAAATTTTTATTTGTATCCATAAGCTCAAATATCACATACTTTTTCATGGAACTTCCCCTAATATCAAAACAAAAAATTGCATGAAGCATTAAAATAAGCAATACAAAACTTTATACGCAATTTTCAGTCATTTCAACTTTTTTCTTTTGTTTTCATCCCTTTCGTTTTATTGAGTTTTCTATTTTGTGATTTCATTTTTACCATCGCGTTTTCCTTTCACACTGAGATTGCAAAAAGGATATGCACTTTATGCATTTGAAATTTCATTACAGTTTGTTATACGACATAGCTTCATATGTCTGGCTATGTGTCATTTTCTACAAGCGTGTGGGTGTTGCATGTGTGTTCTAAATCTGTGGGTATAATTTTTATGTACGCTATATATAACTTCTTTTGCGTTAAATTTTGAAGTTTTGTTGCCTTTAATTAAATTTAATAAAAAATTTTTCTTAAACTGTTTTATCAGTTTTTATACCATATTCTTATTATATTAACTAAGACTATGCATAGGGTACACGATCTTTAAACACACAGCTGTATTGACTTAGATTGGAAATCGGCTACTTATATCGGTAAATTCAAAAAAGTACTGACCAATGTCACTGGAAAATGTCTGACTTAACGTGCAAGCTAAATTAAGTTTTGAATCAACACTATGAATCATTTTTTTTTTTAAAACATTGAATGCAAAATTTCTGTTGCTTTAGTTTTGCACAGCATGCTTGTTCAAAACATTTGATCTTTGTTGTTGTTTATTTTTTTTCATGTAACAAAAGATTGTTGTTGTGTTTCAATTATTGGTTCTCACTTATTATTTTCATTATTAGACTCATTGAGCAGCAAGTAAAAAACATTTTAAGGAACTTCAAAGTCTCTGAGGCAATTAGTTGCTATTCTTTTCCACACTAGTGTAAAAACAAATTTTAAGAGTCATTTTTTCCATGCAGGTTCACGTATTAAATTTAATTGAAATTTAAAAATCCATTTGACTTTTCTTAAGCCAAATATCTTACTGCCATTGGCTAAATTTATATGCGTACTAAGTCAACAATGTGCAAAAATCTTAATTATCATTTATACTATTTCTTCAGGACTGTATGAATTTTAACAGCACAATAATGAGTTGTTAATTTAATGTTTTTTGCTCTGACTGTGCGCATTTCATATTCCACAGTTAGACATTTGTTTCAGCAATTATCCTTTGTACTCCTACATCATTTATAACAACTGTTTGTCTTCATTTAACCACATAAACGTCTACTTAAATGCTCAATGTTTTTTTTTTTGTTTTGGTTTTTCTTCTTATCGTTGCCTGACTGTTTTTAATACATCCCAGCAAAGAATTTCATTCGGAGAGGAGATGTTTTTGAGTTGCTAAGGCGATTATTTAGATCACGCTGAATGATAGTTTTTCCTGTGGAAACTATCTAGGAGGCAGCATTGACCATGCTTTACTTCTAACATATAAATCATTTGATATCGTACATTTATAATGCAAGTAGTGGAAAAAACTTTATCGAATCATATTGCATTAAAAAAATAAGTTTATATAGAACTCAAAAATATCAAAGAATATTTTTTTCTTTTGATTTAATCTCCTGAAAGACTTATGTATGAAAAGCTCAACAATCTACCAAATGTTGACTGGGGTATATTCTGCCTTTTTGCTAATGTGTGTGCGGTTCTTAGTTGCGCCATTAAATTCATACACTTTAGAAATTTGAAAATGATACTACGGAAAAATTATGATAATTTGTGCATACATTAAAAAGTTTAAAAGAAATATTAGTCTTGTGACTGTTTTGTTTAAATACATTTTAAAATAATTTGATATTATTTATTTTGGTTAAGATAAAATTTCATTATAATCATGAACATTAAACATCTACCGTTGGCATTATTGGTGTCATAACATAACATAAATTTCACATCTTTCAATTTACTATGCAATCTTATCATAAATAAGTATTAATATGGTAGATATGCTTAAGCTTAAACCAATTGGTACTGAAGCCAATTTTCTATCAGTTCCTTTGCTTTCCATTTTTTGGCATTATTAAGATCCAAGCAAGTGCTATTACTACACAAAAGTGAAAGAAAAGTTTCAGCTGATGCTAATGAAAAATCGCCCTTAAATTCATTTGTTTTATATTGATACGCTGTTTTTCATTTTTGCCGCAGAAATAATGTTAAGTTTTCAAAAACTTGTTCCTCAACGATTATATTTTTATATTTTAACTAGGAAAATATTTACATACATACACGTGGCAGATGCTCTTTTGATATCTACATAGATTGTTGGTGTTGGTTGGTTGGGAAAATGGTTCAGTCAAATGTATACTTAAAAAAAGTTAAATGACTGACCTTAAGCTAAATAAATAACAACCTGGATGACGAATACGATTTAGAACACCCGAATCAAAGGACTGCACTTTTCGAACCACAAAATAGGGTTAAGTATATCAACAACTCTAGATTTGATAAATTTTAAGCCTTGATTTTCAAACAACCAAATTTTGGCGCTGTGTTCTTAAGTGAACATCCAAGAGCGGTTTTTGCCAGTTTAATAAAAATATACTCCGTTTGCTCTATCCAGTCTTGTTTATCAGTTGTAAGGGATTGAAAATGTTGAGACTTTCCAAACATCTAAAACTGCTTTTGCTGGACGCATCACTCAGTCAAATTAAATAAATTTGTTCAGCTTAAGCATGAGTGAGAACCTGATGTTCTGCAGATGAGTTCCAAAAAGAAAATCTGAAAGTCACCCAATTGAAGTTGGCTCTAACATTAGCTTTTCTCTCAATATACACAAAAATCTTACTCAAAAAATGCATGTGGCTTATCGAAGACGAATGGAGATACACCTTTCCGGCAAATGCATCTTTGATTTTGGAAAGTCTCTAAATGTAATTATCGCCAATAACACTTAGAAAGGTATTCCCTACACAAGTTAATTATCAGCTATAAAAACAAAGAACAACAAACATTTATACAAATATGTAACCAAAACTTAGATTTTTCTAAGCCACACAAATTTTCGCTTAAAACTGCAGAAAATTAGAACTCTTAGCTAAACTGTTATTTAATTTTTAATTTCTTACAATATTTTAGAGACATATTGCAGCCATGAGCTATAACTTTATTACATTCACTTCAATGTCAAAACTTTATCTACAACTTGTAATAAGAAAAATCTCATTTAACATAACAAAACTTAAGTTTAAAATAGTTTTCCCAAAAATGTTTGCGTTTTATTTTACTTTCTATTGACACAACATCGTTGTCGCTTTCGTTGTGTCGAACATCATATTTATTTACCGCAATATCTTGTGAGTCAACTCTTTACATAAAACCAACTCTTACTGAGCAACAAAAAAAATGTAGTCTACATTACGGCGACAACCCATGTCAATATCGCACGCCCGCAAAGCCACAAATAAAAGTAAACAAAAACCACAAGTATTTTTTTCTTTGGTTACAAAACTACAATATATATATTTGCTTAATGTCGTAGAAAATATCAACACGTATTTTTTATATTTTCTCAACTACTTCTTTGCTTCGTTATTGAGTTGAGATCTTCCTTTGGGGGTACGCAAAAATAAAAAGGAAACTTTTGTGAAAACTTAACTAAAACTTGTCAATGTGCAAAAAAGTTGTAGAAGAAAAAAAAATCGATTTTTAGCACAATATTTGAACAGATCAAAGTTTATGTAGGTAATTTGTACACATATGTATTTGTGCATATATGTCTGCTTGTCAAATAATCTATGTGTAACTTAAAACCAGCATGGGGACTAATGGAATGAAGTTTTAATCGTTTCCAGCCCCGCCTTACTATAAATATATAAGTATGTACGTATATACTATGTATCCGTTTGCAATGAAGCTTTGGTGAGTTATTGTGCATGCGCCCAGGAAGGTTTCTAAGTAAAAAAGTGGGTGTGGCAGCTCCCACCTTAAGATATTCAAGAACATTAATATAAATCCACAATCATTAGAGAAAGAAATATTCACATCATAGATTGATTGGGTGCTCAAGGAGGCAGATGTGTTTTTGAATCCGATAGGGGGCGTTGGAGTCGATATATCCTAAGAAATTTCTATACATTCGTAGCCTTGGAAGTTATAGTAGCCATATTGGGTTGCTCAAGAAAGCTTATGTACTTTTGTTTTGGTTCATATCACATTTTAGTTTGGAAAAATGAGTGCAGCTACGCTCATAGAATATAAAAGTCTAATTTTTCATAGTTGATGAGATCAACTATTTGACGCAGATGAATAAGACTTGGCATATGTATATAAAACGTATGAACAAAAGCAAATTTCAATTAACACAAAAGCAGTAGCACGCCTCTCATAAGAATTCACTTCTATTAAAAGTTTTCACAAAATAATTTGAGATTGTCATCGAAATTGTACACATCGCCAATAAACACTTTTTTAAATAAATGCGGGTGGTAGCGGAAATCAAATCCCAGTATCATTAAACGTTAACTCAATCACCTTTACCACTAAGCGTTTATTGCTAGTAAAACTTAAATTCTACTTCTATTCCGTTCGCGAAACATTCTCTTCCCCATTTATAATACCTGACCTAATAACGAGCTTAAGTGCAACGCTCAAGCGTAAAAGGTGCTGGTTAAGATTACCCTCAATGTTAAAACTTGTAGCAAGCAATATTAAGACTTCACTTTCAACACAAGCACATTTTCTTGCTAACAAATAGGTAGGTATGTTGGCGAAACAAAATCACTATGAATAAAAACAAAAATAAATAAATAAAGACGAAAAACTTCTTTACGTCCTTTGAAAATTAGCCTTTAGGTGTTCAAAGGATAATTAAAAGAAAAATGTTTAGCGCAGCTTATTTTAAATGCTGCTTTCATTTTAATGCAAGTTTACACAGTCTACAACCGCACATACATAGCTACTTTAGTTGGCAGCAGTAGATTTTCTTTTGTATGCTTTAAGACAAAGACGCGTATGGCATGAAACAGACACATGCCTGCTAACTAAGACAAACAAATTGGCTTTGAAAACTGTTTTTACGCCATAAGTCCCAAGAAAATAACTTTTTGTTTGAAAAATAATGTAAAAAAATAAAAAAAAATTTCATTGCATATTTCTAGGGTTGCGTTGCCATATTAAGCTTAACGTGGATTGTGAGTCTAACGGTTTTTGGATTTCTTGTATTACCGAAAGGTAAGTTGAGCTTACATGGTAGTGGTATGCAAATTCGTCGTTGTTGTTGTTTTTGTTGTAGCGTATGTTTTTAATGACTTATACTTTCCTAGAATTCTTCTATTTTTCCACAATTTTGTTCTATCTCTATCGTGCTTAGCTTCAACTTTTGTCTCTTTCACTCTTTCTTCCACACACACAGGTTATTATTTTAACAACACCGGACTGATGGCCTGTGAGCCTTTTTATAGCAAACCTTCATATCGCATTTTGGCCACATGTGCACTTTACTTTCCCACCACAATGGTACTCATGTACTGCTATGGTTCCAGTTTTCATATGAGCCGTTTTAGGCTTAACGATCCGATGTTACCAATGGCCGGCGGCGGTGGCGGCACTCATCATCCACATCATCCGTTGTCATCGTCGACAACGTTACCAAATACACCAGTCATGAATCTTAGCATGGCCATGAGTATGGGTCTCGGTATGGCTGGCATGGGTGGACCATCGAATACGATAACAAAAAAGGTAAATGCGTTGATATGAGTGATGAAACGATTTGGAAATTAATTACTCTTTATGTGAGATATTACAGCTGCTTTTGTGATTTTACGGGATTCGAATATTTAGAGATTGCTTAAGATCAATGAACCATTTTCAATACTAAGTATTTGCTAACCGCTAACTCCTATTAGTCGCAATGAAATGCAGTTTAACTTGCTCCTAAAAGAGAGTATAACTTTCAGCCTACTTCTGTCTCTTGCAGATATTTTCTCAAAATTTCAGTAAAATAAAGTTAAATTTTTTCCTTAAAACTTTACTACTATTCTTTCGAAATAGAAAAAATTTTTGGAAAGAAATAATTTGCATATTTGTCACATTTCAACTGCATCTATTTCTAGAAAATGATGACACCAAATTCAATTTTCTTTCAAATAAAAAACCTAAGCTTTGTCAAAATTCAAAAAAGGAAAATAAAATCAAAAATCCAATTTAAAAACCAAAGTAATAGAAGAAATTATGCCGCGTGCTGTCTTTTTTTATCACTTTTTTTATCATTTATTTCATTTTCTTTCATAGATTGTTCCCATTCAAGAGAAACAATCAAATGGCACAACATCACGTTCCATGGCTGCCATTTCTTTGGGTTTCATTGTTATGGTCACACCCTGGACGATACAAGAAATTGTGACTGCTTGCACAGGCTCTAAGGTAAGTTCATTGTTTTTCTTTTTCTTTTTGGTTTTTGTCTTTGTCTTCTTTTGATTTCTATTATCACATTTGTATTGAAGATACGTTAGATAGAAAGCAAAAAATGATGCTTGGATATGAAGTGTATGAAATATGAGAATTTTATTGATATTGCTTGTCTTAAATGATGTTTTCATTAAATACTCTGTATTTTTATTGTTCTTTTCAAATTAAGTTTCTTGTATTTGCAGCTGCCTCCGTTTTTGGATTTTTTAGTCACATGGACCGCTTTGAGCAATAGTTTGTGGAATCCATTTATTTATTGGGTGCTTAATTCAAATTTTCGTCGTTTAAGTCGACATTTATTGCCGAATAGGGTAAGTTTAAAATAAATGTGTATTAAAATTTTATCTACTTATACATATATACATATTTTAAGAATAAATATAATGCAATATCGGCGAAAAGAAATGTAAGACCTTCAAATGCTTAGTAGTGCTGGCACTAACAAAGGAATTTTCCGTAGTAAAAGTTGATACTTTGATAAACATTTTTATAATCTACACTAAGGGTACATACACTTTGGCATTGCGTTTGTAACACATAAGAGGGGGGAGGCAGGTAAAGAAATTAATATATATTTTTCATCAACACCAATTTTTATTTAACCATATCCATTTATCGGTTCGTCTGTCAGTCTGTCTATCTTTCTGTGTGTATGTGGCTCCGGAATCATGGAAAAACCAAGTAAGATAACTCAAGCATACAACACTTTCATACAAGATTACGGATATTGAAACTGGTTGAAATTATTTTTGACACGCCTACTCATATTGAGAGAGCTATTTGATATAGAGCAACCAAATATTAGACATAACTCGAATAATCTATAGACAAAAAATTGCTGGATTTTTATATTACGGCATGGCATCTCTCGTACAAGCAAAGACTTCAAAACGTAGTGTTTTTCTAGGATTTTTTTTATTTAAGTCTAACACACACAAGATGAAGTGAAAGTGGATAATGATTGCAAGGATTTTTATCAAATTAAAGCACATGAAAAAATTTCTTGGGTATAAGTAATGAAATATAAGCGTTAATCTACTTCTGCCTATAGCACAGCAGCAAAAACTATTTGTGCAACCGCTTTTTAGAGGTAGCAGGTATTGCTTTATATTCAATCCTACTTCCCTAACATATATACTTTCCTTAGTTTAATTTCATTTGATTTTCTGCAGACATTATTAGTTTTTGTGGTTTTTGTTGCATGCATATTTTAATGAGCTTTTAAATTCATACTCCATGCCGTATTAATTTACATTTGCTGTTATTTCAGGCATAAGTTGTATATTTGGCATTTAGGCGTGTGTATTGGTCTAATGCCAGCGCGAATTAACTATGTAAATGAAAATGCAATGATAAGAATTAGATACGAGCTCAAGAAGCCCTACTTTGGTTGGTTGTAGAACAATTCCATTCAAATTTATTTTCTTTTCAGCATAAATGGCTAAACACACTACGTCTTCCTGTGGAGGTATGAATAGTATACTTTGAATACCTGCTTCCACGTGGAAAGCCAACAAGTAGGCATGTCACATCCGCTTTCAAATTGAAAATAAAAAATGAGCAAATTTTGATTAAGGCCATGGACTTTATTTTTATAATTTCTTGAGCTCATTTCCTTTAAATGAAATAAACTTATTTTTCAGAAATGACCTTGCTCATATCGGTATTAAATTTGTTACCTATCCAGTGAACAATTGAGTTGAGAGCAAAATTAGAGAATGCAAACAAAACAGATCAATTGTTCTTACACTGAAGTCATATGTACCCCAGGCACTACTCTCTTATTATCTCGCTGGGTGAGAGCCCTTTTAATTGCTTGTGCTTTAGCCATTTATTGATTTTCTAATTGCAAAATAATTGAAATTAATTAAGTGTTTGGGGAAACGCGTTATTTAAATGAATTGTTGCTGTTAATTGTTTCAACGTATGGAAGAAATTTTTTTTAGAATCCACTTTCTAATTTGAAAGGTTTGAGAACACTTTTGACATTATTAATGCAAATTAAATAAAAATAGAGAATAGTATTGTGCACTACTAAACTAATGCTTAAGTTACCAATAACTATTTTAATTTGCATACTAAAACTTCATTAAATGAAGGGAGTAACTAATTCCAGCGTTTAATGTTGAAATTTAATAAAGGTATTCTCAAAATGCGCCCAACAGATTTTTATCACATGTCCGTTTTATCGCTTTAAACATAGCAGAAAATATTTGGTGTCATTACCTTATATAAGAAAATTCGTCCTCTGGTTGACATTCAACCATTATAGTAACAACACAAAACAGTACCATTTTACCTGATTAAGTGTCATCACACTCAAAAATAATAAATATTAAATCATGTTGCCTCCTCCCTACTACCCCTTCCCTTCTTGTTCAATCTATCTCCATAACAAATTTTGTCAAAATCGGTCCAATAGTTTAGCTGTGGAAATATATTTTTCTATTAGAGGCGTGCTGCTCACTTAAACCAAATATCTTTTCTTCTGGTCTAATAGATGTCCATAACAAATTTCATCAAAATCGGTCCGTTAGTATTGTTGTGAAAGTATTTTCTGGCTAGGGACGTGGCATTATCTCTATCTCTATTCAGGGTTCAGTCTATCTCTTTATCAAATTTTATCGAATCAGTACATTAGTTTTGCAGTAAAAATGTATTTCCCTGTTAGGGCTGTGGCTTCCCTCACTTAAAAACAAATGTCTTTACTTAAGAATTCATCTATATCCATACTAAATTCGATCAAATTCGGTAAAGCGGCACAGACTTGACATCGTTTTTATATTAGATGCTGTACCACGCCCACTATAAGAACACTTCGTTTATAATACCATTTCTCAAAGTTCAGTACATTTTCATACCAAACTTCATCAAAATCGATTCATTAGCTTAGCCGTGGAAGCGTATTTTCCTATAAGAGGCGTGACATCGCCCACTATTAGAAAAAAAAATTACATCAGAACCTCTCCAACAAAAAAATGTCAAAAGATTATATTATGGAACTATTTTTTCCTTCGACTATTTACATATATGAAGATTATCTCAGTGTAGCGCTATAAAGTTTTTGTTTCTATGGAGGGTGCCCGCCAATTAAGTTCACCAAATTCTTGTTCAGAGCTTTTTCGAATCATTCTGATTGAAATGTGGTTCCATTACTTTCAATAATTCTCTCAGTATAGCATTTTGGAGTTTTTGTTTGAATGACGGCCTCTCGTCGAAGCTCGTCAAATTGAATCGATTTTAAAACTGCTTTCACAATGGCATTTTTGCGATTTTACTGAAATTAGCACATGCAAACTGACCTATCAGCCAAAATGAAATTATAAAAACTCTTTTGAAAACATTATTTTGGTTTTTCCAGACACATGAAAACCTGACCAGCTGAAAGCCATCTTAGTAGAAATGGCAATTAAATATCTTTCACACTGAGTGAGTTAAATGAAAAAACGCGGTTTTCAAGACATAATATATTTAAAACACGACTTTTAAAAAATACTAACATTAATTGAAAATTTCAGGCAATACTTACTGCTAGCTTAAATAGACTCCAACAAGTATTGAATAACGCTCTCAGATTTCCCGAAAAGTCAAAAGAAAAGTCGCCACCGTTACCAGTGATTTTTTTTTTCAACGCTATTCCAACGTTGTAAATACAACCAAAAAGTGCTAACTATTAATACAACATAAACTATTATAGTTTACAGCTCATAGTAAAAGCTCGAAAACGAAAACCTCAAAATAAACGGAAACAATGGCAGTCAGCCTCAATTGAAGTAAAAGTAAAGCTTTAGATTCTAAGTAAAAATTATGAGTTTTTTTTCTTGTGTTCCGACTTAAGTACTTGGCCAACTTTCCGTGGCCAACCTTGGTTATGCTTCTCAACCGCTCTTTCACTTTGCTGGTAATGTTTCTTTTATTTTCTTTCCTTCTGGTTTCCTTTGCAAGGGTTTCAATTTCTGGCCTACTTTCAATTTTCAAACGCATTCGAGTTGAATGATTTACTTCCGTAATTTATGAAAGAATCTAAAATATTTTACACTTTTGACCCTATAAAATGTTGCAAAAAAACATTGTAGCAAGTAGTTTTAAGATGGCAAAAAAGTAGCGACGAAGGCAATGAGATAAATTAAGACAAAAGAGCTACAGAAAACAATTGGAGCATAAAATCAGTAGCGTTGTGATTTGGGCAATAGAATGAGTTGGATAATCAGGATAATATGTAATCTCTTTTGGGACGTTGATTAACAAATACCTTGAAAATTACTGCACTGTAGTTAATGACACTTTACTACAGTTTCAAATAATTAAGAGCTCAGTTAATAGTTTTAATTGAAGAAGACATTTTTTAGATGATTACCAGCTCGATTATACAAAGTTTATATTTACAGATATATGCGAGTAAGAAAGTGGAATTGTCTCTTCAGAAATTATTTTTGAGATTCATTCAGCAAAGTCTCAGTTGTAAGACAACTTTAATCTGAATATAAATAAGCAATGGCAAAACGGTTCCATCCTTTTTAAGCTGCCATAACAAAACAAAATCACTTGTTTTTCACTACCTATTTGCCTTAAATTTGTCATAAGAATTTAAACCAAAATAATTTTCTTAGCTAGAAAAACTCTCGGCGACGTTTTTTACCTGTCGAAAATACATTATCAACCCTTTTTTAATTGGTGCTATGAAATTTATGGTGATATTATGTTCTAACTTACGATACACAAAACGTTTATCTTCCACATATTTAAGTTTATGTTTCTCTTTATTCTCTTTGCAGTGCTTCCCCACCGAAGGTATACCATCAGAGGAGCACAAATCACCCTGCTGTCGCCTAAACTCCGACTGTGACATCACTACACTGCCGATGCCACCTGAACCGCCGACATCACGACCACCAACGCATGCCAGCGGCGGTGGCCTTGCTGGTGGTTCCGTACTCGGTATATGTGCGCGTGCTCGAGCCAACAGTCTAAGTCGTAGTGCCTCGCAGCAAATACGTGGCACTAGCGCCAGCAGCAGTCATCAACATCACGGACACAGTCATCAACATCATCACGGTGGCTATAGTATGGTCCGACCTGATATTGAAGGACTCTCTGAAAAATATTGGGGTGAAATACTTGAACGCACTGTTAGTTCAGGCAGTTTGCATGCATTGCAAAAAACATTTCCACATCATCATCATCTTCATTATCAGCATCATTATCCGCAGTATGTTAGTAGTAGTGCTGGTGGTGGTGGTGGTGGTAGTGGTGCTGCCACAACAACAACAATGACAACTTCATTTAGTAAAAACAGCGATCTCAATTCAACCATATCCGAACATGCAGCCAGCGAACATGATGGTAGCAGCAGTGGTGGTGTTGGTGGTGGCACCGTCATCAACGATCTCAATAAATTCTCTAACTCAGAACCAAAATTGTGCGAACACTTCATCAACTATCATCATGATGCGAATTGTGCGAAAAATAAATGTGCACTTAGTGGCGGCACTACTATTACTGCTGCTGGTGCTGTTGTGGAAACACATGCGGTAGCTGATTCTAAAATCGGACGCAATATACCAGATATATAGTACGCAGAAGATGTGATTTTAGCAAATAACCAAATAAAACGATTTACCAACACTAACATGCGCGATTATTGTAGCAGTGTTGCTAACGCATTGACATTTACTCATTCTGCCCCAGCAGCAGCAGAAACTAAAAAAACAACAACACGTGCTGCTTGTCATAGTCCACCGCCAAATGTTGTTGCCATACCATTGGCCGAATATAGAAAATAAAGTGATTTAAAGTTTTGTTAACTTACGCGCTGTTAAGCGCTGAACTCAACAACATTTTTTGCAGAACTTTGACGTGGTGTACACTAATGTTGTCTGGTTTTCACGATGTTAGTTTGTTTCTATGTGTATGTATATCAATGTATCGTATGTATGTGTAAGTGCAAGTGTACATGTAGGTTTTTTCATGTCATTGTCAGTGTATGCTATAGACTTAATTGTACTTTAAGCGAATTTTCTATTGTAGTAAAAAGTATTAAATAACGAAACAAAATTGACATGACCGTCACTCATTTGATACTATCAAATAGAGCTTTTATTTGAAACAAAATTTTTAGTTAAATTACGTTGAAATGAATTTTTTTAAATTAACCTTTATTAATTTATTAATAAGCTTACTGTTGAGTAAACTATGTGAAGTACAAAAAATACCAGACCAAATATTGTAATTCCAAAGAACATCAAGTTTCGGTTTCGCTACAATGTAGTCCTCAGTGACCTTTTAAATTGATGCAGTAAGCAATTCCCAAAATTTCTTATTTGCCTATTTGCTTTATTTGGATGTGCTAGGAACCTTAAAGACTCAACGCAAAGCTTTGATAATATATCTCGCATAAATATTTTATGTTCTTGCTACAATGCGACACATTTCTTGCTTTGCTATGGTTCTTAAAACGTTTACATAAAAGTTATGGGGCAAAAAAGCAAACATGGTAGTTTTATAACAGAACACCTCTGATGGACAGTAAGCTCATTAAAATATAATTATAATTGGATTATTTTTCCCTTCTAATAAGGCACAATCCAAAGCAGTAAATAATTTTAATATATTCTGTCCCAAACATGGGTTGTCACCAGTGTTTTGTGCCTATCTTTCCTAAATGAGTGGCAGCCCCTTTCTGTAGCAAGATTTGATAAAACAACCCTAAAAACTCTATTTAGGCTCTTAGAGCTGTATTATTTGGCAAACATTTCAAGCTGTTATTAAGACAGGCATACCCAGAAAATCTGTAACAACCCAAATTTGGGACAGGATTCAAGAATTGAACCCTATATATTCTATAAAGCTCTTCAAGTTCTATTATTTGGATACATTTCAAGCTTCAAGCTTAAAAAAAAAAAGTTGCCTAAAATTCGAATATTTTCATGCATCTTAGCAAGGCAGCTCCAGTTGGTTAATTTCACCAAAATACATCACTATCTTTCCAGTACATCCCAGTCTCCACAGTGGGCTCTACGTTTAATATTCTGCGAATTGCTCGATGTTTTTGAACTTTTATCGATGTGATCGAATGTGGCTCTAATTTTTGAGCTTAGGTGTGAGCGATAAGCTCACCTAAGCAGTAAGGTTTTTCCAAGTTCGTCTTTGGTTGCACCTTGTTAAAAAAATTAGATTTTTATAACATAAAACAATTTTTGCATTTGAGAATTAATGCTCTTTATGATGAAATAAAAATGGTATGTTAAAAATGTAATAAATTTTTAAGTTATTTAATTATAAACGCACAATATTTTGATGGTTTCTTGAAGAAAACTAATATAATATCTATATATACAGCTTGATTGTGTATATCAGTTCTTTTTATCAATATAGTATGCATATATCTTATAATTATAAGTAGGCAAGTAATATTAGCAATAAAATAATTTTAAAACTAATTTAATTTTGGCGTATAGTATTATTCTGGCAGTTAGTGATGTTGACTAAAATGTGAAGGTAAGTTATTTTAATAAACTTTATTAAGCTTCCATAACTATTTACCTATCTTTTTATTACTAAATATGCCACTGTTTTCCAGAATACGTGTAGAAAATGTAAATTAGTTTTGCTCAGAATGGAAATATTTCGTATTTATCATAAATTATGTAGTCTACTGAGTAAGAGTCGAATTTTTAAAAGATTTTAAATAGAACACCAATTACGTGCAAATGCCAACTTTGATCTTATGGCGTGCAGTGAACATTCACTTGAAAAACTGCACTGAAATAGTTTACTTTTCAAACATTGTGCTATAGCATAAATCAAAAATATGATCTGAAGATGTTATGACCATTCTTAACAAAAAATCTTTTACATAAAAACCCATATATTTTTTTTCAGTAACACTACCTTTTTTATTGACTAGACTGTATATTTATAGTATTAGAAGAAATTAATAGGAACTTCAAATAATTGTTAACACTAACACTTAAGCAATATTTTCTATTCATGTATCTCATTAAAAACGAAATGAAATTGAAAATGTGTAAATTAAAAAAAAACATTATTCTTTTTATATACCAAATTTTGAGAGCAATGGTGGTCTTTCAAAGGATTGCTTATATCTTTGAATGCATCTATAAAAAAAAGGCCAAAAACTATGCAGTACAAAAATGTTCTAGGTACTACAAAATTTTAACAAAAACCTACAAAATAATCACATTGCATATTTTTAGGAACGCAGTTTAATTAAAAGTCTAGCCACAGTTCTTTGACAAGAATTTCAAAAGAAAACAAAGTCAAAGCGGACAGAAATTTTTTCTACTGCCTACTCAAGCAAATTTTTGCCACAAATAAAAAAAAAGTTTTTCTTAAAAAAGCTACTAAGTCAATTTCCTGTAACAGCAACAACAATAAGAACAGTCTTAGCTGTCCGCACTAATTATAGGTAAAATGCAGTAGTGCATGAAATTAAAGGCAAACCAACGTGAAATTTAGAAATGGGCAGCTTGCGGGGAATAATGAAAATTACATTTTTAAAATGTAATGGAATAGGTTATTTTAAATGCTGCAATTAAATGTGTGCTATGAATTTAAAAGTAGTAGTATAGTTTTCAGCGTACTTTAAATAATACATGAGAAAGAGATCACCGCATTTTTATTATTTTATTTAAAAAAATCTTTTAAAAAGTTTTTAAAATTAGAATTAAATTGGGCTTTAATTAAGCTGAAATTATGCAATGCAAAGCATACGCTTGAGCGAGTTCGAAGACCAAACCTCGCTCTGAAAAACCAAAAATTGTTACTAACAGTAACGCACGATAAACTCATCATAACTATCAGCGTTTGCTATAGAAACAGAAGAAAAACAGCATCAAAGGTTCACTCGAAAATCAACATGAACCTGACCCAAAATACTTCGGTCGACAAAGTAAAGAGAAGCTGAAGGTTTTGCTCGTGTAACAACTTCTTTAACCAACCAATAAATGAGTGACGTTTAGAATTGGCAATGTAATAAAACTGCATCGAAAAAGACTTTAAATAAGTTCTCCAAACTGACAAATCGATATCAAAATGGCAAATTTTAGTACGGCACAGCGCCCAGAGAGAAATGCTGGCAGATTGCGTAGTGGCCACTGTGAAACATTGTAAAGTCTCCATTCTGGTTTGGCAATGTTCTTCTGCAAATGGAGTAGGATATTTGATGCGAATGTATTGTATACAATGAATGAAGAAAAGTACAACTTCATTTTAGAACAACATGATCTACATAGGGTCTAAACTTTACTTAACTGATGAAAAACTTATAATGCAGCAGGACAACGACGTCATATACATTTCCAAACTATTAAAAGAGTTTCTAAGATTTTGACTGACGTTCTTAACCCCAATGAACTTTTATGAGAAGAGACAAATAGACGGGTCCAATATAGCGGCAGATTAAGGTAGAGCTTGAGGGGCTATAACCCATGACTGCGAGTTCAAGAGGGATCCTTCAAGATGCGGACTATTGAGGTATTTGCTAGGGGGATGATACAGTTTGATATTTTTTTCAGACGCTTAATATGCATAGTATTAGTATGTTTCCTTTCGTACATTAAGCGTATTTTTGAATGATCTTTTAATGTATTTTACATACATATATCGGATATATAAGCTTTCCCTTATTATGATCATAAAAATTTTGTTTTAGCGCGTGTCAATTTCTACTTTTAAGCTACGGGCCTCACAAAGTCTTAATCCATCGCTGGTTCGAGACAGCTGGTCTTAAGCTTTTGCTTATATTATATAACACCACCTGCTTAATATTTCATTAAATACCAACACCTTTAATTTTTTACTTTTTAAAATAAATTTCCTTACATAAAAACTCATGGCAAAGACATTTACCTGCATTTCATGCTTTGCTGTTTTTTATTAGTCGCACTTGTATGCAAATAATTTATGAGACTAAATCGCTTTTTGCATAATTTAAGATGCTAAAAATTTATAAGGCACAAAACGTATGCAACTGCAACTGTTTCCTTATAGGGTAAACATTAAAATTGCCTTTTTTATGTTCGTAGCTCATATTTATTTTAATTATGAGGTAAATATTTTAATAAAGCTGCATATTATTTTCATACAAGCGACTTAATAAAATACTCTGAATTTTAAAACTGCAATATGCGTCTCTGCATCTTTAATAATTTCAGAGGGTAAAGTACTGTAAGTGATGTTGTGCGGGAAATAGATAAATTTTTAAGACTAATGGCTGGCATAAATAAAAGTTTAGCTTAAAAATGGTAAGCAGTTTCCTTCCTTGGTAAGAAAAATTTTAATTTTCGGTTTTCTTTTTTGGAAATTTAAATTTTTAATTTTTGTTTTGGATACGTTTCATATTAACGATTGAAAAATGGGATCTTTTCATGCGGTAACTGCTATAACATCTAACTACCTCACACAAAGTAAGGAGAAATGCGATGAATTGATTTTAAACATAGCCAGCGGCGCTCACAGGAAACTCTATTTTTTCCAAACTTCACATAAATGAAATATTCACAATATTTAACTAATCAAATTATCACTAAATAAGCAATTCGACCAACAACAGAACTCTTAAAATTCTAGGTAGATATTTATCCGACTTCAGTCATTAGAAATTTATTCAAATGAAAATTAATATTTTAATGTACTTGTAAGCTATGATTTCTTTATCTGAATACTTTCATTTGAATTCTCACATTATCCTTTGTTAAAACAATTCCTTTAGTTACTAAATTTTGTAAGCAAAATTCTGAAGTTGATTCTGAAAATCTGGTTAATTTCTCAATAAAATCCTTTGCAGCATTGTTTAAAGAAAATTAAATTGAAAAATTTCAGCACATGTTACACATAAAATTGTATTATTAAGTGTACACAATTTTCGCTTGCATAATTGAAAGTCTTTTAATGAAAATATAAAATTTTGATGTCTGCCAAAATAATGCAAGTGCATCTACATATAGTTCAGTGGGTGTGCATAATTTAAGAGTGGAATAAACTTAGACATATTGCAACTTTAAGTTCATACAATTTTTTCACATTTAATACAAGATAGAAATAGCAAAAGCAATGATATTTTGTAAAAACTCACTAGTCCATTTGTCATGCACATATCGTATGATATATCGTGAATCTTGAACAGAACAGAATTTTGAGTTTTTTTTTATAAGTTTTTATAAAAATTACTTATTTTACGTGTGCAATTTTTACACACTTATCGACCTCTGAGTATCCATTCCCCTGGGTACGTTACTGGAACTCTACAACAGTTTTTTTTTTCAGCAGTGTCATATAAGCAATATATTTTTATATTAAAAATCATAGGCTCTTATCTGCTATAGCTTAATTCAAAATATTATATTCAATTAGAGCTGTGTAAACGAAATTACATATTTAAAGCTTTAAGTCAATTGATTATAAATCTTTAAAAATTTTATTGCAATATTATAATTAAATTATCAAAGACTAACTACTCAAAATCTGCCTAAAGCAATTTTGTATATTATTGTCATGTAGTGCAATAAAGTAGCAATTTATAGTGAATAATTAAGGACAAGTTGCATAAGTTTCCTTTTAGCATCATCACAAAAGTAAATAGCTATATATTAATATTTATTATATTCACAATGTTTCAATAAGTCATTGCAGTAGCAATTATGTTCGGTGCACAGTTATTTCATTGCATAGACTTAGGCAAATATTCATATAAACAGCATTTTTCTTAAATTGATCACCACAGCATCTGGTATTTTTGCTCATTTTAATGCTTGTATTTTTAATAAAATCATGGCGAATCAAGCATATTGAACAAAAAGTGTTTAGAATATTATTTATCAAATAATTTAAAAACTTTTCTGAAAAATTATGCATAGCTTCAAAATATAAAAAAAGATGTGAATAGAATTTTGAAATACAGAACACTTTCAATATTACACTCATAAGCTTTTGAAAACAGACATAAGATAAAGAATCACGTTGTAATTGGAAATAAATTATTTCAAAAAAGTTCCTGACTTAAATTTTTAAACTGGCAGGGGGTTAACTCGAGAAAAAAGCGCCTACATATGTAAATACATACTGGCCAGTTTATTCTTTTGTTTCGTGTGTAAATTCTATCCATATTACACAAATTTCTATTATTTTATGTAAACATTGCATTGGTTTTTCTTTTTGTTTTACAATAATATTCAACTTTTCTTAGTTTGTTATATAAATTTTGAAAAATTAAAAAGATTTTAAGCAAACATTATTACATATATGTACATTCTGCTATTGTCAACATGAATTAAAAACTTGTTTATAAAGCAAATATAAACACACAAACTATTTGCCATGCATATTTTATATGAGACGTACTATCAACTGTGTACGCATGGTAATGCATTCAAAAATCTTTATATATGAAATGAAACCACTAACCAATGGAATTCTCAGTTTTGAATAGATTTTCAAAATTCCAACTTTCACTGCTTTGCTTTGGTTATTGAATATTTAAAAAAAAAGTAGCGTACAAAACAAGATTTGATGTATTCTAAGGAATACGTTCTCTTTTAAATATGCTAGAAAATCCTATTAAATTTCATACAAATTCTTCAATGGATTTTATTTTTTAGAAAAATAGGTACTTATTAGAGGTCTGCACTAGTTTATTCGAAACGATCATCATATATACTTCCGAGTGCGATAAACTTCGAGTGCTAGAGCTTCTTGCATATTTGCGCACTATTTGCAAGTTCAGCAGTCACCTCTCCTGCTTGGTGTTTCAATTTGTTTTGATTTGATTTGTGGTTTTTGTGCACAAAAACTCGAAGTACTCGCAACGTGGCGAGTGGCTTGATGGTCATTTAGAGCGTACTTATGCAGATCTGTAGTACTTGAATGTGTCCTTACTGAAAAAGTTTTAAAGTATTATTCATACACGAGGACAGTGTTCACTTCTGAAAAGGCAGAAAAAGTTGGTCAAACCTAATCTCTTTTCAGATTTTTTATTTTATAAATTCTATAAAAAAATTTTAGTTGAACTTTTTGTAAGAGATGTAATTTTTAAGTAAAGTTTCATCCAAAAATAAATTGACGCTAATGTATTCCTCTAAGAAAACCTCACAAGAAATTTACACAATTTTGATTTCATTTCGTTGGTTAAAGTTTTATTAAAGAACGTTAAAAAAGTTTAGAATCAAAAACTATGTAAAACATGTAAACGAAACAAAAATATATTTTATATAAAAAAGAAGTAATAAATCAAATTTAATCGTAAAGTCTTTGTGCTCAGCCATTTCAAATAAATTTACAAATTTAGAGATATTGTGTTCCACGAATTGCTTGAAATTGTAGCAGTTCATTGACTTGATTAAAAATATATTCAGATTTACTAAAAACATACAACGTATGTCATTTATTGATACATAACAACTAAGACTCCGCCACATTTTCGCAAGTCAAAACTTAAATTAAAAACTTTGAAAAATTATGTCTCGGTAAGTCTTAGATTGATTTATTTATTTGTGTGCTCATTGGGAATGTACTTTTTTTCAGTCTTAACTCAATTTTTATTTATAATCCTTTAAATAAAGTTAATGACCAAAAAAGTTTATTTTTATCAAGAAAAATCATACACCTCAATTTCAAGCAATTCGATAAATATGATTTAGTTGAGTAGCAAAAATTAACTAGAATGGCTGTATAGTGAAAATTAAGCAGCAGTAAATTATTTTTAATTAGCATTATAACTTTTTTGCAACAGCATTCAAAATTAAAACTTTAATTTTCAAAATGGACTTTTAGATAGTTAGCTGAAACTTAAATATAAATAAAAGTAGATATATGTACTAGATAATTTACTTTAAGAATAATAGCAGCAAGTGGAAATAACACACAACTTAATAAATGAACTTTAAGCTATATTAAACAACTTTAGCATGTACTTGTATATAATTAAAATAAATTAATATGTGAAATATCAAACTTAAGTGAATACTAATGAGAGAAATATCGAACCATTAAAAAAAATCATTAAAAATTAATGCGAATAAAAAATCAGTAAAATATGAGATCTTTTTTTTATATACATAATTGGAGCTTAATTGGTGGCAGTAATCTTGAATAGCATTTTAAAAGGAAATGTAAGAAACATAAAACATTCAAAAAATAAAACTAGAAAACAAACGTCAGACTACGTAAAAATTATTCTTTTTCATTTCATTTTTTTTTTTTTTTTGTGCATACTTATTGGCGCTTCAATTGCGAATCTATTGAAGTGTGCAATTTAATACGTCCATTTCACACGTTGACAGTTTTCAATGTGTATTGAATTGTGCAGAGTAAATTAAATCGAATTTTAATTGAATTTAATATATGTGTCACAGCACGGTAGACGAGTAAATTTTCAAATGAAGTCATGAAACTGAATGTTTGTTTCTTTATTTTCAGTCAGTCAGTTTCATTAAATTTCGCACATTTGTTTGATACACAACCATATTGGGCAATTTTTCAAAAAAGTTTTTTTTGGCAACAGTGAGTTAGATAAGTCAAAAAAATAGACTTAAGCATAACCCTTACGAAATATATAAGCTCAAAAGATCCCGACAAAAATGTTGCTGCACTTTGTCAATTTTTTTTTCTGCTGTCAACAAAACCAATGTAAGCAACTACTACTGACACAAACAATAAAGCCAAGACTTTTTTTATTTAACGCATTGGCTTCATAACCTTACACCTTTTTTATCACAAGTTAATCTTTTCTAACAAGCTAACTTCATTACCCTGTCAATGCAATCGTAAAACTTTTTTTGTCAATGCCAAACACTTTCTCTGCGTTGCTTAAATTTCGTGAACTTCTTAATGCCATCCGGGTTAAGGTTTTTTAATACTACACTCAGTTGTACGCATAAGCATTAGGGTGGTTCTCCAGAGAAATTTTTTAAATCAAATACTTAGATGTCTCCCAAGGCCAATAATCTTTTTATATAAAAATATTTGTAAATATTATAAGTTTTGCTCAAAATGTTACAAAACTTTAACTCGATTAATATCAAAGTAAGGGCTTTTAAATTCAATATTTAATCTAAAAGCCTTTACCTTAGATAATAATTGAGTTAGTGAAATATGTTCAGAAACAATTACAAGAACAATATATATTTTCTAGAATATGATAGCCACATATCTGAAAACTCGGCTCTGCTTTTCTCACGCGGCCTTGTGCAAGCACTAAATATTCAAATTCAAAAATCACCAAAAAAACAATTAACCCTAATATGCATAGAAAGCCAACACAAAAAAGTACATACACATTGGCACACTAACACGCACACACACGCGCACACTCGTAAATATCGATGTGCCCGTAGCTTGAATGTCGCCTAAATCCGCTTAAGATATCTCGTACATAACCCATAGATATCAGCATTTTAAACTTGGCGGCGACATTTTAGCGATTTATGCATCAACAGAGAAAAAATAAAACGTCCAAATAAAGCAACAACAAAAGGAATGAAAAATATTATAGGGCAAGATGTTGTTAAATAATTAGTTAGTCATTTAAATATAGAAAACCTTGTTTAATATAGGTCACTACCTGCAAGCAAGCTTCTAAAACTTAATGACGGAACTACATCTTCCTCTTTTTGAAAACGTTTGAAAAGGAAAAGACTGTCTGATGACTGGCTTGAGGGTTTACTTATTAAAAATTTGTAAAAAATATATGTATATTCAGTTTTTCTTAAAGTAACATTGGCATAATTATTTTCAAATGCAAACAAATAAACTAAAGAGACCTCTGTAAGACAACAAGTCGGATTTTCATACAATGCACATATGTATGTAGTTCCATATTAAAATATCATACTTCAAGGCATAAACGTCAGTAATTTTACGTAGCAAAATTATTCAACATATTCAAATAACAAATTATTTTGAATCATTACAAGATATATAAAACTAAATTTATGAATCAAGCAAAACTTTTTTTCCAATGTGACGAAATACGTTACATTTACCTTAAGTCAAACAAATGCATCAGTAAAAGTGTAATGGAAAAAAATTGTCTCATGCTGTGAGCCACGATTGCACTTTCGCTGATGCTATCAAAAAAAAAAAGCGCAACAAAAATACAAACAAATATGTACCAAACTGAACCATGCAATATTGGCAGAACTCCAGTAAAAATTTTCGGAGCGTTTCAGGCAACGAAAATGATAGAAGACTGAAAGCATGCAGAGTAGAAACAAGAACGAACAAATATTTATAAAAATGCTGCCATAAAAACTTGGCTTACATTTTACTGTTGACTGTATATGGGTAGCTTTCTGTAATAAAACGCATAAAAATTCATTTATGTGAATGCATTCAAAGGTTATATCTCTGTTGTTTTTAATCTGATAGCGCCTGTTTTGTTGAATTTATATTTTATGGCATTTTTATTAACAAAGGAGTTTATTCAATTAAGTTGCTTTCATAACATAATCTCAACAAAATCGTGCTAACGAAAAAAATGTATTATTTATTTAAATAATTATTCCCGGACTAGCAAGTATTACAGATGTTCATAGATTTTCTAGGTATTTTATACCAAAATGTGGAAGCAAGTGCTTGTGCGAAGAAGAATTAGTTCCGGTAGACGAAGGGTTTTTACAAAAATTACAATTATTTAGAACTAAGCTGATTCTATGTTTCTTATAAAACATTCAAAAGTCTAAGTTTGCAAACAAATACTTTTATAATTTCCAGCAAAAATAATTTTAATAAAAATTGTCTCAACTAATAATTGCAAAAATTGAAGATATATTTTGTCAATTAGTTATTTAAAAGTGTTTTAGTGTACATAAACACAAAAACCAATATGTACTTCAATATCAAATATTGCCCATTGAACATATGTATTCAGCTTAGTTTAATATCAACTAAATTTTTAAGACACTCAAATTTAGTATTCCATGTTTGGGTACCTGCAACATATATAAATAATAAACACTATTTCAAGAGTTTCAAAAGAGCCTGCAACATTTTAGCAAAACTCTACACCAGACAAAAGTTGTCTTATTTGTAATAGATTTCAATGATACCCAAATTAAGTATTCCATATTTGGGTACCTATAACATATTTAATTACATAATACTCGTTAGAGGGCTTAAGAAGAATTCGTAGATTTTGGCAATATCCATCATCGGTTAGAGAAAGTTGTCATAGATTGAATAAATTTCAATGACACCCAAATTAAGTATTCCATATTCGGGTGCTCATAACATATTTAATAACTTAACGCTAATTGGAGGGTTTGAAAAGAGTTCACACATGTTAGCAAAGCTCTACTTCAGAGTAAAGCTGCCAAATATATAATACTTTGTTTTCTCAAACAAAAATCTTAAAATTAACTTTAAGAAAAATTAAAAACTTTTATTGTTAATTAAATTAACATGCAGAGAATGCAAATAGAAAGTAATTTGCAAATATTAAATATGTAACCAAATATGGAATACTGAATTGAAGTATTACAAAAATATTTTCTCTTAGTCAGGACATATTTATTTTCTATCACCATCTTCAAGTATTACAATTTTCGCTTTTTTTTTCACATAAAACAAAAGCCTCATTTATTTGTGCAAACCAACCTATACAATTTTTGGTAATCGATTTTTCTCGATGGTTTTTTCGCTGCCATTTTTTTTTTTTAATTTCAGTGTGTGTGTGTTTTTATCTTGCATGCCTGCAGCTATTAAATTTTCAATCTTCGTTCGATATTTTAAGTCTTTCAGTTGTGTTGTTGTACGAGCTCGTAAAGTAACATAGCAGCAGAAAATGCACTAAAATTTTGAATGGTTTGCCGCTGCTTCTTTTTTTCTCTTTCCATTGTCTAAAACGATTTTCGCCTTAAGCCAAAAAAATAGGCAGCAGACATTGTGTCTGACAACATGCTTATGTAAGTGGGCGAAATATGTGTAGGTTTTATTTATTTAAATGTTAATACAGATATGGGTGTTTTTGTTGGCAGTCGTGTCTTGCTTAAGTATGAAAAAATATTTTCAAATGTTTGCTATAAATTTGAAATATTTTGACTAAATTATTAGATAATTAAATAAATTATTTTTGGGGATGGAACAAAATCAAACCTTAACTATTCTTGACAATAATCTATCATTAATTTTACGAAATACTTTTGCTTTATTTGACACTTAGAAGAATGGTATAGCTTATTTGCGCTTATAACCATTAAGTAGAACCAATCTTGTACCTAATGCTTTGCTTTATATTAACGGAAGTTTAGTGAAAAATCGGAAACCAAATAATGTGAATAAAATAAATGATTGCTTTGTTTTTCAGTAAGATAACCAAATTTAAAATTGTAGTTAAGTTGAGCAAAAGTTGAAGTAAAGCGAAATGAAGTAAAATAAAGTGAAATAGAATTGACACTGAAGCGAAGCTGAAGAGAGTTGAAGTAATATCAAGTTATGTAAGTCTGTAGTAAGCCAGTTAAAAATTATGCTTAAGTGAAACTAAACTAGAGCTTAATTAAAGTTATAGTCAATTAAAAATAAGCTCTAGTGAAGGTGAATTAAATGTTGGTTGAAAAAATTCTGAATTTGAAGTAAAATTGAAGTGTTACTGAAGTGAAGCTCGTGTGTAGTTGAAGTGAATGTGAAGTAAAAATGAAGTAGCGCCTGAGTAGAAGTGAAGCTTTTTTTGCTAAGGTGGTAATTCCATTCAATTCTCAAATTGTTGGAGAGATGAAAAGCCTGAAATGAATCACCATATTTCACTATTATTGCCATGGGCAGGAGAGTGAGTCAACAAAAAAGAACAAGCTTCACAGCGGCTAAAAAGAAAATATAGCATATCGCATGTGGAATCGCATGCTATATAGATAATATTAACATTGGTAAATTATAGTAAATTAAAGGGTAATTGAACCAGATACGGTGCAACCTCGGTCAACGCTGTCCTTGATAAATACAACTCTTCGATTTTCGAAACAAGTAGATTTCTTCCATTACAGACTAAGTAAATGCAACTTTTAAAACAAATTATACCTCGCTTATTGCAATGTATGTAGTTTGAATACTCGTATTATGTACATAAATCAACATATGTCGATTTAATCATAAGAAAGCTGCGCAAAAAAGCTAATAAGCAATACCGAAGCTGGTCGTAGAAAACGCATAATTTGAGAGTTTGTGAATACCTCAAGATGGAAAAATGTGTACTTAATTTGATCATTCATGCTGCCATATATAAATTCTGGAGATATTAAGATTGCACAAGAATATTCCAAGTTTTTGTAGAATCCAGCATCGCCTGATGTAAGAGCACTCTGTTTACATTGATTGACGCATTATTTGCATTGTGTAAAGTTAAAGCAAATTGAGTTTGTAGAGACTTGAATTTGTTAAGAGTTACCTATCGTTTAATAAATTTAAAAAATTTTGTTAGTAATTAAAGAGGGTGTTTTGATTGCATCACAGATATGAGGTGGCACTTATAATAAATTAACGTCAATTTGAATGCTTTATAATAAGATAGCATTAATTGCAATAAAACAATATATTTCTAGTTTTTTATATAAGTGTTTTATTTTTACTGCCCAAGAACTTTCATTAGACAAATTGCAAATTTTACTTTGTGGTTTAACTACCATAATTTTAAATACGCACATACATAAATATATATACCCCGGTCGTTCCAAATGTTAAATTGTACACCAACCGGCAGCAATGTTACTGATCACTATATACTCGTATTAACCATGTTGTCAGAATGAGTTTGTTAGTAGATGTATCGCAAATACGCGGCATTCATTAGCGATTACATGCCAATTGCTGTGTATATTTTAAAAAATAGCTCTCAACACATCAGACTGTTACAAGCCAAAATATGTAAGAGTTCAAACAGAGCATTCACTAGCATTAATTTGTATGCAAGTCATGAGCTTTTGCTGTCTCTCAATCCAAGCGTCCGGCCATCATTGGCTTGTTCGTCTGGTTGCCTGCTAATAATAGCAATTATATTTACTTGTGCGCGAGTATGCATTCTGGTGAATAGTGATGTATATGTGTGTGCATTCTCTATAATTGCATATTGCTGTTTGCAGCTACGACTACTCACGGTGCGCCAGAAGTATTTTTAGCCCACTGGGTTTGGTACAAATGACATTTAGTTATAATCAGTTCCGCAAACTCTCCCGTATATGGAAAAAGTTATAAGGTAAAAAATCGCTAGAAAAAAATTTACTTTTCTGTGTACATATAAACTGAATATTTGCTTACTGCTTTTATTGGAAGCTCAAGGCCATAAGCTGCTTATCACATACACACTTTGTCATTACCTCGTTACCTTAATTGCAGCTATATATAAACTTGTCTGCAATACATATCTCGTTTGAAAGAACCTTTTAAGGTTACTTTTTTTAAAGCAATTTCAATATTCTTTACTCTCCAAAGACACACCCCACAAATTTAATTAAAAAAAATTGTTTAAATTTTGTTGGCACACCGTTCACTATGTGAAGTCTATTGAATTAGATAGCAATGTTTTATTTTACATTGCCTAAAAAGCTGCAGTGAAAACTTTCACGGTTAATTGTTGATTAATAGACTCAGTTTTTGGGAAATTAAATTAAATCGCACCCAATTGCTGGCTATAGTTTTGTCATTAGAAATATATATCAAGTTGGATGAAGCTACTTCGAAATTGGAAAATTTTTCAAAAATCGTATTAGTATTGAAAAAGATATGCTTCCATACGACATAACACAACATAATCGCATGATATTTTTTTTTTTTTTGAAAGGTTGTGAAGAGGCGCAATTCCGAATGCAATAGTAGGCAGTGCCACGTCTGTAACAGGAAAATACGTTTCCACGCCAAGCTAGCCGGACGATTTTGTTAAAATTTCGTATGGAGCTAGATTGAACCCTAAGAAAGGTATTGAGATAGAGAGAGATAGGTCAACATGATGCCATGAATTGTATTTCTATGAGCGACTAAATTTAATAAGTTAAAATAACACTAAACTGTTTTGTATTGGCACTATAATGGCTCAATCAGTAAGCAAACTCTACTGGAATTAACTACATTAAATTTATATCTTTTATTGTAGTTTCGGTTCAACTACGAATTCGCAACAAAATATATGTATGTTGGTGCTATTGACAACTATATTAAATATCGTTACTTTCTCGTTTTTCTTGCAACTTAAGCATACTCTTAGGCGATGTTTAAACAGGAAGTAATCATTAGATATTGTAATAAAAGCTTTCAAAAGCAAAATTGCTTTTTAAATAAATTGCTGCTTTTCATTTTTTTCTTTCTTCTGATTTTCACTTTATTTATGTTTTTCCACAATATTTTCTTGAGTTTCACAATTTTCTAGCAAAATGCCGTCACATAAAAACCGACTGCATTCTTAGCTTATTGACATTGGCTGGCTGGCTGCTACTTTATTTTGTAATGCTGCGAGATACTGTCATTGTTCCCCACATTTTGCACTCACTCCGATAGCAACGTATCTTTGCTCATTTAATACTCTATTTTATTTTCTGCACTTCAGTTCACTTACTCCCTTTTCATTTCTATGCATTGTTTTGCTTTCTTGATTTTTGCTGCTCAGTTAAAGCAAACGTTTTGTATTTAAGTTTTATTCATGCTTGTCAGCATTTACTTAAAATCCTTTATTGTCCTTTTCGATGTTGTTGCTTCCTGTTGAAGAAGAAAATACAGAAAACTTGAAAACAAAACTCTCTACAGCACTTGCAGAGTACAATCAGGACCAACTTTATTTTATAGGGTAAAGCAAGCACAAAGTATGCAATCAATAAATATTTTATTATTTTAAATAGAATTACTAATAATGTTAGTTGAGGCTTATGTTTGGTGTATATTTGCACAAAAACCTTTTTAGCGTTAATGCTCTATACATTTACGCTTTTATTGTATGATTGCCCTTATTTTGCTACAGCTTGATATTAATGTCAACAACTTTGAACTGCAATCTATTTTTTGTTCACATTGAGGATACTTCACTCACTATCTCAGCTCGTTGTCTTTTGCTATGACTTCAGAATTGTTTAAATATTTTTTGTAACATATTGTTGATGATTTGTTTGTCTCTTTGCTATGTGTGCTTGTTTGACTATCTGTTCCTTTGTTTCTCTATATCTTATTTTCTTTTAAATTGTGATTTTGTTGTTAGTGTGTTATTGTCGATTTTAATTCTTATGCTTGTGCACTTGCGCAACAAGTTGATATCCTTGTGATTGCATTTACTGATGTGCAACTGAATAGCTGATAGCTTACTATATATTAGCTTTTTGCTCTTTTTTTGCTGCTGTTCCATTATAATTTAAAAAGTTAACTTATTCATTCACGTTTTGAAGTTTCAAATTAACAGTTAGACTTAGTCCGAAGGAAGGGTATTAAGAACTCTGTTACTTTTTAGTGGGCGTTGCACTGTCTTTATTGGATAAATATATTTTTACTGCTATACTAATCGACTGATTTTGATCGAGTTTGATACAGAAACAGATTCAATCCAAAGAAAACTATTTTTAATAAGCGGTGCCATACCACTATACAGAAAATATGTTTTCAGAGCTTAACTAATATACCGATTTTGGTGATTTTGGTATGGACATACATTGAACCTTGAAAAAAGACATTTGGTTTTGAGTGGGCGTTCTTCAACAGCAAAATACGTTTTTACAGCTTTACTATCGGACCGACAACATACGCAAAGCAAATTATTTAAATTGAAAAAAAAATTATTTCTTGTACTTTATCGCTCATTTTATACGAAAATAATTTCGTTTTGCAATTACCAAAAGCATAAACTGCACTAAAAATATATGCTTTCTTCGACAAAGTTTCTTAAAATCATTTAAACTATCCCTGTCGGAGTGAAAAAGTCAATTGCCAAAAAACAACTAATTTAAAAGTAGTTGAAAAACAATTAGTTTAAAAGTAGTTGAAAATACAAGCGGAATGCGTCAATTCGATAATTTTTACTTTTAACAATTGATATAATAAAACTGAGCAGACTTGATTTTATGTACATTTTAATTTTGTATCGGAAATTTTCATTTCTATAAATGTGAATAGCTTAAAATCACATTTTCCAATCAAAAACGAGGACGTCTTTGCAATCGTAGACATCTACCTCGAGTCTTTTCTTGTTGATGCTTTATTCTATCCTTTTTTAGACGCCTTTGGTTGTGAGGAAGGTGCAGATCTTCAAAACTAGTTTAAATAAATTACTTTAAAACTAGTTGCTTTTAAACTACTTTTAAATTAGTTGAAAACACATGCAGATGACGTCAATTGCCTTACTCCAATGACATCCCCATGTTATTTAAGTCAGTTGGTTACATGAGAAAAAGTCAGAATTTCAACTAGTTGTGCTTTAAAAAAAAGTACTTTTAAACTACTTTAAAATTAGTTGATTTTCCTGCAAGGATACGACAAAATTTTTTCAATACAAATTAACCCACCCTTATAATAAACATACTATTCACGATTTAAAATTGAACAAATATTCTCGTAAATTATTGATTCAGTTAATTTTAACACCACTTCATTTTTTATCGCCCATAATTAACTGCTCAGTTGTTTTATCAAAATTGAAAAAAGTGTCACTCAAAATTAAAATAAATTTAAACAAAAGTTAATTTATATATTTTTTGAAGTTAAACAAATAAGCTATAATTTTAGATATCATTTTTAAGCTATACCTTAAATAACTTTAGTCAATTCTGTTTATTACTTCATTTGTATCATCTTGAACAGAGTATCTTTGTGCACAATAAAAAATGCTTAAGGATTATGAAAAGAAATAAATAAATTTTTTATGTGAAAAGTTACACAAAAATATAAGACATCGTTCATCGTTCAATACTGTAAACAACTCTTTCCGCTCATATGCACTTGTACATATCTTCAAGAATTACATTTTCAATTGGCAACAAAATTGCGATTTCAATGAAAAATCAAGAAATAACACAAATTTTGTATTGCATGAATAGGATGACAGCGAAGACGACTTAATAAAAGCTGACATCAGAAGAGTAAAATTTAAAACATTCAACACATGCACATGCAGTAAACAATGCTATCAGATGATCCTTCGTTGTTTTCTAAAAATTGTTTTCAGTAAAATTTAGTAGGATACTTCTTATTTCAAACTGATAAAAAGTCTAAATGGATGTAACTCCAAATTTTGGCCTTTTAAGGAAATATAAGAGATAAGAAATCAATGAATCTTATATAATTTAGCCGTATATTAAATTGTTTATCCTCCATACATTTTAAGCCCCACAAATGTATATCAGATTTGCGGCCAAAGTGGATTTTTATCAAGATGGTATGAGTGACATTATTAAACCAAGTCCGCAGAAACTCACTTTTCAAAGGAAAACAACGGAAATAAATGGGATTTTTGACTCCGAATAACTCGTTTACAGGCCGAACTTAATCACATCAGCATAATTTTCACAGATAAACGGGATTCTTTATTAAAATGTTGAAATTTAACTTTGTTGACTTTGTCTCTTCGATAAAAGTTAATATATCTGGCAACTCTATATGCTCATATCTTACATCGTATCGTTTTGCGATATCCTTTTGGATAATACTTTCAGTTCTGCTTCAGCGCTCAACATTACAATTTCTAACAAATCACACAATCAACGCAAACAAATTTAATGTTGCCAAAAAAAAAAACAAAAAACAGAGAAACAACAACAATAACATCCGAAACTTCCTACACCACAGAACACTAAAGAACAGCAACACTATGGTAGCGTCTTATGGCAGCTTATAGCATCGCTGTCTCAGGCACTAACAAAAATCAACCTTCTAGTGCACGCATTGCAATGTGACTTTCTAGTGCAAGACATAACAGTGTTGAGCAGCGTTTAAAATAATTTTTTTTTTTTAGATTTGACA
This sequence comes from Meiosimyza decipiens, assembly GCA_963680825.1. Classification (NCBI taxonomy): domain Eukaryota; kingdom Metazoa; phylum Arthropoda; class Insecta; order Diptera; family Lauxaniidae; genus Meiosimyza; species Meiosimyza decipiens. Next base: position 7,105,776 of record OY804261.1, on the reverse strand, counting down.
TATTCTATTACGCATATCATAGAAAATAACTTATTTTGCGCGATGTTGTACACTTTGAATGGTTGTCATTTACAACTCCTTGCAGCTGAAACTAATGTTGTGTGCTTATCTGCCGCCTGATATTCTCCAAGTCACTTCATATGTTGATTTGCTTTGAGTAATGATCTTCTCCGGAACGCCTACATATCGTTCACTCCCCGATTGCTTCTTAAAGCCTCTTTCATATCAATAAATATCAGATGCGATAAGTTTTAAGTTCAGAACATTGTTAAATAATGATACGCACGGCATTGAGATTTCTGTAAAACTCGTATGGGAGTAAACAATTATTTTCTAGCCACACTGTACATCGTTTGCTATAAACTTAGAAACTGCTACATACAGATGCCATATAGATTGTTGAAATCTGTTAGGCCATCCTTTTTCAAAATTTCGATGATAATGCTGTTGGAGCATTTATTTGGAAATCTTAAACATTAAAGCATTGCAAATAAGAGCATAGCTCTTCTAAAGATTCGAATGAGTAGCTGCCAAAAGCCTTCAAACGTCGTTGTGCTTACAAAGGGCATTCGCAGAGGAAATGAAAAACAGTTTCTTCAATATCTGGATCTCTACAGCCCCTGCAATGGTCTCTGATGTTGGGCAGACCGAGCTTTGCAGAGTGTTTGCCAATAAAATAGTGTCCATTATTACTCTAGTTAGGCTCTCAGAAGAGCGCTGTCTAGTGAAATCGCAATATGTGTTCGTTTGGTATCATAAGATGGCCAATTTGATCTTGACACGTCGACAATTGAGACCATCTAGAATTAGCCTCGCAAGGACACTGCTAAATTAGGGTCATAAATGCCTTCATATATTTTTTTTTTATAAAAATTTACGCTTTTCAAAGTGTTTCTCAACACTAAAGTAACGCTTTAATAAGCAGAAACTGCAGCCAAAGGGTTACACAAAATGCTACTAAAAATTCAACCAGACAACAAAAGAATTTGCGGCAAGGCGCAAACTTTAAATTGCAAGAGTATTACACACAACAGGAATAAACATAAACCATATAATGTTGAAAATAAAAATCAACATGAAATCTTTTACCATATACTCGTACCCTACCATTGCAGTAATTTTTTAGCTTTTATCGGAGTCAACAACGTCTTTATTTTGTTGAGCTATAAAAAAAAAATGAAACACTGTAAAAATTTACTATTGTCTTTATTCAGGTGAGGCGATATTTCAACGTACCATTTGATATTGTAAAAATTGCAAACTTTTGGCACTTTTGAATGTTTGTTTGTGTTGACAAGCTATGAAAGTTTTGATTTGAGTTTTTTGAATTGACTTAAGCGAAATTAGGACTATAACTTTCTCCTTACCGGACTCAATTCTAATAAAATATGTTATGATTCAACTGAAAGTAAGCCGACTTATGAACTTTTTGATGTGCACTACCTATGCACCCACAAAATCTAACTGAGAACAACACTAATCCACAAAATTATAAAGTATGCGATTGCAATTACTCGCGGCGTAATGAATGTTTCATATAGAAAATGTTAAAAATGTCAAACAATGTTGAAAGTCAAAAGACATCGAAAACTCTAAAATATATCGCTAGCGTGATACGTGATGGACCAGTTTTATATTTCAGCTAATTTTTTTCGTAAAATAAAATCATAAGATTTACATATCGCAGAAGAAAACGATTTTGAAAACTTTGCCCAAGGTAAAAAGTGTCGATTTTTTACCCAAAATACAAATTACTTTCATTCAATTTTCGTTAAACCAAACTAATCAGCCTTAAGACTTTTACAATTTACTCTTAGAAATATAAAAATTTCAGAAATTTAAAAATATTTTGAGCAGGCCTTAGGTCTAATTTAAAGAAAAACTATTTTTTGTTTATCATATTAAATTTTAATACCAATATTTCGACTACCTTTGAGTCTACAGCCTGCTCAAAAAAGTTTTATAATTTTAGAAATTTTAAATGTAAATTCTATTTAAATGGTTTATTTAAGTTTTATTCAATTTATATTATGGCTGACCTATTTGACCAATAAGAGGTTACTTTTCTTATGTATTTTTTCCCGCTCAATTCGAAAATGGAAATTAAATCTTTTTTTATAGTACTGCATTTGAGACTTTTTTTTGCTACAAAATTCATGTGGTGTGCTGAGAAAAAATTGAAATACCGCCAATAATAAATAAGGAAAATGCTATAATTGAATAGTATATGAAATACAGAGCTGTAAAACAGTGGAGCGAGTTTACAAGTTTTAGTGATTGGCTTACAAAAGATTTAGTTAGCATGACGTTACACACATGTGGGTTGATAGTATATGCTACTTTAAAACCTTCACGACACGGCGGAATGGAAGCATGTTTAAATACGAAAAAAAATGTTCACAAAAACGGAGTGCTCAGAAAAGATAATGTAGGTAATGTCCTTACAAAAGATATAATTTTTCCATATTTCTAGCACATCAGAGGTCTTTGATTATCAAACACTCTGTATCGATTTTTATGAAACACAAAGATTGGTTACAAAAATTTGAAAAATCGACAAAAAATATTTTTATAAAAGCTCTTTTGGGGGGTATAACGCCACCCAAAAAATTAAAATTTAAATCCACTTCTCGAGAACCATGGAAGATATTGTTATGAAATTTAGTGGGTAGCTAGAAACGTCATTGATTATAACTGAAAATTGTTTTTGAATTCAAAAAAAATAGAATAGAAGCCGTAAGAATCAAAAAACGTAAGATCTCTCTAGACCACCGTGTTGAGTATTTGAAGTTTTTATCTACTAGAAAATGCTTAACTAAATCTGAATTGGAAAAAATATTTGAATGTTACATTAAATTCTATTCTGACGTCCCTAAGACTTCATATAGTAAAGGTAACTAAATAACTTTTAATAAAACAAAAAAAAATTATTCCTAACAATAAAACCAATAATAACACGAAGTTAAAAACTTTTTTTCACCTCATAAACATACCAAGTTGAAAAAAAAAAGATATTGAAACTTTTCACAAAAATGATTACAATCAAAAAGCTGGCAATCAAAGTTCAATTTAACTTGAGAAAAACTTTTATTACATTGCTTATAAAATAATTTCTTAAACTCATAACAAATTCACAAACTCTCATTAAAAAAATACTCCTAAGTAAATACTAAAAAGGGGGAAAAGTCTGATGCTGACAACAGAAATAACAACAACAATTACTAAAATAACAACAACAGTCTGTTAAATAAAAGCAAAAAAAAATAACAATTTACATAACCTACGACAAATTAAAGGCCGTGTGCAATGGAAAAATGCCTTAAGAATGAAATAAAAGTATTGCTTCCGCTGTGGCTGCAGTTGCTTCAAGGCAGCACGGCTAAACTCCTTAAAATATGCAAAACTTTGTGTTGCGCATTGATTTAATTTACGTTCACAAACAAACTTAGGCGACAACCAAAACGCAATGTTCACATTTTTGACGAAAATTTAGTATAGTGGAAAACATTTGAAAGGGGTCGTCTTGCGCGTGCTTTATTCGACTCGGCTGTCGTCCTGTGAAAGGATGACAGGCAGCTTGAATTTAAAATACCCTCGAGCGGCTGTAGAAGTTTTGAAATAATTTGGGTTGGAAAAGCAATAAAGTTGTCAGAATAACGTCAAAGTCAGTAACAAAATGTGTGTTTGTTTGATATAAATTTTGGAAATGAATTTTGTGCCATTGATACTTGATGTTCTTTAATGATACTTTGTGCAAAATAAAATACCAAAATAACAACGACATTTGCGACTTGACAAAAACCCTTTTACGGCCTTTTTAACTTAAAAAAAGGATGTGTTCCACTTCACTTGTAAACTTCGTTAGATGTGCGCTATAACACTTTCGGATTATATTTCCCCCTACAATCACCTACGTCTGACTGCAACATAGACATCCCATAGCATTGCCAATCGGAAAAATCAGTAGAAATCGGAAAATTCTAGGTTTTTCTGTAAGAAAACACCGGCTGATATATGAGAATATGCGTTCAATATGCGTAGCTAGTTAAAGTTGATACTTGTGTTTAAAAATACATTGGGGCTCTTCACACGTAGGTTCGCTTTTATATTAATGTGGTAAATTTCACTTTCATTAAATTGCCCATCAAACAACACACACTAAACACTTGGTGGGCTGTGTTTAAAATGCAATATAACACATTAATACACAAACAAGACCACGTGTGAAGACCCTTAATATCTTAATCAAAAATCTAAATTTTCGTGTGTTCTAAGTCTTCTAAAGTGTAGTAAATATGTATTTTTAAAATATTTTTTTATGAGCTTTAAACAAAACGTTGATCAAATAAATAGTAAAATTTATGTTTTAATTGCAACACAATCCAGAAGTTGAATTCATAAGAAGTTAAATTGACTACTGGGCTCCCATTTTTTACAAAAAAACAAGATTATTTATTAATTGGCACCACAGATTTCGTCATTTAATGACTTTCGATACTTCAAAGAATATAAAGTAATGATACTTTTAATCCTACAATGCACAACTTTATGTACGTGCGTATACGTAAAGTGATCCTCAAGCTTATAAGGGCACATCATCAACAGATTCAAATGAAAATAATGAAATTTCAGTTAAATTTTTGAATTTCTAAAAATGAGCTTGAGTTAAAGTTTGAAGAAAGGAGCCGCCACCACATACATTTATTTTACCCAACCAACTATTGCTGCTCAAACACGATTGTTGATAAGCAGCATCAAGTGGATGACCCTTGGTTACAACAACAATGCCAGCAATCGTATCAACCGGAAGGTATAGCAGCTCTATTCTGACACTTGATGATTTGCCACTGTTAAAAGTTTAGATTCTCATGTGCGTGAGAGACAGAGACGTCTGTTAGCTAGTATATACAGCTGAGTGAGTTGTAAATTTACGTTAGAACTTTTATTGAGCAAAACTTTTGCAATAGCAGCAACTAAAAAAAATTAAAACAACAAAATTGTCTCCAAAAAAATAAAGCCAAATTTGTCAGCGTTTACTTGAAATTCATTTAGGGTTTTCAGTTTTTTCTCATCGTAATGAATTTATTTGCATAGAAAATTGAAAGCTTACTTAAGCATTGAGTTGTGTTTTGAATAATGAACGGGTTTATCTTTTTTAAAGTATACATTTAGGTGCCAATGAATTTCCTGCTACGGCAGAAAATTAGTTTAGGTTTCAATTCAATAGATTGATTGAAATATTTTATGTGGTATTAAGATAAATAAAAATAACATTTTTAAATTGTCTAATGCGCCTAGAACCATATTTTTATTTAACATAACACAATAAAAATTTTAAGTTAATTGAATAGTTATGTATACAACACATGTTAAAAATACAATACAAAGCAATACAAAAGAATTAAAATAAAATCCACAAAACACTAACGCCTCAACGAGAATGTCAGCAATAAATATTTAATGTTTTTACAAATTTGAAATTAATTTTTATCTTGTGAAATTATTGGATGGGCACTAGGTATTCATTTATATGCATTCCAAATTATTTATAAAATTAATTTTTAAAACCCTCTAGGGAAATTTTTAGGTTAAAAAATAATTCAAAATTTTAAAAACTTATCTAATAAAGGGTGTTTTTTTTAGAGGTATAGAGCTTCGAATTGAAATAAAACACAAGAAAATCGTTTTAATGTCCATCAATTTGGCTTTATTGGAAGGATAATTTTATGCCATTAATGTTTAAATATGATTTCGGGCATGTGGCCGCCGCGGCTGGCTCGAATAAAGCCAATTCTACAGGTCCAATTTTGAACCACTTTTTCGAGCATATGGGGCCGTATGTCGGCAATAACGCCACGAATGTTGGCTTCCAAGTCCCCTAACGTTTCTGGTTTGTTGGCATAGACGAGCGACTTCACATATCCCCAAAGAAAATAATCCAATGGTGTCAAATCACACGATCTTGGTGGCCAATTGACAGGTCCATTCCGCGAAATTATGCGCTCATCGAATGTTTCCTTCAATAAATCGATTGTGACGTGCGCTGTGTGGCATGTAGCGCCGTCTTGTTGGAACCACAACTCATCCACATTCATGCCATCCAATTCGGGAACAAAATAGTCGGTTATCATGGCTCTATACCGGTCTCCATTAACGGTAACTGACTCTCCAGCATTATTTCGGAAGAAGTATGGCCCAATGACTCCACCAGCCCATAGAGCACACCAAACAGTCAGTTTTTGTGGATTTAATGGCGTCTCAAGGGTCTCATGTGGATTCTCTTCACTCCAAATGCGGCAATTTTGCTTGTTGACGTAGCCATTCAACCAAAAATGAGCCTCATCACTGAACAAAATTTTGCGATGAAAATCAGCATCGAGATCAATCTCATTTTCGGCCCATACACCAAAATCACGACGCATTGCATGGTCTCGCGGCTTTAATTCTTGCACAAGCTGGATCTTGTAAGGTCGCAAGCCAAGATCATTGCGCAAAATCTTCCATAAAGTTGATGAACAAAGCTCCAATTGCTGTGCACGGTGGCGAATCGATTCATTCGGGTCCTCTTCAACATTTTGCTCTACAGCGGCAATTGTTTCTTCGGTGCGCACTGTTCGACGTCTCTGCGGATGCGTATTATCACATAGAGTAAACGTAGTGCGAAAACGATCCATGGTTAACCGAATTAATTGCTCTGATGGACGATTATGTCGACCATAAAATGGACGGAGCTTGCGGTAAACTTCGCGAACTGAACCATTATTTTCGAAATAAATTTGCACGATTTGCAAGCGTTGTTCTTTTGTCAACCTGTTCATGATGAAATGACAAACCAAACTGAACATAAATGACATTAGAGTTGCCAGATTTGACCATAAAATGCCAGTTTTATCTCTATTCGAAAAACAAACCTCTAAAAAAAACACCCTGTAGCTTGGATGTGTTAGTTCATATAGTTAAATTTGTTGAACAATCCTAGAAAAATGTGCTATTTTACTTTTTCATTTACAACTCCTGCTTTAAAAAATAAAAGTCAAGCCAGTGGCGTCAATTCAGTAGGACTGGATAGGACATTGCCCACCCCCCCCCCAAGGATCTGATACTAGTTATTATTCAATACATTAATTCAATAAACCCATCTAATAGTGGTGGAATTATAATTCTCGACGCCCCCCCCCCCAAGATTTGGTGAAGTGACGGCACTGATTCAAACTTAATAGTGTGTCATATTTTTCTATGAATGTTTTAAATTAAATTATAAAGCGTGGACACAAAATTTTACCAATGGTTTGAAAACAAACAAAATTCTCATCAGTATGAACTCATCCGTGTTTTGAAATCTTCGCCACGATTGAAAATATTTACAGGGTATTTTTATTGTCTAAAAATATGCACATACAAAAATAGTGAATATTTTTGTTAGGCACTGTTGTTTGCTGTTTGTTGTATTTTTAGTTTAAATTAACATTTTAAAATTGTTTTGATTTCTATGCTAAGCTCAAAATTTATAGTTTTAGTTGGATTAAATATTACGTTTGATTTTTTTAATAGTTTATTTTATTTAAAGATCTGTGGAAATTTTAAAATTTTTTTCTTCTCTTTCTCTGAAGTGTAGACTGAACCTTAATTTTTATATTTTTGGGTATATTCAAGGCTACGTCATTTTGAAACCAGAAAGGCTTCAGTCTATTATGTAAGTTCAGAAATTGCTTCCGGGATATTCTAGAGAAAATGGCCAACAATCAAGAATTTTTTAAACTTTTTTAGCAACAACGCCAAAAAAAAAACAACCAAATTCAATCCAATTGCTTTCATAGTTAGTGTTAGCTCAAAAACTTTTCTTAAGACCTTTAGGATTACTTAATTTTCCATCAAATCAAGTCAAAGCTATTCTTAAGATATGGTAGGTAATTTACTTCATCAGTAATTATAGCCATTAGAAGAAGGAAAAAATTTTATGAAGTCATCGTTCACTCAATTCTTTTAAATATTTTTCAATAATTTTTATTAAACGAAGTAAATTTTTTCATTACACCTTTTGATTTTCTTTAGAGAAAATATTCTATAAATATGTTAAGACAAAACAATATGTATGACATATGTACATATATTTGAAATAGCGTAATCTAAGAATTCAATTCAAAATAAAACTCTTACTGAGCTAAATGAATTGTTTCGCTGTCACAGCAAGAAAATATCTTTAAAATAAATTTATTGCATCAAAAATAATAGTCAAAAAATTGCAAAGCTAAATGATAGCGCAGACTTGTATGCTACAAAAAAATTTCTTAGTTGACTTGCCTTTTTTTAGCGTTATTGTGTGCAATCTAGTGTAAAAACAACAAAATTTCGTTGGTAAAGTATGAAAAAAAAAATATCCTAAAATGATAGATATTAAAAATCAATCACTCAAACAATCACGCAACCGCATAAAGCCATACATGCACATAAAAATGAATATATATATTGAGCTCTAAAAGTCAATACAAAAGCATTGAAAATAGTTTATGGTCGCTTAGTATAATTGATGTTAATGTTGAACGTAAATTTTTGCATATGCACATGTGTGTGTGTGTATTTGTGTTTACTTTATATGTGCCCAGTAGGCAATTGAGTTAGATCTTACAGAATTGACGATATTTCGGAACTTGAGCCTTAAGTATGTTGATATTTTCACTAATTGATTTTTCGATGTGTCAGTTTCTTAAGTTTCCTTTGATAATCAGCAATATAGAGTTTATTGGTATTTAAAAGTGAATGCCTACCACTTGAAAGCAAGCACGGGCGGGAAGCATACTTTTCTCTCTTCGCTTGGAGACGATCACGAAAGGCTTTTACTTTTCTCTCATCCACTTGGAAGCGAGCACGGAGAGCATATTTTGCTCATGTCAGCTTGGAAGCGAGTAGTGGAGGCCCACGTTTCCTCTTCTATTTAGAAACTTGCACAGAAAGCTTGTGAAATCAAAAAAGAAAAGAGCAGATAAGTTTGAAAAATCTTGGAAAGGTCTACTCTTCACAAAGATGGCTTTTTAATACCGTTTCTTGCTTCTATTTTTTCCTATAGGGTGTGTTTTTATTTGCTTATGCAAATTTAAAATACACATAAGAATAAATTTCAAAATAATGTCATTGCACAAAATAAATATTCGCGATAAATACGCAATCGAGCGCTATAAAATAATACTTTCATACTTGCAATTGCATTTGACTATTGAAGCACAGTTTTAGGCGCATTTAAACACATTTATAGCATAGATGTGATATAAAATATGCATAAATTTTTAATAATACATCATTTGGACATCAAAATCAATCAATCAATTTTGTTTATTTATATCACATTTTAAACAAGTGCCTGTTCTTGTCTACTTTGAGGAAACACAATCTGTTTCGGCTTCGCATTTAAATTTTTCTAAGATTTTTCTTATTTCCGTCAAATAAAAAACCATAACCGCATTCATAGAGCCGTATAATTTTGAGTTGGCTACTTTCAATTTTTTTTGCAATTTTCAAGTAATGCGTTAGAAAGTAGGGGAGAATTATTCTTAGCCCTACATAGCTTCTGTTAATTTTTATTAAACATTTATTTGCTAATATCTATGCAAGTACAAACACGCTTGAATGCTCCTAGTCAGTTTTGTACGCTGCTCTATTCTGGTAAAGTTTTAATACACACTTTTTTTTCTCATAACTATACTTGAATAATGTAAAGTGGGCACTTCAAAAAAAATTTTTAAATGCTTAAAATAATTTATCCCAAGCATTGATGTGACTTCATCCCACCTAAATAAAGAACTTTAGATAGAAATTATGATTCTAAAAATTTTCCCTAAACTCATTTTAGCAAATTACTTACATCTCTCAAAAATACAGAATTTTTATCAGTGTAACAATATAACCACTTGTAGCTGTTCATACAATTTTTTTTTTTTTTAATTTGAATTTTTATAGCTGTTGCTCTTTGATAGCGTTAAAACTTATACTTTTTGTTGCTTTTGTGTTTGTTGGTAGTGAGTGATATTGTTGTTGCTCATTTTAATTATACTTTTAATAATATTTATCATCGTTGGAATTTTTAATGGAATTGTTAGCAAGTTTTTCTGCCACAATTAATTGAATTCCCTATGAATGAAATTGAAGTCATTGTGGCGAACTTATTATTTTTTTTTACTTTTTTCTGTTTTTAGAAATGATGCGAAAATGAAATGAAATCTATTATTTCTGTTTGAAGTGCATTCAGTAGTTTTGTAAGCTCATTATCATAAAAATCTTAAGATTTAATTGGTAGTACTACACAAAAAAAAGAAACTACTGTATGTACGTTAGGCTGTCCAACTTGAAGATTTTTGGGGGAATTTTTCAAGTTTACCGCATTCTAAAGACTTCAAAACTCCCGTGCTGCTAAATATTTTAAGACATGGGAATAGACAAATTTTTATTGTTTCGCACGATAAATGAGCCAATAAATCAAAAAAAAAAGTTCTTAGACGTAATTATGCAGACTATATAGAAAATTTGAAACATTTCAGGAGATGTAGAAGATGGAATAAATTAAGGTGATTCTTTTTTCCAAATTTTAAGAGTATATATGTATGGATGTTCATATGGAGATTAATATATTTGATTTCGAATAAGTATGTAATTTTCGAAATAAAAAGAAAATAGTTAGGAAATAGTGGAGTTTCTTATTGATTGGAACTAATCAGGCCTACGTGTAAACTAGGGTTGGCCATTTCGTCTCCTACGGTCGCGAGCAATTATTCGTTTCGCCGAGCATTGCTGATCTTATGTGTGTTAGTGTTTGTCAAATAAATATGCAAGAGACCCAGTCAGAATAAAATGTGCAAAAAAAAATGTGTACTAATGAACTACGCAATGCCAGTTGAGAAAACTTCAGGTCAAAAAACATTATTTCTGCGAAAGCCAATTATTTTCGCATGTATTATTGAATGCTTAAAAAATTAAAGACTAAAAAAACTGCTCTTGTGTGGATCATTGATTTAAAAAAAAATACCATTCATGGAAAAATAATTGGAGTTCTCGGTGCTTTTAATTTTTATCGATGAACTTGGGGTTTAAAAATTTTTTGTGTGGCCATGCGATGCTGACGCCTTTTTTTTCATGCCAACATTTATATTTATTTATTAACATCAGCGATGCATGAATTTCTACTGGGTAATGTTTTGTTTATGTTTGAATTTCTACACACATTAATACACAGACTAGCGCGAAACTCATGTGATAAAAGTCAACGCGTTGGGCAACGAAGTTGAACATCCCTAGTGTCAACTATGTTATTTGTTTACTACCAGTTTTACTATTCCTCCATAGCTAGAATTACTTATTTTGAATAAGTACTGTGACTTCCTCAATGACAGAAGAAGAAATGGCTTTAACTATTTGCTACATTTGAAGCAATTACAGCCCGTTTAATACTTCTGCAATAACCCAGGGCCTAGTTCCGTTTATAATCTAAGAGATATGCTATGTAATAAAAAAAAATTAAATATCAGCATAATAAGGTACACTCCGTTGTATATATGCAACACAAGAAATAAAGCCCAAACTAAATTAGAAAACCAGAAAAAAATTTACAAAAAAAAATAAATTTCTCCACACGTCGAACCAGATGGGAAGTCAAAGAGAAAGTTTCTATGGAACTTATTGAATAAATGAATGTGACAAACAAGTTGGCAAACATAATTGCAAACGAGCTTATTTTTTGTTGCTTCCATATCTGTACATGTTGATTTCAGTAGAAAATTGCTGAATATGCATGTCGTCTCGGTTGTTCTATACATTTTCTTTCTCTCTTGCATACTTTATTTTTTCTGTTATTTTTTTATGCTTACCCCAAGCTTCTAACTGTCGGTTTTAAACTAAAACTCATTCGCTTGAAACTAATCAAAAGGATTTTTTTTTTTTTTGCAAATCTGGACAGAAAGTGGGTGATACCGTACAGACGTGATAGAAAAGCACGTTCCATTATAATTGAACCATAACCACCAAACGAAACGTTGGGAGCGAGGCCATTTTGGCTACCACATGGGTGATCGGGTTGCAAAATGTCGAAATGTCATTATGTTGTTATAGTTTGTTTGGTTTTTGAATTCATGTCTGTGCTAACAAATGTAGAACAGTTAGGAGTTTTAAATTCAGTCATAGCAATCTTCAGGAATCAGGAACAAGCTATCGAGCACTTTTTGGTAAAATAATTCAAACTTTATTTTAGTGTAAGCACTATTTGACAGAACATTAGATTTCATTTCAGTTTTGGTTTAATTTGCCCTTCGAATGAATAATGAACGAAAGAATTCCATTTCATGAGGCTGCAATGAGTCTTAATAAATACGCTGGAGAGCGAAAATTAAACATTAAAACAATTGATCAACAAGATCGTATAAGAACAGCATGAAGGGGACGAAAACTCATATACGTCTGACCTAAGAAACAGTTTCCGATTTTTGTACATCACAACCGACGCTTTTCTTGTTTTCTCATCAAATTGAACAGAGCAAGAATAAAACAGTTTGAAAAAATTTTCCAAAAAAAATCATATAAAAGAAATGGTGCTTAGGTGGACAATACAAGGTTAAAATTTCACCATGAAAAAATTTATCAGCGCTAAACTTTATGCCTTACTCTCTTAACTTTCTCATTTTTTATTTATAAATAGCTTTTATATAGCTCTGTGTGACAACATACTTTGAGCACGTTATGCGCTCTGAACGCGTCCTGCTTTCTAAGCACTTCCGATGCATTTTAAATCATGAAGTTTCATAAAATTAAGAAAGTAAATTTAATGAAACAATTCAAACGCTAAAAGTTGCTTTCAAGCTGTGCGAAAAATTTGAAAAAATTTAATTTAACTGCCCACGTGTAGGGTTCTCAAACAGATGCGAATACAAAACTTCAAAATATTGCGAATGAATGAGTTTAATAAACAAAAATATGCATGTTCGTACTCGTATGTATGTGATGATATAACAGAACTTTACGAACGGTTTGCAAAAATTTTGCCTGCAGCTGGTTGCACTTGGCATACTAAGAGGTTAAACAAGTGTCACTTTTTAACTATAAGAACAACAAGATTATTTTTTTTTTATTTTTTAAATTTCAGAAAAACGAACAAACTTTGTTTTGGAGTTGCAAAAAAATAATTCTATGATAGCTTCACAAATGAATTTAATGTTTCATTTGAAAAAAAAACTTTGACAAATGCACGCCAGCAAAAATATGAATGGGGAAACAAATATTAAGCAGATTCATAAAACTTATCCTTCAATTTGGTTTACTATCGTACTATATAAATATGAAGGGTATTCATCTGATTTATGTATTTATTTAGCATAACAAAAGGAAAATGTGGATGATCTTCATTTTCACATGTGCATTGATTTCAAGCAAAAATTGATACAATTCAAAACGTTGGATATTCAGAATATTTTTTGAAAATATCAAATAGGTACAAGCAACGACTCAGCTATTTGTATTAAAGTCTATTTCCCACACTTTCATCTCACGCCATTTATAAATTTTTACAAGTGTCATAACAAATAAGCGCCACATCATTGTAAGAGACAGCTGCATTAAAATCACACTGAGGCACTCATATGCAAATGCCCCTATAAAAGGGACACTTCTACGAGATATCCTGCCAACAGCAAGAACAAAACAATGATAGGAAATTAATTTCATAACGAATGCAAAACTGAAAGCTGATACAAAACAGCAGACAACGAGAATCACAGAAATGCAGCCGTAGCAAGTGTTGAGTACAATTCAGAAAGCAAAAAAAGTCAGGCGGAATTTTTAAGAAGACCACAGCGTGGAGCTCCTCGAATTCGCCTATCCCCTACACTGTCTCTGACAAGAAGTGCAGCGTTGTCAGTGGTGAAATTTTTACATAGCAATATGTAAAGTGAGCGCTTTTCCTGCTGCCAACAAAAGGAAGCGTCGCTTACATTTTTATGCTCATAGTATTGTGAATGTATTTTGTCTTGATTTGAGTGCGAAATATTTAGAAAATTCAACACCCTGTGTCTCAAAAACTATAAAGGATGGGAGAAAATTTGTTAGTATTTGGGTAATGCTAACATCTGGTATAAAAATTGGGTTTAGATACAGGGTCATCCAACAGGAGTTATTTTTTATTTTATATATTTTAATTAAATTGTTTTAGTTTTATTCTTTAGATGCTTGGGGCTTATCCCCACTAAAAATTAAAAGACTTAAATGTGTATTTGTCCACATTAAAATAGTGAAACTGAGATACGAATGCCGTCAATATAAAAGCTTCGGGGCTTTGATGGCGATAGAGGTATAAAAATAGATATACTGATAGATATTCTTCTGGTTGTAGAGATACAGATAGAAATAGTAAAAAGTAACAACGGAATAAATATGGAATAAGAAATCATAATTTAAGTATGGGAACGTTTGAAACATTCTACGCGTTCTTCGTCTTACCCTAGTCGTTGTTTTCTTTGTCCTAAGAATACTTTAAAGAATCAGAGCAAGAAACAGGAAAAAGGCATGAGTATTCTTAATTTGCCCACCACCACCTTTTACAAAAATCCGTAATTTTTTTAATTTCACAAAATCAACGATTTTCACTTAAATGTGTTCCTTTTATATATGTACCATGTAACCAGTTTGTTATTATCAAGAGAATAGTTGAATCACTGAATTCAAAATATAAGAACACCCATAAAGCTGAATTTAAAAGCATAAGAAATATATTCAAAATGTAACTTTTGTTAAATTTTCATAATAAATACAAATATGAGTTGCCATCCAAGCTGATGCATTTGTTACACAAAATTTGAAACTGTCCCAAAACAATGACAAAATAAAAATGACCACAACTTTCTTTGACAATTTACAAAACGTTTTGAACCCTAAATTGTAAAACTGAAACCAATTCCCGAAAACTTGTACTCAAAATCAACTACTTTGCTGCTTCGCCTGGCAGTTATGCAGCCATCCAATGCGCCAACTTGTTGCCTCTGGAAAATTATATTTGCGATCAGGTGAGTGTTCATAACGTAGTGCTAAATATGCACCACGTTGGCCATTCTTCAACAGCTCACGCTCACCATCAGGCACAGCCTTCATTGGACTTTTAAAGCTACCCATAAAGAGACGCTCGTCATTTGAAAGATCGTACGCAAAATCAGCTGATTTTGTACGATTACGCACACTCAGTCCACTTGTTACAAATGATTTAAAAGGTGAAGAAAACTTTGTTTTGGTTGTCATTGGCCTAGGCGCCAATAAGGTGCGTATCGAACTTGTTGTTTTTATATCCTTTTTGTCTCGTGGCGTGGATGCCGCTGAATGCGATAATCGTAGTGTTGCTGTTTTTGTAGTTTTTGATATTGATATCTTTGTTGGTATTGTTGTTATTGATGCCGATGTTGATGTCGTCTTTCCTGGCATCATTAACTTACTAGGTATCGTTGGAATTATCGTTTTTATATCATTTTTCGGTCGTGGCGTGGATGCCGCTGAATGCGATAATCGAGGCATCGTTGTAGTAATTTTGGATAATGATATCTTTGCTGGTATTGTTGTTGTTGATACCGACGATGATGTCGACTTTCGTGGCATTGTTGGAATTGTCGATGGTGTAGTCATCAGCCTACGTGCTAAATTCGCCTTTGGAGTAAGTTGAATTTTTGATGATATTGACGCTGGCGCTACCGCAACTCTCGTATTCGTTTTTGAAACAAATAATTTTGGTGTTGGCATTTTTGAAAATATTATAGGTACTAATTGCATATAATTTCGAAACTTGAAAAGTGTAACAAAAAAGAAATTTCAATAATATGATAAAATTTTCAACGATTATTAAACTTTTGTTGTTTATCAAATTATTTGAATTTTTTAATTTACACTGTGCGACAAAGTATAAATTTTGATGTGTGAAAATTTTAAAATAACACCCCAGCAAACATAAGAAGGTCTTTGAGACTTATGAAAAGAGATGAATTGGCACTTCCACCATAAATATTATCTATGCAACAATTGGTAATCTCCACGTTCACGAATTCTTCGGACACGCTTATAATTCGAAAAAATAGCACATAGAATTATGTTTCTTAAAAGCAATAATTGAGGGTCACTTTTCCTGCTGTACACTTAAACGTACAACAAGAACGCAACAGCTGAGCAATTTAGTGCATGGATAATAGGCTGTTTATTTTGAAAATTTTTTGAGTTTTTTATATCTTGGTTGCCTATGGTTTATCGTGGGGATTAAGAATAATTTTCACAAAATATGAGCGCCCCAGATCTAAGCTGTAAACGGCGCGGACAGGGTTTTTGTCCGATTTCGTTCAAAATTTTACGAAAAAAACGACTTCGTAAAACGTAGAAAAAATCTGCATTAGGTGCCAAGATATAGCGTTTTAAGTATTTTAGTTGTATGGAAGGTACACCCGCTGTTGTTAAACCACGTCCACATTTTTAATGTGGCTGAAAATGCGGACATAATACACCCAAAAGATGCGAGAAAGATACGACCGATCAAATTAAAGAAATTTATAAGAAGTTATACCTTCCAAAAATCCAAAAATTAGCTTAAGCCGACTCGAAATGCAAATTTCCTCCTTATATTAGATGTTATGACTTTCAACCTTTAACCATAAAAAATTTCATTTTTGCCTGTGAGACAAAAATCTTTAAGATATTACAGCTTTCATATAGAGTGTGCGAATTTTGAGGCTTTCAGGTCACAGGCAAAAATTGCATAGCTTCAATACAAACGAACGGATTTCAGTACATAAAAATTCCTAGACAAAATACTGTGGCACATCCAAATAAAGTGAACAAGTCCGCAAATTGCGATTGCTTTGTCTCCGAAGCCAGGTCCCAAAGATCATTTTTATTTGCATGCTATTCATCAAAAAGTACATCTTAATAAAAATTTTAAAAAACTATAGGTATCGCTACAGTTTATGCCTACAAAACATATTAAATGTACTCACCACTTTTAATCTTTTTAACAGTATTTGAGAAAGAATGTAGTGGCAACTGCAACATTCCTACCGGGTAATCAAAATATGATAAAATGTATGAAAGAACTGCAGCCACTTTTTATCAATTTTCACACTTAACAAAAAGTAAAAAACACATTTTAATTAGAGTCATTTCTTTTGCATAATACTTTTTTCTGTAAGCCGACTTAAATTTGCACACAAAAAGAAACCCGGGTAGCAGTTTAAATATAATTGCGAACCAACAGACAAAAAGACGCACTTGCGTCTCTGCCAACGTTGACGACTTCTTTTTAAAAATTCAATGGCATTTATCTCACCGACCAACACTAAATTGAAAAATAAGAATAATTAAATGAACAGAAATTAGTTTTACAAAGCCTTTATGCAACAATTAAAACCAACGATTGCGAGCATTTGCATTTTTTATTACACTTGCATAGCTCTGTTTTGTTTCTTTTTCACTTTTTTTAGCCCTCACGATAGGTTTATAATGTTTACTAGCACTCGCAGATTAATTGAACACTTTTTAACTAACGATCGCCAAGAAATTTCAAGATCAAAACCGAAAATTATGAAAATTCAAACGCACATTATTTTACTGTTTAAGTTGCAGATGTTAGAGATGTACTGATAATCGATCACTTTCATCGAATTGAATTTCCGTTACTCGTTAACAGGGATGTGTGATATTGAATTAGATATTAATTTAAGCGTTCTGAATAAATGGAAACTTCTTGGTTTTCTTCCTACAAATTGTACGGTGAATTGTTGAAAAAACTTTTCGCTCTACCAAGTGTGTGCCGCTTTGAAATGTTTTTATATTCCTGTTTCACAGAACAGAAGTCGACCCTGCGGTTTTTTTATGGCAACGTCATACATCTGCAATCACAGTTTGAGAACAACTATATGTTGGTATTGTCAAACGAACAGCTGATTTTGATGTAAATAAAATTGTTTATATATTGGATTCATTTGCTGCATTACTGCTGTAAATTTCTTCAACTTATAATTACTTTAAAAGATTAATTTTTATTTTTCAGTCTTATAAAAATATTGTGCTGCAACATGGGCAACTGGAAGTTAGAAGTTGGCAGAATGGCTATGTACATGGCATTTCCCGTAACACTTTTCTACCTTTTCAATCAGCCGGCTTATTTTGAAGAATGGGTGACTAAAACCAGACGTGAACTTTATCCACCAGAGAAGTTGGCACATCGGGAAGAGCTGCAACAAGCTATAAGGGAACTGCGGGAAAACCGCGATGTTCAAATGTTGAAAGCGTTGGAGGAAATCGAAAAGAGGGAAAAAAAACTTTGAATATTTGCATTTCGTAGCAAAACTAGAATTTTATTATATAAGCGTCTTGTGTTACCTTTGGTTAATTAAAATTTTGTCTAGTTATAAATTACAAAACAAATGTTTATTGTAATGATAATCACTTCATTCGAAAATCCTTTAGGCAGTTTATATCAACTACCTCTAATTCAATAGCAGTTGCACCAGCGATATATGTAAGATTCCTTAGCCTTAGCATCAGTGCCAAATTTATGGTAAAGCCGAGAGGCCCGGCTTAACAGACAGCGACAAAACTTAAATTAGCGTTGACATTTTTTATGTTATGTTGCGATACCTTATAGAATAATTGGCGACCAATGAAAGAGTCACTGGTCCATCAAATTATTGACCATCGTTTGAAATAATTTAGCTTTTTTCACAATTAAAATATAGTAACAAAAACATGAGTAGTTTATTGCTTATTGCGATTATGAAAAGAAGGAAAATAAAAGCAACACTTTTTGCATCCGATAACACGCTATAAATTATTTTCTAATTTTAAGCCACCAAATTTTCAGAATTCGAAGAAAATTGTTGGTGAGTATTTGTAAACTGCAATGCAGAGATGAGCGCAATTGTTGTTTCTTAATTAAAGCTTATAACGATGATAACAGGTTCCAATAACTAATTAATTTTTATCTGATTGTTTTGAATTCATTCAAATTTTATACTTGAATTTTGTCAAAATACATACATATCGTCACCTCAGAATATGTGTCCAACAACAAAAACATGAAACGGAAAAACCACCATTTTAAAGATATTTAGTCCGCGATTTGTGATGATTTATGTTTTTAAAAATGTAAAAAAATTTATTGAAACTTACCTTCAAGCTTCACGTAAAAGGTTTGATACGTTCGATCCCAAATAGACAATCTTATTTTCTTTTTTTTTTGATGCGTGAACATATTTGATGGCGGGTATACAAAAACGGGTATGGAGAAAAATCCTACTATAAAAATTCATTTTCGACCTTTATGCATAGATTGCTAAGAAATCACCTCTAGACAGGGTCACCAAGTTGAAAACAAGGAATTAACAGCCTTCCCAAAATATATTAAAGTTGATCTTTTTTTTAGTCATTAATAAAACAGTTATTTTTTGTGTGACAAAAATTGGTTTCAAACACTTTTTTTAGTCACCAAATTTAGGCACATACATGTACCTCGAAAATTCGCCGATCAATGGGTTTATATAGAAAATCATCCAATTAACGTCTTTTTCTTTCAACTCCACAGAATCTACGAGTTCGCCAGGCAAACGAACACATTTACCTTAAACCAAAAAACTAATATTAACTAAATAAACTAATACTGTGGTATCACTATGGACCAAAGTGTCTATGTAGGGTTTTTAAACCACCACTATAATCTAACCTTACCTAACGTATTTTTCCGAACTTTTACAATCTCTGCAAGGCACACGGCTTTACTGGTGGTGATATACTAAAAAAATGTTCCCAAAAAACGAGTTAGGGCACTTACACTATGAGGGGGCGATATATCGAATATAAATAATCAAATTGTGACGTACGCGTTGATTTACATTTTCGCCTACATTTCGCGCAATTTGTATAAAATTGTGTTGTATATACATATGTATTTAACTGAATAATGAAATCGATATTATTGATTACGTTTACGAAAAATATGATTTAAAATCACAAAAATCATTTCATAATTAAATTATTTTTTATCTGATGTGAAGAAGAGGAAGAAATATTACTCGCGAGTAGCTTGATGGTCGTTTCGAGTGCACTCACGCAGACCTCTAATATGTATGTATGTAAGTATATCACGAGAAAATATGAAAAACTTACCCATAATTTGTTCACAACAAGCACATTCCAAAACGTTGTCCACAGAGTTTTTTGATGTATTTTGTTTTATTTAAATAATTCGGGTTTACATTTTAATTATACGTTTAATGGTATATGTTTTTCTCCATATTGATTTTGTGTGTATTCAATATTGTATGTTATTATTTATTAAACATTTTTTCATGCTTGATTTGCAAACTTTTTTATAACTGGATTTGCACTTTTTAAACGTAAGGTTTTCTCGTCTAATTACTTTTTATTATTTATATTAATGTGTGTTTAAAAAGTTAATTAGTTCCGAATATTTTTTTGCAAAATAAAATCTTAAGTTTTAAAATGTTTTGTTTTTGTTTTCATCTGTACCAATATAAGCAATATACATTGTTTATAAAATAAAAATAGTTTTTATTTCAAGTTATTACACATTAACCAAATGTTTAAAAAAGAATATCATATTGATTTTGATTTACTAGTTAGCGATTTATTTTTTCTTTACTAGAAGACAGTTTATTTTCTTCTAATATGCTTACGCTTTAATTTACTAATATAACTCATCATTAAGTTTATTTGCTTTTCTTTAACTGTCTTAAAAATGTTTCGTGTTGAGTTGTTTTCATTTTAGATTAAGAATCATGAAAATCGAAACAATTAAACAAATGCCAATTGGTGTAATGAATTAAAATGAAAATCTCAAAATTTTAATTACATAATGCACGCAAATGTTTACCATCAATTTTAAAATTCATTTACATAAATGTAATATTTCCTTGTAATATAAACGATTTTTGTTTTGTTGTCTACATTAAGAATTATAGTTTTAGGAAGTAGTTCACATTATTTTACAATGTTAGCAAATCTCTTCTCTTATGTAACTTTTAATTGTAATAATTAATATTTATTTGTTAAGAAATAGTATTTAACTAAAGCGTTTCTTCAATTATTCATTTTTGTTTTCTTCTCCAGCAACTGGAGCAGCTGCAGCTGCGGGTGCAGCTGCAGCATTACTGCTGTCACTCACTTGCGGCGCCACTGGCGCAGTTGTATCCTTTTTTTGTTCTGGCGACTTAGCGGCGATTACCGGATTCGACGCTACTAGTGATGGTTTTGCAACTTCAGCAGTTGGCGCTGGTATTGTAGCTGGAGTTGATGGTGCTGGTTTGACAACTTCAGCCGGTGTTGGCTGTACAACAGTAACAGTAACAGGAGCTGGTGCTGGTGCTGATTTTGGAACTTCAACCGCCGTCGGTTTTGCTGGTGGCGGTGCTTGCGTCGCTGGCTTTGATGGCGCATTTACAGGTGGCGGCAATTCATCATACAATGGTGTACTCTGCGCAGTTGACGCCACTACAGGTGCAACAGCTGCTGGAGTCACCTTTTCTTTATCGGTATCATTTTTATCTGCTGATATATCTGTAGGCTTAGCATCTTTGTTATTGGTGTTGGATTGCGGCTTTTCATCTGCAGAGTTTGACTTCATTACCGACGTCGTTGCTGTATTTTGTTTTGCTTGTGCTGTTGCAGTTTTTGCATCATAATCCTCTAACTCTTTATCCCAATCTTCTTCAGTATCTTCAGGTTGGGGTCTTCTATCTGGAATCGATAACAATGGATTGTCGCCCACACGATCATCACGTCTATTCCCACTACCAGAACGACCACTACGATCACTGTCACGTCGCTCACGTTCATTACGATCACGTGGTCCACCACGATCATTCGGACCACCACGATCATTGAGGCCACCACGTCGCCCACCACGCTCACGATCGCGCCCATGTCGGTCATCAAATGGATTAATAGGGCCATCACGATCACGAAAACGATTGCCACCTCCAGGACCACCTGGCCCCCCAGGTCCACCAGGCACTCCAGGCCCACCGGGCCCACTTGGTCCACCGGGGCCACCAGGTCCTACAGGCCCGCCAGGCATGCGCCGCTGAAATATATTGCCACCATTTTCGTCACCATCACTACGATCATCACGCCATGGGTTGGGTCCACCACCGCCACCACGCCCTCCTCGATTACCACCACGACTACCGCGACTGGCTCCACGTCCACCATCGCGATCAAATTGTGGACGATCATTGAAAAATCCTAGGGTTAAAATATTATTGTTCAACATTATTTGGTGAAATTCAGAAGAAATCATACATAAATCAAAATTAAAAAAAAACTTTGAAAGTAAAGCAACTACTCTAAGTGGCATTTAAACTATTATAATCAATAAAAATTCTTACCAGGCCCTTGCTGCCTACCACCACGAGGCGGCCCACCTTGACCACGCATAAACATTGGCGGACCACCACCTCCTCCACCGCCCATTCCAGAGTTAAATGGATTTGGTGGCGGAATTCTCAATTGAAGCAGGCTGGTTGGCTGATTAAATCGATTTTGCATATTCGGTGGAAAGAATTCGCCGTTTTGATTTCCACCTCCACGAGGACCACGTGGGCCACGGTTTTCGAAATCTATCCAAAATTTATAAGTTGATTAAAATAAAATAAAAAATTGTCTAGCAACAAAAGTAAATATTTTGAGATTATTTAAAATATACAGGAAAGTAACAATATATGAAAGAATGACCGTTCTAATCTTGATATTCGGTGAACTACAGCACTATGTTTAAAATCTTTTATCTCGGTGTATTTACTGCAAATTTGGGTGGTTTAAATCTTGTCGGACCAAGGACTTTCGCTCAGGAAATCGATGTATTTTTATCTGCTCTACGACTTTGGGATATCAACATTTTTAACACACTTTTCGGCATCGTTAAGCGAATTATTTACTAACTAGATGCCAGCTTTTAGATACCATAATCAGAAAAACTATTGCAGGTAGTCCCCGACTTACGACCGAGATAGGTTCCTAGTCATCGGTCGTAAGTCGATTAAGTCGTAAGTCGAGTTTCATAAAAAATAACTAAAGAAAAATATTACATACATAATGTACTACTAGTTCCACCCATTTTTGGGATGATATAAAATTATTCACTTAAACAAACGTATTATTTGTACTGAAATAAATCGAATCCTTGTACATACTACTGTTTTTTTTTTTAATTTTTTCTCATATACATATTTTAGGGACTCCCGAAACTATTTTAAGCATTTTCTATGAAAAATATTGAAAAAAAAAATTGCTCGTAAGTGCGAATAGTCGTAAGTCGAACGGTCGTAAGTCGGGGACTACCTGTATACCATAAAACAAATTTATAGCATTTATGAACAATCACCCACCCTAAAAATGATCACGAGCTCTTGGGCTATTACTTCTTTTTTCGTATTTAGAATTTAATTTTCACATATGTATATGAAAATATTATGTTTTAATTTAATGAAATATGATGCCCAAATTAAATGTTTTATGTTATATTTCTTACTGGGCTTCTTTTTCAGTACTGTAAGTGCAAAAATCACAAAAACAAATTAGACGCGCAAATTGCATTACATGGAAAAAAATGGACAACTAGCTGCTTATACTAGTTTCAACCACTGCTAAATGGTATCATCAGTAAGCTCAGTAAAATATAAGATTAAATTATGATCTGTTCCAAAAACGCAAACAAAGAAATTAATATTTTATGATTGGGTTCTATCTCCTACACGGTATTCTTTCTAATTGATATAATTAAGGCGCGTTCATCATGTGGCCGACCCACTGCACATAATTTTGAAGTGTGCTGAAACACGCGTTGAATTAACGCTCGTGGGGCTTTAGTCCAAAAGATTGTACTTCTACCGAAGCCCGCGAAAAATTTTTATAAGTGCTCGTATAGACAATCTTTCCTCCTGGGGAAGAAAGCACTATTGTGGTGACTACACCAATTCAAGGGGCTTAAAAGACAAATTACACGATGGATTGAGCGATTGCAGTGCTACTATTTCATCAACCTTTTGACTCAAAATTTTAACAGCACGCTTCTTTTTTTGTGCCGGTGCATTGTACACGCACTCATGTTCTACATTTAACTACTTTCCTCTATATAAACAATTTATATTCACCTTCCATGAAGTCTGGTCGCTGCGGATTATTCACATCAATTGCAGGCATATTCATGGGTCCACCTCGACCACGCCCCTGTGGCGGTCCACCATTACCACCAAATTTACCATTTTCATGCCACCTTGGTTGCTGTCCATCAAGCAACTCTTCATCAGCACCACCAGTACGTCCACCCCAACGTGAGTTGCCACCAGGACCACCACGACGTTCCCGACTAAACTCTGGGGGTGCTCTGCCTTCCGGACCTCCGTCCCCACTACCAGGCGGGCCTGATAGTCCACTGAAACCTGGTGGTCCGTTACCACCTGGTCCATTTCCACCACCCGGAAAGAAAGGTGGTGGTTGATTAAAGTTCATTTGAGGGGCCGATGGTGCATCATCTTCATCCATTTCAATATCCATTTGATCATCACTAGAAATATTTCCACCGACAGTTCCTGGCGGTGGTACACCTGGTCCTGGTACAGTGTTCATTGGTGGTGGAAACTGTCCTGGCGGAAGGCCCATAGGACCCATCGGCATGAACGGCCCAAGCGGTCCTGGACCTTCACGCCCCTTTTCACCACCTGGCATTGGTGGAAAACCAGGCGGCATTACACCAGGCATCATTAAGTGGTGTGGTGGAGGTATACCAGACACAATATTAGGTGGCATTGGTATACCAGATAAATTCATTCCCATTGGCCCAAGCATTGGACGTGGCGGCGCCATTGAAAACTGTCCCGGCACCATTGGTAACATGGGAGGAGGTGCACCAGGTGGTCCAGGCGCTCCGGGTGGACCGGGGGGCGGTTGTGTGGTATCGATGCCAAACAGAAGGCCTGATTGTGCTGATCCAACTGCTGAATTTGGATCTTGACCTTTTTCTTTAATGCCCTTCATGTGAATAATTTTCTCCTTCATCCAAGAGGGCATTGAATCTTCGTCAAACATTCCTCCTTCCTCTAGACCATCAAAATCAGTGCTTTCATCCAATTTATTCCATGGAATGTACGTTACACCTAATTCCAAGTCCCAAAAATCTTTCCATTCTTTACTTTTGACACCCTTTCCAGCTGCCCAAGATATAGTAATGGCACGTCCTTGCAATTTGTGATTTTTAAGTCCTTGCATAGCCTTATGCGCATCTTGACGTCTATGCATAACAATAAATGCACAACCACGTGGCACAATTTGATCAATGCTCACAATGTCACCGTATCCGCCAAATGTATCAGAAAGTTCCTCTTGGTAGACCAATTTAGAAAGATGACCAACCCATAACGTGGTACTACACACTGGAAGAAGAATAAAGAAAGTTTTCATTAAAAATTGTTCTGCCATAATTAGAACGATAGAAAAGTTAATAAAATTTAGATTTAAATCGGCGCAATAACGTAAAAATGTTAAAAAGTTAACTGTAGATATGTGGGAAGTTGTGACAATTGATTGATACTTTCTTAAATACATATCAACATGTTTCTTTAAGATTTGATTATTTGTATATCCTTGAAAAAAGCGTAACCGAAAGCTTTCCAAATAACTGATAAGTTAACCGTCATTTTTGATTCTGGATTGTTCCCAATTGTAAATATCCTTTTTTTAATTTTTATTTTGTCAAATCAATAACCTTAATTTTTCGTTTTATAACTTATATATAATTTAATATTTGATTATTTCTCTTTTTTATCAAAAATTACCTTTATTTATGTATTTCAGTTATTTTGGTCAAAAGTAACTCATTTTTGATTTCCATAACGAAAAAATACACGTAATTTTTAATTTTTTGTTTCTAACTTATTATATATCTTTACGATCAAAAAATATCCGTCAGTTTTGATTTTAATTTATATTATAACAATTACAATATTTTTAATTCAGTCAGAGCAATATTATTTAACAATTGTATTAGGTCGATATTTTATTAGCACGTTCTAAAGAACAGAATACTATGCAATTGAAAATTTTTGTTGTGGTTTATTCTTGAGTCAACAGTGTTAATTTACACATAACATAACAAATAAATAATAATAAGTCAATATTAAAATAGATCATCATTATTAAGGGGTTATGCCCAGTTCGAATTTAAAAAAAAAATCAATTTTTCTTTTTTTGAATTTCCGAGAAGTACATATTCTTGAGAATACCCAAAAAATATTTTATGGTGATCCGACAAGTATTATCGAAATTACAAGCATATTTGTAAAGAAAAATTACAACTCATAAACTTGTTTTGAAACTTCAAAACTATGTTTTTGAAATCGGTGCTTAATATATCTCGAAAACAACCTAACCAATAAGACTCAAATTTATTTTTATTCGTTCTAATTAGACGATTGTTGTTCCAAAAATAGTTTTGGTTTCAGAAATAGATAGCCGCGTGTCATTTATATATTATAAGTAGTTCGTGTTGACTTCAAAATGAAGTGCAAATGAAATATTTTGAGTAAAAGTAAAAATTGTGGGATAAAGTCAAAATTTAAGTTTTAAGTCGAAGTTCATATTTTAAACACTTGCAAAGAATATGACGCATATTCATAATTATTTTTAAGACTCGTCTCAAAAGTCTTGGGGAAGTTATACATATGTATGTTCATTTACATCATTCCGTAAACAATTTTATAGTTTTACATAAACATATGACTGTCACAATTTTGTCAACTGTTGAGAGACATTGAAATTTTAATAAAAATATTTAGCTAACACATCAGATACTAATCAAAATTTCACTCATGTATGTGATTAGTCAGAGGGAACGAGAGCTTTTTTTTTGGAAAATAAATATTTAAATTGCAAATTCTCCTAAATTTATAGGACTTTATTCACAGTCACTTTTTAGACCAGTATCTAAAATTCGCAAGAGCCTTGCACATGTGCCCAAAAACTGTCCCAAGTTTTGAACTTTAAGTGTAAGAACGAATTTCGATAAAGCATTAAAGATTAAGAATGAAGTTCAAATTTCAAGTACGCAGTTGAGTTCTAAGCTCTAGCCCAGATTATAAGTTCGCACGCAAACCTTAAGTCTTAGTACGAGATTAAAACTGAGACCTTAGAGAATAATTTTTAACTGACATCGCAGCAAGATTATTCGTATATATTTGAAAACTACGCATAATGATGGTATTTTGCTGACACAAAAGGATAATAAACTTGCAATAATCAATAAACTTGCAATAATCAATAAACTTTTAAAATATTTTACTGTTGAAAACTGAGTGAGTCTTATAGATGAATATTTTGTATTGCTTTTTTTCTGTGATAAGGATTTCAGTTGTGGAAGTTAGTAAAATCATTTAAATGCAAACAAGTTTCATCATAAGTAGTTTTCATATACTTCCGGTAAACAAATCAGAAAAATATATTGTTTTCCTTTGTTGCAATAAAAAGTATAAGATTCTGCTCAATTCCAGTAAATTATTTATTTATTGAAGATTCACTTATGCTGGTTCAACTATAGTGAATCAATCTACCAATAAGTGTCATTTCACGGAGGATTCAATGACAAACATAGGAATTAAGAAAAAAAACTTCAATTATATGAAATATTTTAACAAAAAATTTAAAAATAAATCATATATGGTATGCTTGGATATGTTTGAAAAATCTTGAGCAACAGGTCTTTTTAAAATTGAGAGATATGCGTAAATGTAAACAGGTCACGTTCAACTTCAGTGTGGAAAAGAAAATTATACTTTAATA
Organism: Meiosimyza decipiens; assembly: GCA_963680825.1. NCBI lineage: Eukaryota > Metazoa > Arthropoda > Insecta > Diptera > Lauxaniidae > Meiosimyza > Meiosimyza decipiens. The sequence goes on along the minus strand of OY804261.1, from coordinate 7,077,936 downwards.
AAACACTTAAGTTATGATTATTTTTAATTTTCCGATTACTCGGGAGGTGGGTGTGCCCATTGGTCAATTCTATTCAAACTACGGACATCTGCACCAAATTTAAGTAGTCTATCCTCATTTTAACTTTTTATATGAGTCTAAATTTTAAATATAAAAATAATCCTGGGACAAGTTCAATTTGAACCACGAGTTCTTAAAAAAAGTACAAGTGCAACTTTAAGTACAGTCATAAACTTCAGGCACGAGGACCAGCTATCAATATGAGTACCATTTTCGTTCTATTTCAATATCGTTCATACAAAACATATGCGTTTGTTATATTAGAAACTTGCAGAACGTCGACTACGTGTAAAATATGTGCTGGTACTAATATGTATTCATATTCACAGACCTATCTACCAAATAAAGATTTTTATTCTCGGCTTCCCGTCTCATAGTTCGCTGGCAAGTCTTTTAGACTTAGATTAGCCATAAAATATTTTTTCTAATATTTTTTTAACTATACGAATCCAGCACTAAACTAACTCTCGATTACCGCCATTGAATAAAATTTAAATGGACGCAACAAAATAAGTATGGGAACAAGGTCAAATGTTAAAGGAACATTTGTTTGACTATTTTGAGTTATGATTTAAGAAGATTCTGAAATGATATCGAAAGACTGTAATCTCGTAGAAATTGTTCCATTTGTTTGTTCGGTGAACAGATGTAGCTCCAAAATCTCTGATTTTCTGAATTTCTAATACAAAAAAAACATGTATCCCCGAATGAATTTTCAACTCAATTAGCAATCTCTGATTTATATAAGCTTAACATAGCCCCAGCAGTAGTTTCAAGTAGTATGTTTTCCCCAAAAGCATTGTAGTGCAAAATTTTGGTGGGAATATGTGAAAACATTGGCTTTTGCATAAAATTTTGCGAAAGAGTGATGTTTCGGATAAATATTGACACAAATCGCTTGCACATTTGCAATCGGAATTTAGTTTTTCGCTAAATTTTACGGAAGTTCGCAGCAAAATTTGCAGTTTTTATGGTTAATTATAGCGATCGGTCTTTTGTGATATAAATGATACTAATGTGGCATGGTTTTTAACTTAAACTACTATTTTTATAAAAATTATTAGAAGTCGTTCTTGAATTTATCTTTTCTTTTCGAAAGAAAGTCAGTTTTTACATTTATTTTCCCGATTGATATTATCTGCTATTTTTATTTTCCAAATTCTTACTTTTAGAATCAAAAGTGACCGAAATTTCTGATATATGTACATATAACGTTTTGAATCAAGAATATCAATCACTGGATATAAGTAAGGCAGAAATAAGACACAGCTACAAAATTGCCAATTGATTAGTGCTATTTTGTTGTATTGTTATTTATAAAAAGAGAAAAAGTGAAAAAAATTTATTGTGGTGTCTAACCACATTGCGTAAAAATATCTAATGATTGATTCTTAATAAGTTAAGGCCAAAAATTAAATTTTTATTTTATCAGAAAAATAAAAATCAAAAGTTACGACCATGCAGTCACAATCAACAACTTTTTTCAATATGCGCTTATTAGTTAGAATATGAAAAATGCTGATAAGCCCAATTTCGAATAATTTTCCAATACAGAGTAGAGTTCGAGATTTTCTTGTTCGTTAAATGGTATTAAAAAAATCTTCGAGTATGTCGTTAAAAGCTATTTGAACAATAAATTCTGATGCCATCGTTTTCGACGTACTTCATACAGTTATGATCAACATTTAGTTAACTTGTTTTTTTTTTTGCTGTGATATTAAATGAATTCTTGCAACATAAAAAACCCATTTTTCAAATGCCGGTTTATATACATGTTCAACATAAATTGCTGTGCTTTTTTAATATATTATTATGCCTAAATTGACGAAACCGTTGCATTTTCAACACATGAAATTTGCTCAAAAAACACTATATCAATGGTAATAAAACGCAGTATTATGCTGAATAAATCACACTTGTCACAACACCACAATTTCCACAATGAACTTTTCATAGGAGCTGAAAATAATAAAAAAAGATATAGGTTAATCGGTTGTATTTTTGTTTTTTTTTTTTATAGACGGTTTTCAATGCTGACAAAGTTTTTACTGAGAGTAAGGTGCGGCCAAAGGGAAAAATTTCATAAGTTGATCTGTGATCACACAGCACATAAAAGTCATTTTTTCTCATAAGTATAGGACTTATGCTGTTTTGTTTTATGATCACAGACAGGCTTACGCTGTTCTGCCCAGAAAGACTCAATTAGAAAAAAATCGCCTGAATGTTAATCAATATACAGAATTTGCAATTTTATAGAAATTGTTTTTCATGATAATGTACTCGCAGTATTAAGTTTCTAAATATGTAATTGAGTTTGCAAGCTCTCTATATTGACAACATGACGATTTTTTTTCTGACACTTAAAATTTTATCACCGAGCACTTAATAAAAAATCAGCACGTAGATAAACAGAGATAAGCGGAAAAGACTAAAAATTTGATGATTCCATTTATCCAAGTTTGTCTACTGTCACTTTCAATCGATTAAATCTTTGAGTTTACATCATATAAAATGTACATAAATATAATTTGAACAATTAAACTAAACATTTTAGAGAATAAGATCTAATCCAATGGCAATAGCATTAATTTACTACACAAATTTTAATGAAGGATCAAAATTATTTACTAAGTTGTACTTTACATCAGCCAAGCAATAAATTCAGATCTCATAAAATTGAAATCGATACATGACGAATTTTATTTTGTACAAAGTGCAAGTGTGATGTATAACTCAAAATTTTATTGAAAGTTTTATTGATGTTGAAACCAAACGTCCGAGAATATAACTATAGCTGTGAAATACAAAGGAAATAATGCAATAATATATTTTTCAGCTTTAAAACAAACTAAAATTAAAGTAAATTTACCACTCAAGTGCTCTTTTTTAACATCTGGAAGTCCCTTCCTGCGCCTCTCACGCTCATGTTCTCGATCTCTTTCCTTGTCTTTTTCGCGATTGCTACGCTCATTACGATCACGATCTCGGGATGAACCACGACGACGATTTGATCTTGGGGAACGACTGCGTGAACGTGAACGAGAACGACGTCTGCGATCACGATCTCTACCACCACTACCCCCTCCAACACCACCGCCGCCACCACCACCGCTACCGACGTTGCCACCAGTTCCACCACCACCGCCACCACCACCACCACGATCTCTGGAACGTGAACGACTGCGGCTGCGACGTCTTTTGAAACGATCACGATCAGGAGATGGACTGCGAGAGTCGTTAGCATCCAAATTTATAACCTAGATTAATTAATTGCAAACGAGTAATCAAGATAAATTTTGGATAACAGAAAAAATAATTATGAAGGAGGATACCAAACTTTTGGACACAGAATTGTAAGCGAATGCATATTTCATTTCAGAAATGTATAAATATTTAAATTTGTATTGTGAAGCTAGTAATAATATAAATTCAAACTAACAATTTTATACTAAGTTTGAACTCATGAAGGCTTTTGATATAAATAAATGAAATTAATGGCTCTTCATGCATGGAATTTAAATCAAATTCATTTTGTATTCTTAACTTAATGTTATTTTCAAGTGAATACAATTGAATTTTAAAAATAGATTCGAAAGAAAGTGAAAGGGCTTAGTTGAATGCATCGAATTATACAAAGCGAAGGCTATTAAAGGTAGCTTCGATTGAAATTGATTTTTAAATGTATGGATGTTCTATAAATTGTGAGAGAATTTCGAATTCAGATTAAGATTAATTTCTTGAATTAATGAATTGAAACCAATAAACGAAATCAATGATATAAAATGCAAGAAATGCATTCCGAATTAATACATTCTCACAATTCTGTTAAAAAAGGAATGTAAGAAAAGGATTTTAAAAAAAGAGATCAAAACTTTGGGAAAAAAAAAGGAAACGGAAAGTAAAAAATATGGGAGCACAGAACAGTTTTGGTGGAGAAGCAAAACTTAAACAAATACTTTAGAAATTGCAAAACGAAAACTGAAATTGAAAACTCATTTTAAAATTAAGTTTTCGTTTTACATAGACCTTTTTTACGACCATACTGTGGTGTATAGTCACGTGGTGTTGACGTGTGTGTTTAACAACTCATTCAGCATAACTTTGAGTTTAAATTTAATACGAACTATTTTTTGAGCAAATTTCATGTACTTGAAAAATGTTTTCTTTTTGAAATCTAATTAAATTATACAATGTTTTTAAAATAACTTACCAGCAGCTCTACGCAAACGTTGTTATACCAGGTCCGGCGGAATTTCGCTTTAATTTCCTTACCTTTTTGTTTTTTTAAGAGTAAAAACGTTGGAAGTTCCGACGTAGTAAATTTAACATTTAACTTTTTTATTTTAAAATAATCACAAGTTTTTGGATCAACTTTTTGAGGCGTTTGATTTATTTAGTTTTTAGGGAATATTATTATAATTCAAATAAGAAATTTTTTATGATTTTACTCCTCCGACAAAAGGGATTTTACACAATTTACTTGTGTGGCATTAGAAACTCTTGCTTGAACTAAGATAATTAATTCAAATAAAGCAAAAACATTCAAAAGTAAAGGCATCGTTTTTCATGCATCTATATATGACCCCAAGGTACATGGTTGTATACTAAATTTAACATTGAACCCTGAAAAATTAAGGAATGCTTTTTAAAATCTGACTTGGATTTGTGCTTTCGACGTTTTCATGGAAAATTTTACCAACCATTAATTAAAATGATAACATTTAAACTTTATTATACCCAGCTTAATACCTATAGTTATTTTTGAATAGATACCAAGGAATCGAAATTTGTTTCTTACCCAAAAGAATGGCAATTTCGCAGAAAATTTTGTCTATTTTGCAAATTGAGATACAGTTTTTGTTTTTATCGGTGTGGAACAATGTATATTGCTGTTTTTAGGGGGTTATCATAAGGGAAAATAAATTTATATTTCTTTCACTTCAAGAGCAATGTTCCTTTGATATTTTTAACTTTTTTCTTCCAGTACATTGTTTTTATGTATATTTTTAATGTATAACAACATAAGGTATTGACGCTGATGTCTTCACATAAAAGATTTAATTTTTTGTAACTTTAGTTCAACTGCACGTCAGCACAACTAAATTGGAATTATTTAATGTCTTTTGAAAGCACGATTTCTTTTTATCTTATTTTTGTAAGTAATAAAGGGAAATATCATTAAAAATATTGCAAAGTATTTAACAAATAGTTACATCGTTTTATTTTGTTCAACTAAATAATTCCAATTTGATGTGTTCAACAACAACACTTAGGTATACGCAAAAATAAAAATTTGGATTGTATACCTCAATTTTTTGTTCCTCTGAAATGAATTCAACCTCTTTGTTCACATCAGCCGAATCGTTGCCAACAGCACCAGAAGTCTAAAATAAAATTTTTCATACAAAGTAGAACAATTAAGTCTAACATAAGAGAAACTGTTTCCCTACTTTAAGAACATTTTGTAAATGTTTCTCAAAAGCTTCTTCCTGCATACGCATTTCATTAAGTTTGTGTTGTTTATCTTCTTGCTGCTTGAATTTCTGAAAATTCTGCAACGTTTGCAATTGACGCAACACGTTCGGATCATTAAGTAACTGCTTCAGGTTGTTGTTCTAAAAAAGAAAGAATGGTTGAAAAATTAAAATATTAATTTCAAAATTCATACATACATATATGTATAAACCAAAAATAAAAGTTAAGAGATAACACCAGATTTACAGCCGTTAGAAATGCCATAAGAAACAAAATGGGTAACAAATAATTTTCTTAGATATCGATCGTTTTTGGCAAAATTATCGTGAGCAGCAATAATGTCAAAATTGACATTTAGTTCAGAATATAAAACTATTTCAAAGAGAATTTACAAGTTCTTGCGCCCTATTTTTAAGTCTTTCTTTCACATATTAAATTATTTGTTTTTTCTAAGTTATTGATATATTTCATTCGAATCATTTAAAAAAAAAAAATATTTAAAATAATTAAAATTTCTCGTTTAGATCATAATTTACTAGCCAATTAAATTTTTTAAATGCCGCCAACGCTAATTTTGCTAAAACAATGAACGATTTAACAATTCAATTTATTTAGTTTACCGAATTCTCATTTATTTAGTTTACCGAATATTCTTCGAATCGCAATCAAGGACCGTAAATTTTAATGTATAGCTCTAAGCTCTGCGCCTTAATTTTTTTAAAATCAGACAGGAAGAGTAGCATATTTATGTAGGTATACCGATTGATTTCTATTACAATTTTCACTAAAACGCCATTTTTAACTCTTCTTTTAATCAGAAAGAGTGAGCCATTATTAAATTTTATTTTTTATGTCAAACATTAATTCTAATTTTCTTTAATAAATAATTAAATTGAAGTTTACGATTTTGCAAAAAAAAAGACAAACAGCGGTTATTTTGGTTCAAAAAAATTAAGTTGAAAAATTAAGGTTAATTTATATCGCAAAAAAGTTTTCATATCAAAAGCGAAGGTTATTGTTTATCGAAATCAATGTTCAGAAATCAAAAGTTATGGTTATTGTTGGTTCACAAGAATCTATACAATCAATCAATAACGATATGCAGTGGTTTTTATTTTAAAAATTTTAATCCTTACGGTCCCTGTACAAAATTACATTTTAACAAGTTGATTATCAGCTGTAAGTCAAGTGCTGAGGTCAAATTCAGAGGTTTTTAAATGGCATAAAAGCATATATTACAAGAACACTAAACTTTAAAATTAATAGCCATGAAAGTGTTTAAAACAGCATTGAAAAAAGGTATATACAAAATAATAAGAAATTTAAAATCGAAATAACTTATTACATCTAGCAAATTTGAAGCATGTGCTGAAGAGGAGTTGTCTTCCATGTCATCATCTTGGTAAGGAAACTCGTGTGAGCTTTTACTATACTTTGTATACGATTCAGTATTATGAGCTCTTTGAGAACCACCACCACCACCACTGACAAGACCTTCTATAGAACTACTATAATTGCCGCTACTCATGCTGTGCAAATGAGCATCACGTGACTTTATGGAAGATGACGAAGTTGCCATTGATGTGTTATTCGCTACTGCTGTTTGACGCTTCAGATACTGTTGCATGTGTTCTAATTGCTTTAGAGTGCTGTTGTCTAGCACATTTTGAGCTTTTTCATGACTTAAGGACTAAAATTGTTTAATAGAATGTAATGAAAAGAAAACACATGTTTTAATCAAAGCAATCAGTGGGAGACAGAAGTTTTTATGAGTAATAAAAACTGCGTGTTATTTTAAACTTTTAAATTATTTCATTTGTTCTCTAACTTACCGATAGATCCGGCAAACCCAGAACCTTGTCGTCATGGCCAGAGCTGCCAGCACCACTCAAATTCATATCCATAGATCCAGAAACATTTAATCCATTTGAATTGGTTGATAAATCCCCCAAGCCGCCAGGACCACCTCCACCAGAAGAATTAGCAGGTGGCATCTGATAAATGGGATGATTTGGATCAGCTAGGTCAAATATTGGTTGAATTACTTCTGGTGCAAATACGTTATTTTTTTGCCACAAATTCAACACACGTATGATACGACTTTTATCTTCAGGTGCACATCGAAATAAATTCGCAAATGTTTCTTTTATATTGCGTGCAAAACGTGGCGCAAAAACATCTTTTTCAGGGCCAAACTGATGTCGAGATTGTCGTACTATGGAGTCAATGACGTAAAGACCGGGTACTTTATATTCCGGTTTACATTTCAATATGAATTTCTCGACACTTTGAACAACATGTTTATAGAATTTAATGGCTCGCATTGCAGATTTGGTGATTGCTGCCATTTTAGCCTTAGATATTGGTGGCTTGGCGTCATAGAGCCCGGATAACTGAAATAACAATTCAAAAACAAAATAATGTGAATTCACTTTTGCCACTTCTATAATATTTATATGAAGGTACATGAACTATTATTAAGCCACAAATGGCTCATTTTTCGTGTTTTGCTCATCACTGCCTAAATAATCAAACTAAATCCAATATCGGATGTAAAAAACAAGTTGAGGAGTTTCTGTTTCTATGGTAAATACATATATAGTATTCTATTATATATATATACATAAATAGAATACCGTGAACAATAAGATGTATCCATCTACAATATACATATCTCGATCATTCTTTAAATATCTGCACTTTTAGTTTTTTATTTGACTTCTTTGAAGATTTTTTTTAAACGAAATATCTCAAAAACTATGAGGAGTAGTTTTTTGCGTTTTCTGATTTCCAAAATCTTTGGTTTTACTGCAGTCCCAAAATGAGAGCGTCAGCGTCGTTTATCTCTCAAAATTCTCTCATGCACATACATTTTATATGAAGCAACCAGAAATAAACAACGCGATAATGTCAGCCTATTCGATTTTCCGATTTTGACAGCTAATTGTTTATTTAATTGTGTTTATTTTTTTCCGTCACAAACAGTAAATAAATAAACACTATATGACATTTAACGCTACGCTCTCATTCAGGGTTGACGCCAAACATAATAGCGTAGCGCCAGCAAACACAACACACAACACACAACGCTCCAATTTAGGGATCACAGTAAGGTTGGTGCTCAACACAATTGTGTAGCACTTGCTAACACAACGCCCAACGCTCCAATACAATAACACCAGTTAGTCAAATAATTTAAGAGAAAGAGAGGGAAATCGCACCGAAAGAGAGATTTAACTATAAAATAAACAGGAAAGAATTAGTTATAAATTTTGTTTCATTTCAGAAAAACGAAAAAATATATGGATATTATAACGATCATCAAATTTTCGATTTTCAAAACAAATATTAATTCGCTATAAAGTTTTTAGTTTGACTTAGTTAGGTAATTTTATATTTCTATCTAAACAATATAGGTATCAGTTGATAGGTAATTTATTGAGTTATAATATCAGAGATTTGTAAATAGTGAAATTTTTTTTAAGTTAATCCAACAAAATATTTCTTTAACAAATTAAAATTAATTTTATGACAAAATTTAATTATTGAAATTCTTTAGACGATTTTTGATAACTATTTTTCGGAGAGAGAGTGAACACCTGTTTGTTTCTCTCATTTTCACGCTCTCATTTAACTACGTCTCAAGCAAGGTGTAATAAGAACGGCGGAGTAATCAAATAAATTTGTTCTCAAAAAGCTTGGGAAATCGCATCCTTCACTTAAATTGAAATTTATCAATTCGATTTTATCGTGTTTCTTTATTTTTATTTTTTGACATATCGGTGTTTTGATTATTTGGTCCGTTCATCAATTTTGAAGCACTTTAAACAACTTTTTACATATCGTTCAGAGGGTTTTCAAGAACTTTATGCTTAACCGCTGCAATTCATCAAAGCGCTTAATTTTGCTGAACGGGCAATTGAAATGTTATGAATGTCAAAGTTAAAGCAAATTTTATGATAGCCGATTGAAAATCGATTAACTCGCACGCTTTCAAAACGGCTTCCGCTTTAGCACGCATGGCTCTCCCAAATTACTTCACCTTCTTTATTATTACACCATGATTACACCATGGTCTCAAGTTAACTTTAGTTAACGTTTACACGAGGAAACACTTGAGAAAAAAATTTCCTGTTTGTTGGCAAGAAGGAAAAAACGAAAGGGTGGTGTACAGAATTTGTCGTACCCGCGAAATCCCTTTCGTTCTATTCGTTAGCTGATATTATGCTTTGAATTTACGTTTGTTGTGGCGAGTTCACGCAGTAATTGCTTTATTATCTTGCACAAAGAAATTCTAGTTTTCGTGTGTAAACGCAAAACAAATTCGCCATAGAGGATAGACAAGAATTGGTTTGACCGAATTTCCTCGTGTAAACGCTGACTTATAGTCAGATTAAAATAAAATCAAAGTTTATCTTATTTTAAAAAATTAAATAAAATATTAAGAATATTCGAATATAGGTACTGCAAAGATATCAATCAAAATTTGTTTTTCGTGCACACGAAAAGTGAAACTACCACAACTAAAATCTTCCTCTCATTGTCCTATTTGCTATGAAATTATTTATGAACAGGTAAGAAATGTATTTCTATTTTCTTTTTAGGGGAAGTTTGTGCACTTCCCCTAAAAAGCGCATGCAAATCAAACATTGCGGCTGGCCAAAAAAATTTCACAGGTCGACAAGTTTTTAAACCAGAGACCAGACCTATCATACCCGAAAGACTTTGATACGTTGAATCCGAATCCGAGCTCAGAATTGCTCATTAACGTCAAGTTTATTTATTTATTTACCATCTACCGGGTCAAAACCCCCACAGATTACAAATCATAAGTACTTAAGCACTAAAGGTACATGTGATCTTAAACTTAATAATATCAGCAAGTTATTTTTTAAAAATATTTCTATTAATACTAAAATCCAATTGGTTAACAATTGTATTACAATTTGACAGGCATCTAGAAATGGGCTCATTAAAACCATAATTAGTTCTATGAAAAGAAGTGTAAAAAAGATTGGACTCTCTGAGATTACGAACTGGGATATTAAATGGAATTAGTGCTAATAAATCCGTAGCATTTATACGGCTATCAATTATATCCTTGATAAACATGACATTATTAAACGATCGTCTGTCGGCCAAGCTACTAAGATTCAGTAGACGGCATCTCACCCAATAAGTGGGCATGTCTTGCCATGAATACAATCGTCGCAAAGCGAACCTAGAGGAACGTTTCTGAATATTTTCAATACGATTACTAGAAACGACGTAATAGGGACCCCATATCACGCTAGCGTATTCTAAAAGAGATCTAACAAGACTATTGAAAATAATTGTAGATGTGAAAGGATCCAAGAATTCAATAGAATTTCTTTTCAGAAAGCCAAATTGTGAGTTAGCTTTTGAAATTAGATATTCAAGATGAGTATCAAATGAGAACTTGGAATCAAAAAATACACCAAGGTCTTTAAAATGAGTAACTTTTTAAAATGAGTAACTTTTGAAAAGCAGTCATCCTCATTATATTTATAGTCGTAGGAGATTGGTATTGATTGGTTCTTATTACACCAGTGAACCAGTGAATTAATATCCTCTTGAAGTTTTGTGCGGTCGCTACGATTTTTTACAAGAAAAATTTTTAAATCATCCGCGTATAGGAGACAGCTGCAGTATTGAAATATCAGAGGGATGTCATTGATAGAGAGATTGAAAAGTAAAGGACCTAAGTGGCTACCTTGAGGGACACCCGATTTATCCAACATTGGTCTTGAGCAATGCTCATCAATTTTGACCATCAGGGATTTACCCGATAAATACGATTCAATCCATTTCAAAAGCTGTGAATGAATACCTATCTTCTCGAGCTTTATTAATAAAATACGATATCCACACTATCAAATCTTTTTTTAAAATCGGTGTATAAAACGTCCACCTGTGAACCACCTTCAATTACGTTTATGCAAAAGTTCGAGAAAATAGCTAGGTTAGTAGTAGCAGATCCACCACTACAGAAGCCGTGTTGTTGGTTTACAACACAGTTTCACACATCAGAGAATAACATCATAATTGACAAGTTTGTCCAGGATTTTAGGAATAATTGAAAATTTTACAATAGCTCTATAATTTTCAATTTTATACTTTTGACCAGATTTAAATATTTAGGAAAATACCACTACAATTTTTCAAAAATTGTGGTGGAAGTAAATCAAATCCAGGACTTTAGTGCAGTCAAGAGATTTCAAAGTATCCAAAACTACATCATTAAGTATATTTAATATGCCGATGTTTAAATATTGGGGCAAGTTGGAAAACTTATTCGCATCAATTTGAACATTGCTGGAACTAAAAACTGTCCCGAAAAATTCAGCGAACAATTCGACAATTTCTTCATTACTGTTGGCTGTTACACCATTAAATTCCATTGATTTAGGGAAACCAAAAGATTTTCTTTTACTGTTTAAGAGCAACCAAAAAGATTTAGTTAGACCTAATATTATTTTTTATACAAAAAATTTGAAAGAAATTCAAATTCACGTCTACGCAAAATGAAGATTTTTCTGTCAGCTGGCAAACCTGTCCTTTTAAATTCCATATGAGCCTTGTTTCTTAAATTTTTAAGGTTTAACAATCTACGATTGAACCAAGGATGTTTATAACTTGTTTTTTTTATTTTTTGTGAGTACAAACATATAAAGACCTTCGCTGATTATTGAATTAAATGTAGAATACATGTTATCAACGTCCTTCCTCTCAAGTTCTAAATTCCAATTAATAGTTTCCAAGAAGTCGTTTAGGGCAGTATAATTGGCCTTATTAAAATTATACGAGAGAATTTTATCAACTTGTTGATGGCTATCAAAATCATAGAAATTCAAATTTATCACGAGATATCCTAACCTAAAAGTGCAAAAAACACGGTTGTTGGCTATATTTGAGGTTATTTTACATCGCGAATAAATTTTATTTTTCCAAAACTGGTTGCGGCATCTAAAAGTATTACTCTTAGCCTTCAAAACCCTTTTTGGTTTTTTGAGATGTCTTTTGTTTCTTGAACATATCGTACAATGTAGCATTTTGTCGTTTTCGTTACAACCTTACGAAAGCAAAATTTCGTCCGGTCAGCAGAAAATACTAAGCTTCAAGAGAAAAAAAGATATCTCAAAAAACCAAAAAGGATTTTGAAGGGATACGAGTAATACTTTTAGATGCCGCAACTAGTTTTGGAAAAATAAAATTTATTCGCGATATAAAATAACCTCAAATATATATGTATGTTTTTTGCACTTTTAGGGTAGGATATCTCGAAAAATTGACGTATAAGAGCATTTCTGTGTTTCGGATTCGGATTCAGCGCATCAAAGACCATCGGGTATGATAGGTCTGGTCTCTGTTTCTTTCTGTGTTTTCTGCGAAAAAATATCTTTTTTCCCATTCTACGTTAAATATTTTTCGCAGTGCAACAGACAAATTGCGCAGCGCGATTTTTTTCATTCAACGTTTTAGATGAAACTGAATTTCTCGCTTCGTCAAGCAAGAGTTTGATCGAACGGATTTTACTACTGTTTTACCGTTCAATGGTTTTTCGCCGGCGGTATTTACACCAACCGTCCGAATTCTGGAGCAATTGTTGAAATGGCTTCAAAAAATACATTTATACTTGATTCGATCGGCATTCAAACCTACCGTCTGCGTTCATTAGCTAGCTCGGCTACCAATTGATTCAAATCAAAGCAAAATTGAATAGTTAAAACAAAAACAATCGTGTAAGAAATTTCTGCGAGGAATTATGAAGGAAGGATTGCACCACATTTTTTTATTTATGAATTGAATTTCTTTACGTGAACAACTCAATCGTTGCTGCATTAAATCAGTTTGCTTAGTTGCAAGGAACGACATCATTTCTATGTCAATAAGCAGAAATATATCTAAGTCAACGGTTACCCGCCAGCAGGTTGGTCGTCGTCTGCCGCATGGAGTCTAGCAGGAGCAGAACAGGAGACCGTCGATGATTTTCCCGCTGTCATTCGCATTGTGGTTGTAAAATTATAGCGCAGATTGTATCGTGTTTGAAACGCAAGGACTATTTTTACTACTTAAGAAAAACTGTATTTGCGCAATGATTTATATGCGTATGGGTTTATTTGCGGAAGACGGTATGTGCGCAAGTAATTCAAGTCGTCTATTTGGTACTGCAATGCGTGTGATTACTCAAACCTAAATTATAATAAAAGCGTAAATAGGTAAAACGGATATATTTGCCGAACGAAAATCAATAAAAATTAAACTTATAATTTACAAGAAATATATCAACTGAAAACGTGATTTCCAACAAATGATTTCAACGATCCGCTACGTGCGAAGTAATTACAAAGAAATTCAAGATACACCAGATATACCAGTCATATCACATCACGAGCCCAAATCAGTGGCAAAATGGGAAATTCGGCTCATGTCCTTTATATAAACATAGGACGTTGAGTGTTTTCTTCTTTATACCAAGTATTTATATCATCAAACATAAAATATTGAGATATGGGAAAAAACATATAGATGTGGCAACGCTGTTCAATGTGAAAATTCTGGAGGTAACCAATAAAAAAAAAAAAATAGCAAATCAAGTGACAATGGATACGACTTCCAGCGATTCGCAGTGGCAGAGACGCCGCAGAAATGTGGCAAATCAGAAAAGCATAAGAGATGGATACCATTTAAATGCTAAAATGAAGAAATGGGAGTAAAACCTAATAAACCATAGATGAAAAACGCACTCAATTCTTTTATTTGAAAGCAAAATTTAACAAGAGTGCAATTTTTATCAAAATATATCTAGTCAGTAGACATCGTGAAACTCCAATCACTTACCTCATTGTTAAAGGCAACGACATTCTCCATTTCCACTTTTTTCAGACACACACTACTTTTTTACAGTTTTAAAACACTTAATTCATGCTATATTTTCCACACTATTTTCTTTATCCGTTTTTTCACCGTTTCGTCGTATTTATTTTGTGACAAATTTTACCAAATTTAATGCAAAATTATTAGCAATAAACCCAGCGTGAAAATTCTTTTCGGCAAACGACTTGTCTCCACATATAACTTAAAACTCAAAATGGCGACTTTTTCGTTTTCCTCTTAATTTGACACCCTCATTCACAATGGAGACTTTTTCGTTTTCGTTTTTGACATTTCAATTTCTTTTTTGTTCGCAGAGGGCGCTACGTCGATACACAAGTTATAGCCAAATCTATCTATAACTAATAATTTTTATATGAATTCTTGGCTTCCGTCAGATCTTAATCCAATCTCTCAATAAAAAGAAAAGCATTATCAAATTATTCGTTTTGCTCTAAATAATATTGTTAATTTTAATACATACCGAAATTGTAACGAAAACTATTTTGAAAACACTAAATAAATTTTAACATGTACTTTACGACAAAACTTGACGAGCATTCACATCATCAAATCGTTAGTAAAATTACTTGTAAATTCTAAACAAGCAGAAAGTCAAAACTTGTTTTCCATCAAGAAACTTGAAAAGAATTTGATAAGCGTTGATTTGTTCAAGTTATCATCAAATTTCATATGAACTTTGTTGGTCAATCAATTTTCTCAAGTTTTTTTATGGTCTGAACATTCACACATTGGAGACTTTTCGTTTATACATTTCGGATAATATTTTGTTTGCAGAGGGCGTTAGTAACTATGAAGTGTAATCAGATTGAACCTTAAGTAGCAGGTGTTTATAAATTTGTTATCAAATGTGGCATGAAGTGGTGATAAGTTAGCTCTTTTGCTTCGTCATATTGAAAAGATATAAGAGATGGAAGCTGTTTTTCGGTTTTCTCAATGTTTTCTTGTTTTGAAATTTGTATCGAAGTTGAGTTTGGTCATGGCCAATTGTCGCACATTGCTCGAATATATAGCTTTATTCTTCGTCTCCGAAATGTTTGTTCAGTTCTTAAATTTTCTATTGAATCAAGTAAAAGAATTTGAGCTGACTCTTTAAATCAAGGCCAAAGAAACATCAAAACAATTCCCAAGCTCCTTAAATCTCGTGTTTACTGTACTTACATATATATCTATTATTTATTTAGGAATTTTTTGTAATTTTAGTTTTTCAAAAAGTTTGACTTTAAAAGAACCATTATATTCATGTGAGGTATTATTTATTAATGAATAATGAAACGCCTTCTTTATATGTTTATTGAATAGCTACAGTGAAAATGTTTAATTGAAATGATAAAAATTTACGGGATTTAGATTTGCTACAGTGCTCGCTGTTATTTAATATAAAATAGTACTTTCCACATTGTAATTGTGAGTTTTAGGTATATATGGCCACTTGGGTGTTAAGTAACGTCTGGGGGCTACAGAAAAACGTTACGGCACGTTGCATGGGGGAGTGTCAAAAATCTTTAAAAATTGCGTTACGTAATACTTGAGCGCCCCCTAACTGAATCTGAATTGTCACTAAGGCTTAGTTTATTATGCAAAATATTCAAAACTGTGTTACAAAATTATTAAGACAGCAAAATTGTGACACAAGCACAGTCTGGAAGAAGGAGCATATGGACAAGTCAATTCTAATTTAATAAACTTCAAAGCTGTGTGTTCACGTTGGCGTTCCCCTATTAGCACTTGCGAGTGCATCGAACGAAATATAAATAGTTGCATACGGGTAGCATAATGCACCTCAGTTAATGTCCAAAAGTTAAAATACAGAATTGCTAAATAAAAAGGCAACGTGTGAACGTATTAATAAGTATCTAATGGAGAATTGCTGCGAAAATTGCAGCGTGTAACTATCACGAGCTAACGTAAGCAAAAAACTACCGAAGCCATTTACGTAACGTAGTTTTAATTAGAATTTTCTGGGACAAAATTGCAAAAAAATGCTACAAAATTTCAGTCCAGTTGGGAGTAAAAATATTGTTTTGTTTTTTCAAACAAAAAATGATTAATAATTCCACATTTCGACTGCACAAAATGTTGTTTTTTCTTAACCAAATTTTTGTGCTTGCAACAAACTACGGAAGCCATTTTGTACGTTTTGACTGCGTTTACGCAACAGAAAACGTGAAGTATGACGTCAACATAAAAATAATTTCGTTAAATCGTAAAAAGTAAATTCACGCAAAGCTAACACGTAGACATCATAATAACATAAAGAATTGTCAAAATAAACGCAAAGAACAAAAGCAAAAACAATTTTAGAAACAAAACAAAAATTATAAAGATATTGTGGAACAATTTCGGATACTTTTTTAAATGAAACAAAATGACAGCCAATCATCGTGCATTGGACGCCGCTGATATTGCGCTTATTGAAAAAGTGAAAGGAACACCATCACTTTATGATTCTTCAAGTCCCGATTTTAAATTTGCGTATCGCAAAGAGCAACTGTGGGAAAATGTTGCAGCAACACTTAGGATGACAGCAGTTGATGCTCGTCGTCGTTGGACCTGTTTACGGGATCGTTATTCCCGCGAGTTAAAACAGATGCGATTGCATCCAGAAAAACCTGAATTTGGAAATAATGACTTTTTCAGACAAATGGATTTTTTGCGAAAATTTGTAAGAAAAAGGAGGTAAGCATTAAACTGCGCTCATGATCGCATTTAAAGAGAAAGTTCCCTAGTTTAGAAACTTTCGATCTTCGTGGTAGGTACTTATGTGCTAAAATGGTCAAAATCGGTGTTTTTGACTCATTTACTTCAAAACCAGACGTTATAACCAAATAATGGCAGGTTCGTCGAACCGATTTGTGGACAATTATTTTTCTTTAAAATCTGTAGGTTCACCCGTGCTACAGGGCCGACCCCGGTGATGTCATAATTTTGTGAGTACATAATTTTCTTCAATTTAATTTGATAAAAAGTATTTCCCTTTGGTTTACATTTACATAGTATTTTTCTATGAATTTTTTTACTTCAGTTATCCAAAGATATTTTTGGATTACATATTTGCTTATGGAATAAAAAACTTTTTATCTAAGGCTGTTGAAAAAAAAAAAACTTATTTCGTCGAACGGAAGTCAAAAATATCTTTTTTGAAACAAGACTTAACTTCTATATTCTAATGAAAAAGTATTTAAGCCACATTTTACTTTTATTTCAAAACTTTCCACTTATAGTTTTTATTTTATAATAAAAAAGTTTAAAGTTTAACTTAAGCTATGAAAAAACTCTTAAATATTTCAAACTCTGGCATGATATAACAGACTTCTTAAGATTATGAGGCTAGTAAAGTGTTATGCTCCACGAATCACGTCTCTATTTAAAATGATCAATGAGGCAAAAAGTTGTAGTCAACGTTTTTCAAACAGTTTTTAATGTTTATTCACCCAATCAGTTAAATTTATTAAAAAAGCTCCCAAAAAAAAGTAATATAGTGTTGAAGAAGCATAACTATACCGACTTTATGCCAAAATTTCATCAATTCTTATCCTAAAATCTAAATATCTCAGTCAAATATTGATGAAAAAATTTAAGTTTACCAAGAAAAAAATATATATATTAATAATATACATATAGCATAAGCTTATACATTTTATCTCTGATATTTGGTTTGGCTTTCGATATTCGATATTAACGCTGCTTGTAGTGATATATGAAAACCCCACGAGACATATTATTGCTTATCCTATCGCGTTCTATGAGTTTTAGAATTAACGATCAAAATTTGACGTCCAGGGGACTGAATTAGGTCGCCGTTTTGTAACTAAAATCTTTCCCTTTAAAAGAAATTAAGGTATTTTTATATTTTCTTCAGAGAACGTCGTCGAATTGACCCAAAATACAAATATGATAGTAGCTGGGATGGCAGCAACGATGGTACTACTAAAATGCACAGTAAATCAGAGCTGACAGCTCAATCCACCCATGACATCTACGATGAAACGCAAGACCAATATAATGCCAAGTTAGAAGTGACAACAACAGAGGAAGCAGAAGATGGCTACCATGAATTTGTTGAAGGTAGCTTTATTTTGTTTTTCTATCGACTAATTAAATGAACTTGCAATAGATTCAGATCTGAAGTTATTTTCTCAATTCAAATATATTGACCTTTTTGATTTTTCCTTTTACCAATAGATGGACAAATAAACGAGAGTTATGAAGAATACGTTGAGCCTCAATCAATAGAAAATGCAACAACCAAGTATGCTATCAATGATGTAGAAGTATCGGCAGCAGTAACTCCCACACCAAGACATTCCGCCTTACCGGCGGGAAATAATGCTCCAACTAACATCATACCAATTGCCTTCCTAAGCAATGCTGCAGCTGCAGTTGCAGGACAAGGGAATAATAGTAATAGCGCAAACTATACATTGAGTAGCATGCAGCAGCTCGTTAACAAGACATCATCACCGCAAATGGAGCAAAAACTTATCATATCTGAGTTGCCAGCACCAGGTGCTTGTGTCACTGAACCTGAAGATGATTACTTTTGCAAAACCATTGGTAGTTATTTGCGCCAACTATCACGTCGTCATAAAATTAAGGCAAAAGTAGAAATGTTTCAAATTTTGGAAAAATATATAGAGCTGGAAGAAAGTCCAGAAACGTACAGGGAAGAACGGAAAGGATAAGTGTTCGAAGGATGCTATTAGCTATGAATGTATTCACATTATAAATTAACAAGAAAAAAAAATATCTTTGGTTTAGTTTCTGTAAATATTTAGCACTTACCGAATGTAAATAATTTTTTTTACTATGTATATGTTATTAATTAGTTTTAAGCGAGATTTTAACTGTAATAGTTTAAACAGGCGAATTTAAGTCAATGAAAGTTTAATAAACTTGAAAGTAGTTAGCATATTAATTTCGTATAAATCCCTTGGTCAGGTGTGGTAAATGTTGGGATTTAAGAAGAGAAATTGTTCTCGTAAATGCTAATTTTAAAAAGTATTTACGTATTAAAGATTATAAAAATCTCATACATGAAAAAGGTCATGTCTTACAACTCACTGTTGAGAAGATATAAATGGTTCCGAACTTGGCCAAATTTGTATATTTGAGTCATGTCATTGTTCAGTTGTTTTTTTTTTTCAATTATAGAAATTATGGAGCCAAATATCATAATAAATCGTTGTTCAGTTGTAACGATTTCCAAGAACACAGAAAATCTGTGTTTCCGTACTCACCCAGAAATACATTTAGGTATCGTTTGTTATTTAAAGTTGACTAAATCTTGTACGCAAATCTGAAATTTAGTCAAATGACAACACAAAAATGAGAATAACAAACATCTGGTTACATCCCTTCCAAAAAATAGTTTCCAAATTTTAACAAAAAAATTTACTTTGGGTAAAAATTGTTAAGTATTAGGAAAAGCGACAGCTAGCAAAAGAAAAAAATTAAAATAATGCGAGATTAGAAACAAAAATCCCGATAATTTGAGAATTCCTAGATCGATTAAAATGAGTTTCTGTTGATATGCAATACATTTTTGTTTGTTTAGTTTTATTGTCAGTCCGTGAGGAATTTTGTATCCAAAGGCTTGGTTCAATAAACAACAATATGCTATAAAATCAATATGCAAAGATTTGAAATCTAAATACATACATACATATATGCAAAATGTCAATTGTAATGTATGTCAATTGGAAGAACTGTTTTAATACCATAACATTCACTTTTAACACAATTTTTTAAGTAATGGTTGTTTCCGTACTTATTTAAGTTCTATCTCTCGTTAAAAGTAGTTTCACCAATATTGTGCACATATTTTTGTTGTCCAAGGACAATCATCAAAAATTTTTAAGTACACTTACCAGTAGCGTATCGTAAACATTTGACGCTCGGGATGAAGAACCAATATGACACCTGCCTTGAAAAAATGTTAAATTACCCTCTAGTATCCACTCTGACTTACAGTTTTTTGACACGTGAACGCTTTTCGAACTAAATCTGACAAAGCTTGCAAATCTTACTATTTCTCACCATTACAGTAACGGACCTATAATTGTACGTAGCTGTTTGACGGCATGAAATTTTGACTTTTGGATTTTTTTAAAGAATATTGCTGACAAAAAATTACTAAGTTTAAAGTATGACAGAAAGCTCTTAATGTTATTTTTAAAATTGTCTGATCTATTTAACTAGTTTTGTTAAAACACAAAACCCACCTTGCAAAATTTCATCAAAATCGGCCGAACGGTTGTTGTGAAAAAGTTGCCTCATTTTACAATGAAAAAGTAATAGTCACGTGATCCCTTTTAAGAAAAATTTATTACAAAATATTATCATATTCTAGCTTATAGCCTTAAAGACAATTAATAATAAAAACAAAAACTTTCCTAATTCCATACTAATGGAATATAGCCGAAAAATTATGCTTATCCTTACATCAGCAAAAATCTTCATTTATAATATCAGCATTTACTGCCAAACCACGTTCTTTTAATGCTTTAGATATTAGTCTATGTTTTTCCTGACGCTGTTCTTGTTCACGACGTTGTGCATCAAGTATTTCATCAACGGAAATTTCTTTAAGTGGCAAACTGGATTCCTTATCACGATCCTGCAATAGTAATATAAAAATGTGAATTGTTTTTTAATGTTAATATTTTAAACTGTGATTTTTATAGTTTAAATCAGAATGGTCTCCGTATAAATTTGACTGTAACAGCAATTAAATGAAAGGGTTAATTTAAAATACTATCCAACTAAGGCACGCTCATCTTCAATGCAAACAAAATATCGAAAATCAGAAGGAATAAACTGGACGCACAATTTTCAGAGACTTTCAAATAAGCTAGACATATTTCTACCACTACAAGAGAATGAAGAAAAATTCCCAGCGACGTAAAGGAGTATTATAAACAGAACCCAGTAGAATTGACCAGCATATGTAGCATATACAGTTTACTAGATGGATTCAATAGAACATAAAATGTTATTTTAGTGAGTTTATTTCTATGAAAACATGAATTTGTTATTAATAAGGGTAATTTTCTACACTTTAAACTTAACTAGGTCATGTTGTCTCTGAGAACTTTCTTTAAAGAGTGCACATTCAGTAATCCGGTTTCATATCAAATTTTGTTTTTCGCTAATGTTTTGATAATAAGCAAAGTCTCATCTTATTTGTGCAATGAATTTTTTTACACAAATTCATTGCATTTGTGAGAGGTGCCAGAGGTGTATGCGTTTTGACAAGATCCCAAGACTATACCGCCTAGTAGGTGGACTAAGACCTATTAAATGGTATAAAACCATTCTTGTAGCAACTGATAAGGCAGATAGATTAGTGATTGCTTCACTTAGTATAACATTACTCACAATTTCTCCCAACAGAACTACATTTTCACCACGTATTATAAAAACACCGCGAGGTATGTCACCATATTCATTGCCCACATGAATGCGTTCGATTGTGCGATGTAGCACTAAATTAGCGAATTGATCCACAGAGCGCAGGTAACCAATTAAAGTTCGACCATCACGTAGCAGCACCATTAGCTTCTCTGTAAAGTGGAAAATTAATTCTGAAATAGTTTTAACAAGAAATTAATTCGAAACTTACTATCAACTTCTTCAAGCAGATGCGCAGTGCCGGCTAATGGATTTAGATCATCCATCTTATAGCCAAGTGTACGCGATTTGTAAGACTTTATTATAATTAAGGTTGAGTAATTTTTATTTTTACTACTACAAGGCTACGTATATTGTTTTTAATTATTTGCACTGTTTACTTTATAATTCAAAATGTCAAATAAATTAAACGTCAAATCTGATCCGATCAATTGTCAACGCTGGTTTCAAAGAATTGGTAGTGTAAATGTTTTAAGTCATGGTGGCGTACATAAGGTCCGAAGTTGCGTTGTCGTTGTGTATCAGATTTTCGCTCATACCTTTAAGAGGGTTCAAACCGTCGAATTTTGCATCAAATTGTTTGTCAAACATTTTCTTCTTACGTGCAACAAGCGATATCAATAATATAATTATATAATAACGTAATTAAAGATTACCAAAGAGGTTAAGGAGGGTGGAGGTCAATTAATTTTCAACTGTGCAATATAATTCGTATATTTTTTGGCTAAGAGTATTTACTCAGAGCGGGGAGGAGGCTTTAAAGTTTTCAGAAAACATTAAGATTTGTTAATTTAGATAAGTCTGCATTAATTAATACAATCTGTTATACAAATATAATATGTATATGGCGTCGTCGATTTCAATAGATACAACTCTTTCACTGCTGTCACAATAGTAAATATAACAGTCTCCTCCAATTAATTTTAAACTTAACCCAGCGGGAGCGTGGTTTCAAAATGCCACAGAGTATGTGGCAAGGTATGACATACCCTCACACAAAATGCACTCTAAAACTCATTTACCAAATAAATAGCATTCAAGTAAATGTGTTTCATTGTAAAAGGTAGTTTAATTCTACACCTCAAAAGTGCTAAAAAATGAATAAGAAAAAGTCTGCATGAACAAAAACGAAACAACAAAACCTCATGGAACATGAAATCAATAACTATATTATCTAAAAAGTCCGTTTTCAATTGAAATCAAAAAAATAAAGCAGAGCACGAGCTAAACATTACGCACCCGAGCGTTGTTAGCAAGCGTGTAACTCAAGCGCAAGCTGCAGCGCCTCTTGTTAACTCCAGCTATTCGAAACAACAAAACCTTTGAATAACTATATTAAAATCCACAAACATAAGAGTAACAGGGAAGGTATGTCACACTCGGTACCACTCTCGCAGGGTTGACCTGTGACTATACTTCATTACGGAACCCGGATCAAAGAAAAAATCTGGTAGCACTGAAAAAAGTTTTGATATCTGCCGCTTGGTAAACACTTTAAAGTCAGTGTCGTTGTGTCATTTGTTGCAAAATTGAAAAAAAGTAAAAGAAGCAAACGTCAGAACAAAACATGTCATCGCAAAATTATTGAAACGAGCAAAAGAAAACGAAAAACACGAAGAAAGTTGGTGACTGCGAATAGGATTCTTGAATTAAAAAGTTAATTCTCGACAAATCAACATCGAAATCATTCTGTGAAAATTGTGAAAATTTCTTTCCTCAACGAAACCGAAAATTTATTTTTAAATCAAAAAAAAATCGTTACATAGTTCACATACTACAAGAAAGATAGGTTTCATGAAATCATATTAGGTAAATCAATCGGAACAACATGTCAATAGATTTTTTTTACATAAAAAGTGCAGATTGCGTGAGGTGCTGCTGAGAATTCGTACAGGGTGCAGCGAAAATGTGCTTTGAAATTCTAGTGAAAGTTGTGTAATTTTATTAATTTCACTTACGTTGTGTTATCGCAGCATTTGTTTCGCATACAATTCTGCTCTAATCGTAGTTCTAATACGTAAAAGCTGTCAAATTACGTAATTTTGACAACTACAGAAATGAAAAGCGGAGCGATTAAAGTGACAGACAAATCGAAATTTATTTAGATTAAAAAAGTTCAATACCAAAATTTGGAAAAAAATTAAGAATTTTGTTAAATATATTGGCTCAAAAAAATTTAAAAATATATTATATATACTTAATAATATATGTTATTATATATCATATTTAAAGGTGAAACGTCAGAGAAATCAAATTAAAATTGAATACAATAAAACCTAAAAAGCAACAAAGATGAATGCACTTATTCGAAATAACCCGAAATTTTTGAGGAATATTTACCATTCGTCACACAGCTCTAACAAATGTAAGTAATAAATTTTACTTTTGTTAAAAAAAACGAAGGGAAATAACCTGAGCAAATTTTCACTTTCCTAAAATTTTCCATTTGTTTGCTTTGTGTATACGAAAGTGCTCGTGTGTGTGGCTGTGTGCGTGCGTGTTTGTGCAAGTTCATCATTTATATATTTTATTTGTTGCTACAAGCTGTCACTCTCAACAGCTGATTTTTGTTTTGAATGACTTTGTTGAATTTATTTAAGCTTAAATTAAAGGAGCGTTACCAAATCCATTACATACGATTTCGATGCAGTTGTAGGGCGGAGAATCGCAGCCATTTTCTTCTGAATTTTTTTTAAAACAAAGCAATCTTAAGCATAAATAATACCTGCGTCAATGGCTTGCCAAACTGATTTGCTATATCGATGAGCGATTTCTACATACCTATTATCCGTTCTAAGTCTTTGCATCAGAGATCAGTGCGAATACATTCTTGCTCGCGAATCGCAATAAAATAATTCGCTGGCTTTCATTGTGAAAACTTCCCAATAAAGAGTGGTGTTGAAAAAACCCTGTGTAGCAGTTGGGCAGAATATTTGGCGGCTTATGTTTACTTAAAGTTAAATTTTTAGCCACACAACTTTTCTTTTGCGCTTCTTAATCCTAAGGCCATTAGCATATATACTGTGAACATGAAAATATCAGTATCTTCATCAAAATTTTGTAAAGTCCCATAATTTTTTTCGACAGAGGCCCTGAATAACAATTTCAGCACTATTTATTTACTATAAGTTCTGGGCTTAGGAAGGAGCTGAAATCTCTTAATACAAAAACTCAACTCTGTAGATAACGGGCTTTACAGTATGTAACTGGTTTTTTTTTATTATATAGTACTCAGCAAAAATCATTCAAAGCAATCAAATATCTAGAAATCAGGAGAAAAGAGGTGGAAAACGAAAAATTTCGGCGCAAAACTATGCCGAAATTGTGGGGCTGTCCCAATAAGATAAAATGAAATCACATTGTTGCACGCTTTGCGTGGAAGACCGTCATAACTCTAAATCCTAAAGTTATAAAAAATATATTTTGAGTTATGATGTTCATGCAAAAGGCGAAACATATACATATATTAGGCTTATAACACTGATGCTTCCATAAAGCAAAAGATGGAACTGATTTGAAAATATATTGGCATTTTCTTTTTTCTTGTTGTTTTTTCCCAGGCCGTTTATTGCATGCCAAAGGCGTAGGCCGCGTAGGAGGCCGTTAAGCCGTTAAATGTAGGTAAAAGCCGTTAATGGGCGGTTATTGGATGTAACATTGTTTTTATATAGTCAAGCCAAAAAAAAATGTCATATTTTGTGCCCAAAAATAGTGTAGTAATTATTGCTCAATAATTATAATTTGTAAAATTTTATTATCACTTTTGGATTTCTTATGCTCATAGAATTTTTTTCCTATTTGCTAGTCAATGTTACAAAAAAATTGTAATCTTATCAAGCTCAAGAACTATCGACTTAAATATAAGATTAACCAATAAGTGATAAGCAAAAATTGTTAAAAAAAGGTATTATATCACGTAAAATGAGGTTTATTCAGTAAAAAGCCCTTAAGAGCTAAGCTAAAAAAATATAGTAAGTAATATGTTTAAAATGTTTGCAGAACAAAAATCTTACAATTTTTTTCTATGCCTTTGTTGATTCTTCCGTACAACCTTAATTCTTTATCGATAATTTTAAGACACCTTGCAGAAATGGTTTTATCCTATGATATCATGACTAAAAAACATAAAAAAATGATGTTAGTGTAACCGCACGCTTAGTGCTGTCTACTTGAATATTTTAGTTAAATATTAATTTTACTTTATTTTCACCGCTTAGAGCTCCAACTCGATCGTATTATGTTAAGAAACAGCGCCCATTCCATTAAGCCAGACCTTCGGGTGCGATGATCGTTTTCTTTTCTTTAGATCATGGAAATTATAATGTACCAATCTGAGTAATAAAAAAAGAATCGGAAACTAGTTACTTGAAACAACATCTCAGCCGAGATGACGTTTTCAGAAATACTTTTGCGAGAGATCCGAGGTCTGGACTCACCCAAAAATTACTTATGTAATATGTAACGATCGAGTTAGAGCCCTAAATGATGTAAGCGAAGCAAAATCAACCGTGAATAAGGTTGTTTTTACGTTTAAGAGTTAAAATCTTGAATCGACGTAAAAGTACACTACCATCGCTTATGTAATTTAAAATCTTGAATCGACGTAAAAGTACACTACCTTCGCTTATGTAATTTTTCAATGGTTGATTTAAGTGCAGACAGCCAACAATAAGGTATTGAGGTATTGTTAAGTGGAATAGGGTTAAAAAATAACAGGCTGTCTAAGATGTTATTCGAAAGACATGCTAATAATCATACATTGTTGTTACATTTTTGATATATTGCTTAATTCGTGTTATAATTTTTCACGAAGAAATTTTACTAAAAATGGATAGTCTAAGTATGTATAGTATATAAAAAGTTTTGTTTTTCAACTAGATCTGCCATAAATATCATTCGCACAGAACTCTGTTGGACTGTGTGTTTATAATTTAGTTATTTTGGTAAACAAAGCAACAAACATATAAATTATTTATGGCGATGATCTTATGCAAGGTCACAAATATTTATTGGCATAGCTTTCTGTTACATATTATTTTTTGTTTCTGTAAATGTAGTATTTATTTTCTTTGCTTATGCTCAAACACTTTCAAAAAAATTTTCATTTCGTTTATAGCCATGTGTTAATTATAAATTAAGATCAATGACTTTAAAGATGTACCAAAAATTTGTTAAAAAAATTATATGGTAGATCTTGTATCACTTTTAAAGCCAAGTCATTTTGCTTTGTTTTTGTTTTCTTCATTCGTCACGTGTTTTTTTTTTTCTGCGATGTAAATCAAGTAACTATGTATTAGTCGAATATAAAATTGAAAATAAAAACAAACAAAAATGCCACAAACTTTAAATTGAATATCAATACCTTAAATATTAATGAGTAAACGAAAATAGGACCGCACTTATTAAATTTATATTTGATTAAAAAATTTAAATTTCTTTGCATATTTTGTGTATGGATTGTGTATTATTAGGTATTGTTTTGATCACTAAATTAACTTAAAAATCTTTTATTTTTTATCTCTTATTACATATAAGATGTATGTGTATCACATTTTAATTGACCATCACATAACTAAAACTTTTGACTCTAGAAATTTTAACTGATTGTAATTTAATAAACTTTATTAAATTTTTATTAATTTTTTATAAAAGTAAATACTGAACAGCTTGAAAATTAAATGTCGTTGTGGCCATGTTTACCATTTATTGCATTGCTATTATACTTACTAGTTAGCAAGAAAAAACACTAAAGTATAAAAAGCAAGCGATATCAAAATGATACTTGAAGAAAGAATAACAACAAAAAACAGGTGTTTAGCATATAAAATAATTTAAAAAATAACGTGGCCTGTTGATTCATCAATTTCATTCTATTCAATTTCTTATTTCACACAAAAACAAATTCTGAACAATACATAATATTACGATATATGGATGCGTCCACTGATAGCGAACCATCTGACCATAAATCGCGGTGTTTTAAACCCGCTCGTGATTGCTGGAAAATGGATAGAAAAATAATAAAAAAACGTAGATTTTAGTAAACTCTTTGCGATGGTGCAATCAGTTTTTCCTCAAAACCCTTCTGTCGTCTTGAAAAATTAGTTTGAAGTTCAGGACTTCTCTTTGAAATCCGCCACAATTTTTTTAAATAAAATTTAAACGAATTAAAAACACTTTTCGGCAACACCTTCAGAGTGAGATAACAAGAAATACGGCATCTAATCTATGTATCAACACGGAAAAAAGGTTTGAAGCAAAAACTGGTGGCACCATCGCAACGAACATATCAAAATCTACTTAATATGTATCTATTATGTTTTTTAACTATTTTTCAAGCCACTTCCTTGCGATTACGAGCGAATTGAACACACCGCGCTTTGTCCCAAAAAGCACGGTGCGCACCAGATAGCCGCAATGAGTGGACGCACTCATATATATGAACATTGCAAAATATATTAGCTTATTTTATTAAATAGTTTGATACAATCAATTTTCAAAATGACAAGAGGCGATGCCTAGCAACACAAATTTAATATATTGTAAATGAGCTTGACTGTTTTACTCTTTGGCATCTTAGTTTTTCAGATAGTAGTTATCTTAAATCTTAAAAGTAGAAACGCGAAACGTGAATTTTGCAAATAATGAGAATAGTCACACAATTTTTAATGTTAACTCTCTGATTGTAATTTTCCTGGAGTCGCACCAATGAAAACCAAGTTTTTCCAAAAATATTTTGAGGATGTTGTAGCAGTGCAGATGACTCAGTAGAAGAATCGTAAGAAATTTTAACAGTACAAAACAGGCATATCTTCGATTAGCTTTGAATAATAAAAACTAAAGATTTTATTTTATTAAACCATCCACATCCCCAATGCTGTGATTCATATTGTAATTTAGACTTCAGTGGACTATCATAAATCACATAAATTGTCCGATCATAGAAAAGGCTGATTCAATTCTCAACGCCCTCAATGTTAAAACTTTCATCGGAACAACTTACATTTTCATTAAAAAATACATCTAGGCAAGTATCAGTTAATTAATACCCTGCATTCTTCGGCGAATGATTTAATTTTAATGGTGGCAATAAGCACTTTGAATACTGCGCTAAAACAAATTTGTCGTTCTATATCGTCCTGTTGAACAAAATGGTTTCAATGACTAATTAATAAAGGATTTTTTATTTCTCTGTACTATTAAAAATACTACATTAAATGTTAAAACAAAAAAAATAAAAATTAGAAACTTCGTCTAAAAATGCGTTTTTAATCATTTTCAAAGCGTGTTCGTTTATTAAAAAACTTAACATTTTTAAGGTGAAAAAGTTTATAATCAAACCTTTTGTGTACCCTTTATCTTTAATAAAATACTTTTAAAAACTTGGGCAATCATAAATCAAAAAAATTTTTACATCTTGTTTCTGAGAAAATGTTAATTTCGGTTCCCTTTACGATTATGGAATAAACTATAAAATCTTTAACTGCTTTTGATATGATATATATTATTTGAATATTAATTTATGTTTTTTTTCATAGATTCCACAAGAAATGTTGAATACCTTGCACATAGATATCGTCTGGACTATCGAAATTTTGCAGGGAAAAGCACACACCACTACCTACATCCATACCAATCTGCACCTGTGATCAGCTATGCGGCTAGCAAAACTTATGAAACAATGGCGATGCCATCGAATTCATATTATTACACAAGTCGTTCATTTCACTTAAGTACCCACCTTAACGAGCAATCATCCTCCAAAGTTGAAGACACTATAAAGACCATAAAAAATAAACAAAAAGAAAAAGAAGAAGAGATAAAAAAAGAGAATGAATCGGGAGTAGCGGCAATGTCATCGCAATTACCAGAAACCCCCAAACAAGTGGCCGTTAAGAAATCACTGAAGACACGCATATGGGAAGAGGTGGTGCATTATTATCATGGTTTTCGATTGCTCTTCATCGATATTAATATTTGCCGGAAGTTGTTGTGGCGTGTCTTAAATGGTAAGACTTTGACACGACGTGAAAATAAACTACTAGTCCGTACTACGTCCGATTTATTCCGATTGGTACCCTTTTCCATTTTCATAATTGTACCATTTATGGAATTGCTACTACCATTATTCATAAAGTTTTTCCCCGGCATGTTACCATCTACTTTCCAGACCGCCAAGGAACGTGAGGATAAACTAAAACAGAGTTTGCAAGTGAAATTGGAAATGGCCAAGTTCTTGCAGAAGACACTCGATGAAATGGCTGTACAACATAAAGATCATAAGAGCGAGGAAGCGAAGCAATTTGCTGAGTTCTTTGAAAAAATCAAAGATCCCAATGTCTACGTGTCCGCTGATGAGATCATTAAGTATGCAAAACGTTTCTCAGATGAAATAACTTTGGATTCACTGTCACGTGAGCAGTTGGTAGCTCTGTGTCGTGTGCTTGAACAAAATACCATGGGTACGACGAATTTCCTACGTTTTCAGCTGCGTATGAAATTGCGTTCACTAGCCGCTGATGATCGCTCTATAGCGCGCGAGGGCGTCAATGCGTTAGATCTTTTTGAATTGCAGCAGGCCTGCAAGGCACGTGGCATGCGTGCCTATGGCATGTCCGTGGAGAAACTGCGCACACAATTACGAGAATGGATTGAACTCTCGCTAAATGAGAAGGTGCCGCCGACGCTATTGCTGCTATCGCGTGCTATGCTCATCTCTGATGATACAACAACTTCACATAAATTGGCCGAAACTATACGTGTGTTGCCTGATTCAGTGGCGAAACAAACTAAAGCTGCCATCGGAGAACGTGAGGGTAAGATTGATAATAAAACGAAAATCGAAATCATCAAAGAGGAGGAACGTAAGATTAAAGAAGAACTTGAGGAAGAGCGTGAGGTGGAAAAAGCCAAAGTTGAAGTGTTACTGGATAAGGCCCCTGTTATTGAAACCGAAACTGCTTCAATACCAATGACAACAGCAGCAACAACTATAGCAGCGGCTAAAGAAACGGTGTCTCGAATTAAAGAGGAAATCAAAATGGAGCCACTGCAAATGGAAAGCATTTCTTCACAAGATGTGGAATTGCTAAGTGAAGCATTGAAATCACTTAGTGCGGATAAGAAAAAAATGTTAGTAGAAAAGGAAACTATAAAAGACCTTAAAGAAGAATTGCAAGACTACAAAGAAGATGTGGAAGAACTACGTGAGATGCGTAATGATGTGAAGGAAACGGTTCAAGAGACTCGTGGTGCAAAAATGCTCTTCAAAAAGGTTAACACTATGATTGATCAAATGGATAAGGTGGTTTCTCAACTGGAAAAGAAACATCAAGAAATGAAAGGAGACACACCACAGTTGACGTCCGACGACGGGATGCAAAAACTAGTAAAATTGCATTGTAAACGTAAGGAAGAGGATAATGTGCGCATTGATGAGCTGATGAATACTATTAAGACGGTAAGTTTAAAGAGCGTTAAAATTGTGATAGTAATTTAATATAATGTTTTTTACAGTTCAAGCAAACAGCTTCAGAATCTAGACTTAAAGTTATTGAAAAAGTCTTGGCAAAGATCGATGCTGACAAGGATGGTGTCATTACAGTCGATGAAGTCTTAAAGGTTGGTTTTTTTTTTTATAAATTCAAATGTTTGATTTTTTAGCAGTCGCCTAAATTTTATATGAAAAATAACTGATCGAGTTAAATACTAAGGATTTTATGGAGATTTTCGCCCACTGATACTTACACACAATTTTTTTCTCACCAGATCCAGTTTTGGGAGATTTAAAAAAAACTGTTCAAAAATATGCAAAAATTAAAAATAAAAAAGCCAAACATTTACAAAAATCACACAAATCAGAAGAAACAATTTATTAAAACTGCTCAAAGCAAAAAAGAGACGAGATTTTTTGTCGAAAATTTTAAGTTTTTTAACATTTAAAGTGTCATATATTACACCACCGTGTCCTTACAAATGGGTTTTTCGCAATTGAAAAGTAACTTTTGTTGTTTAATCCGTTTTGCATATTTTTGATTTCAAATTGTGTATTCTAAATACAGTAGACGTCCAATGTATCGTATAACGATATAACGAATTTCCATTTTAAAGAAAAGATTTTCAAATTGGAATTTTTCCATTCATGTCTCTAAAGTACGAACACAAAAACTGTTCACTATTCCAAATAACGAACTCTGTTTAATTCAACAATAACTGTTGAACTAGAATAACTTTTTTTTACCAGTAAAGCTGATCGCATTCCAAAATCTAACTTAACTTTTATGACTAGATATGTATGCGTGTATAAGAGTAAATAAAAGCCAGTATCTTCTACAAAAAACTATTCGATATAACGAATCTTACGATAGTAAGTCTGACCCATGCATTAATTAAAACGATATATTGGACGACTACTGTCGTATAAAAATAGATTTTTAACACATTATTTTTGTTGCACACTGTTATTATTTATAGGTTGTTGAAGCAATGGGTCGCGAAAATGTTAATATTAACGAAAAACAACTAGAAGAATTGATTAGTTTACTAGATAAGGAACAAATTATTGAAGCTGAGGAAAGAATCGAAAAAGCTATCGCCAAAAGCATCAAAGAAACAAAACAAATTAAAGAAGCATTAAGGCTTGAGGAAATTCAAAAGCTTGCCAATGAAGTTTTACAGGATATGGCACCTGAACTGAAGGATAAGGCACTTAATTTAGATGAAGTCGATAAAAAAACTACTACCATAGTCACAGATGTAAGAAATAATCGATAATTTGAAACTATAGTAATTAATATGTTTTAATTTTTTATACAATAATTTTTCAGAAAATAACAGGAACTGCTGATGCAAGCATACTTGAAGCCGCGGAAAAACAGAAAGAAAAAATTTTACCCAAAACTGATATTACATCACAAATACCACCAACAATTCCAACACAAACTAAACAGCATAAAGATAAAATGGTATGACTCAAGGATAAAAAGGGCAATGACAATAAAGCAAACGAATGAGGGGAATAAAAGCAAGTACCTACAACAACAAGAAATAGAACAGAAAGTATAACGACAAATTACAAATTAATTATAACATTATTTATACTAAGCTAATAGACTTAATCTAATTTTTGTTAGGTTTTATAAGAAGTATGTTTTCTGTCGTTGTCTTTATTTCCTACACCTGTTAGGTTTCTTGTTCTTGTAGGGCCATATTTCTGAAACTTAATGCTTTAAAAATTTTCCTTGTATAAGTTATACCACAGATTCTAAAAACTATAATTGACTTAATATACTTAATTGCTATAAAAATCCGATAATAAGTGCACACAATTTAGTTGTATAATTTGTAGAAGCAGTATGCTTAATACGTTTTATATGTTCCTTTACAATGCAAACTATAAATGCCAATCACCTCAAACATCAATTTTATAGTTCTTATTATAATTCAATGTTGACTATTCTAGCTGAAAATTAAAATTTGATTTTTGAACAATTCAATAAATTTTATTCATTTATTTTTTTTAATTAACAAAAAAACAATCGGATAAATTGTTTTAAGATAAAGGAAAATAGAAAATGGTTTTCTTGTTAAAATTCAAATTTTTGCATAAATTTTTAGCTAAGCGAACTGCTTCTGCTAAAAACTGACTAAACTTGTGTGGGCTTATCATTGTAAATCAGGTGCAGTTGTCCAATATCTTTCTGTTTATCATAAACTTTATTTGAATTGTTTGTGAATAAAAATGTGTGAACTGAAATGTGCATTCTGTGAGACTGTAGTATAATTTTTTTTTGGAATACATTGTTAGGTACATGCAACAAAAAAAAAAATAATGTGAAAAATTGCATAAAAGATTATAAGTTTATAGCAAATGCAAAAAAAAATTTCCAAAAGAAATTTTCTTGTTATATCTGCTGTTTAAAAGCGTTTGTATAAATTAAAAAGAAAAATAAATTCTAAATTAAATTTTTCATTTTGAAATACGTACCTTTAATTATAGATTTTGATTCATAAACCCAGTAATCGTATTGTTTGAGCTGTGCTATTTTCTAAGGCGCTACTTAATCAACACTTAAATAAAATAAGCTACTGTAGAGAAAATGCTATAGATTTTTAAATTAAGCGGTGTTGTTGCTGGGAAGCAAAACTCAATAGTTTCATTTTTTTTTTAATTAAAGCAGTATAAGCGGAATGTGGAGAAGAAAATATTTAAAAAGTTATTAAGGAAAATAATAAAATTCCCTCCCCAGCCCTACTGATTCGGCACCACTGCTTGCAATCCCAATAAAAACGTTCATATGACATAAAAGCGATAAATAATAGTAAGAAAAACCTCAGCAAAAGGTTTACATTTCTATTTTGTAAAAAATACGATTGCTGCGTAATGAATGAGGGGACTTAAATTTTAGGAGATAGTAATTCCAGTCCGCCTTTGGGGCCAAGATTTTTGTGTCACAGATTCTAGAGTACAAAGTATGTTTATAAAGAAATGCCTGGATTGGCAAGCAATACGCAGCTGTGGAAAAATAAGCCAATCTTATATAACAAATTGCATCACAACAAACGAAACTTGTATGTACATATGTAAATACATATAAAGGAATGATTGTTGAAATGAACTGCATCCCATTTTAGTAAAGCAGAATATCAACAGGCCCTTGGTTTCATTTGTCAATCTTGAATAGTATGATGAAAATAAGATCGATCGCAAATTCTCCGAAGTACCTAAAAAAGAAAGTGATCAAGACAAAGAAAACTTTAATATTATATTTTTTCTCGGTCACTCAACACTTTATACAAAGAAAACTATCAACAAATGGATGTACATAAAATATGATGTATTATAAATTATAAGATTACTGTCATATAAATTTTAGGTCGAGCTGGAGTCGTGGTCTTTTACTAAGACATTTTCGAATATTATTTTTCAACGGAGACTGACAAAGCATTGATGATGAATCAAGGTTGATCAAGTTGAATCAAGCTTTCAAAGTTTTCCTGATCAGAAAATTTTATTTTTTAATCAGCAAAAACTCTCCCGTGCGAACGGGCCTGCACCAATATATTTTTCATTTGATAAGTGATTGGCAGCGCTTATTAAGAAGCTATCCTCTCGAAAGAGATCTATGTTAGCAACGTTTCTTCCGAGGAAACAAATCGGAGATATAACCTTTTTTTAAGGAAATAAACGCATGTTTTATGTTATATATACTTTTATTATTAGACATACAAACATTCATATATGAAACTGTATAAATATCATCGTAGAAATTTATATAGAGCTGTATTAATATCATCATAGAAATTTTATTAAAATTTCTTCACATTCTATGGTTAAGTAAAAACTTAAATCTAAAACTTAAAAATAAATAAAACTAATTTTTTTTTCGAATTCCGAAAAATGCATTATTGAAATAGTAGTTAAAAAAATTTGATTATAATTAGGTTTCAAGTAGTTTTTGTTTTTTTTTATAGAAATAACTACATTAAATAAAAGGAAGCAATAAATGTTTAAACTAAAACTAAGCCGTACAACGGCCTTAAATAAAACAAATGCGTAAGAAAAACATTTACGAGCATACAATTTAAAATGAAGTTTCCCCAGGATATTCCCTTAAAAGTAGCTTTTTCGATAGCAAATGACCCTCAGCATTTTCACAATTTTCTTTATTCGCAACCTTTTTCGTTGCACTTGATGCGGCACTTGTGGTTTCATTTGATATTGTACTACAATCACCAATATCGAAATTATTAGTTTTGGGTGATTTTGCATCACATGTTGCAGCACGTTTGCGTGCATTGTTGACAATAATAAAAGGATTAGTAGATAAACGATTAAAACGACTACTTGAATCAGAAATAGCAATTGATGATGTTGTGCTAGCAACGTTATTCATTTCATTTATGGTGTCCGCTGTTTCCGAAGCATTGCTCTCGTTATGGCGCTCGGGAACTATTTCCTCTTCTTCAGGCTGATGGCCATTTAAACAGTGTAACAAGCTAGGACTGAGTTGCGATTCATTTAAATCATCGATGTCATGTGAACTGGAAGCAAAATCATCAGGTTGACTAGAAAAAGATGAGTCCACCGGACTGGCAGTGAGCACACTGCGACTGAGTAGATATTCTCTAATAAAAATTAGCAATTATTGAAAATACAAAAACTTATCAATAGTCTTGGCACATACTTAAAATTGTTAGTTAACGCATCGGCTAAATCAGCATCATTTGGCTGAACATTGTCTGATGTGGTAATACCAATTGTATTTTGTTGTACAAATTTGTTATTAGGTTCGCTTAGTCCTTCCAAAACCTCTGAATAGCCATCGAGCGCATCTTCGTTTATATTTAACGGTTCTTGTATAAGTTGATAATCACTTACTATTGGGACAGAAGCAGTCGTTACAGAATCTTCATCTTGTTCACGAAAGCTTGATAAATCAGTTTGACAGATTGTTTGATTTTGATCAGAGCAGCCCAAAGTGTTGGTTAACATCATAACAGGTTTTCGTGAACGTGGTGTCATTATTGACTCCTGCGAAAAAAATATTTAGAATTTAAAAAATCGAACTTGCTTTGTTGAATGGAAAAGGTTTTTTTTTTCATCGAATGAAATGAATATTTCACATCATTTTCGATTTGTCGCTAAAATGAAACATCGACATCCAGCTGATTTTATTTACAGATTAGGGGTACGCTGATTGCTTAATCGATTTTGTCACTATCCATTAAAATAGTTTCCAATTTTTTATATTGCTTAATAACGGTTATTAAAATATAATTTTCATTTTCCACGGAGATCCAAATAAATTTCAGCCTTCAACATGTAAATTAGGAAACTTTCAACCATCTATGAGTTTAAGATAAGCAAATTTAAGTTCTTGGAGCTTGTAAAACAAACGTAATGAAATTTCATTTAATTTTTTACAAAACAGTGCTATTAGTTAACATGCAAAAAAAAGCATATCCTACTTTCTTTACAACTTACCTGCATAGCTTTAGGCATGCGCTGTGTTGATTTAGTTATTGGTGACATAGAACGTCTACTACTCAGCAGCAACGATGGTGTGCTCGACATAAGGTCCAAATTACGATATACACTGCTATTATGAAGCAAATGATGATAAATAGAAGAACTACAAGCATCACTGCAAGCGGTTAATTCAGAGCTAGAACTGCCACCAATGACAAGACTGTTATCATTATCTGGTTCATTACGCAGCACAACATCTGCTGCTGCTGCCACTGCTCTATCAACGCTCTCCTCATTGACATAGTCAACATCGTCGCCTACATGATCTTTAGAATCATCTTCAAAAGTTACATCGTCCAAATCATTTTCATCATCGTCATCATCTTCAGCTTCTATTAATGCAGCAGGTCCTACATAGCAGTTATCGGCGTCATCACTGCTTATATGTTTGCGCACCAAACGTTTTGTAACCTCTGGTGCGATAAAAGGAAACTTCAAATTTCCCATGCTTACACCTTTAATTAGTTTGCGTGTAAGCAATTTTCCTCTTTGAATGGGTGTATTCTCTCGCATTTCATTGCAAATTTTATCGATATGTATATGGCTCAAATTTGGTTCCGATTTGTAACGCGATTTAAATTCACCACTTGCAGTTTGACTATTGGGTGTGGAAGGATTTGAAATTTCTTCAATACCTAAAAGTTGTTGTTCATCCCAAGCTACATTTTTCTTAACGCCCATTAAATTCTTTGCTGCATCAGAGATAATTTTAAGCGGTGTCACACAATAATTTGTATTCAATAGTGGAGAATTAAGAGAGGCTGAGGATGAAGTAGAGCAACTGTGTGAATGTGTTGCCACAACAGCACTTAAATCAGCTGAAGTTTGACGACTGACAGGCGCAGAAGCTGATGTTGATTTGGTAGAGTTTTGATGTTGTAATGAAAATCCATCGCTGCTGCATGAGGAGATCGATGAAGATGAGAAAACGTTAATAGCTTCCTCATCTGTCATAGTTTGACGACAGCCGGCTCGTGCCAGTGAAGTATTTAAATGGCATGCAGAATTAGATTTTTTAATAATATATGGTGAATTGTTAGTCAAACGAGCAGGTGATAATGATTTACATGATGATGTAATTGTTATGGTGGTGATAGTTGTGGAAGCGCAGGAGGTGGAGGAAGAAGTATAAGAAGAAGCAGAAGTAGTTGCAGCGGCTGTAGTAGCAGCAGCAGTTGTATGTAATTGTGAAACACTTGGCGCTGGGCTTTGAAAGAGTACACGTAATTTTGGATTTTTGCTAGTAGGTGTCTATGAAGTAGAGAAGACATGGAATGATTAAGTTGAGATTTTTTAGAACAACAACAAACATATTGAACACATAAAATCTTGCTAGTTGATGATGCGGTAAAATAAAATAGTTTATTTTTACGTACCTCCATGCCAATTGGCACTGGCAAATTTGCGCGTTTTGGTGTACGCGACATTATGCCCTTATGAAAGATGTGTTTTTTTATGGAATCACTAATAGATTTGGCGCTACGTGTTGCTTCTGAGTTCTTTAGTCGATTCAGGACAACTAATTGTAGTGGCGTGCCTAGTGTAAAAATCGATAATTAATAACACAGGCCGATATCTGATTTTAGTTAAAACATTTAATTTTTATCTTATACTCCATCTAGCTTTTCTAGACAAATTTTCGAGGTTTAGTTTTCGGTAACGCCAGTTTTTCAATTCAATAATAATAACACAATGGGTGGATGTTAGCACATTTATAACAGTTACCAAAAATTTCTTGCTGGAACTGAATATATAATGATTGGTTACTAATGAAGTTGGGTCGCTTAGCCTGATAGCTATGTTTTTTTAATCAAAATTAATTAAAAACTGAGAAGAATATAGTTTGGGGATTAAACTTACAAAAGAATTAACCTTTTAGTACAATACAAGATTTTTCAATTATTGTTTACTAGAAACAGTTTATGGCTTATGAATATCGGGTCGCTGTTTCTGAATCAATTTTCCATTTCGCCCCAGTAATTTATTTTTATTCAAAGAAAAACATGAAAAAAATATGTTTAAAATAATCCATACGAATCAAATAGTCTGGGGGCTGATTCTGGCAATCCAAAATTGGAAGTGATTAAAGTTTTGAAAAGTATTTCACCTCACATTAGTTTTACGTTTCACAATACCAGAATCGTCTCTCTCGTTTTGTTTAGTGAAAAACAAAAAAACTGTTATGCTATTTAATTAGATAGTATGAGATGCTTAATATCATCAAATCTTGAATGCATAATTGAATGATACTCTGGTATTTCAGAGTACACAAAAAAATCAAATAGTCTTGAATGACTTAAGCCGGCATTGAATGGTATAACGGTATCGCACGCATAGTATGAAATGAAATGTCATGAATTGAATTTTATTAAAAAAATATTTAATCTTCGCAGGATTTCACAAACGGAAAAATTGATTTAGGTGAGCTATTTAGCTTCATAAATTTATAAACGACGTCAGCAAAATTTTGCAAATAATGAAGTGAACTAAAACGTAGTACAAGATAAAAATTGACTTTTTCTAAACTCTAAAAGTTCTCAGAATTTAATCTTTCCACTACAACAAAATTATTAAAAGTAATTTAAAAGTGAGTTACTACAAAGTGTTTCTTCTCACAACCTTGCCCATTTTGTTTATTAAACTGTTTTATCAAGCGACGCTTCTTCGATGACTCCGGTAAACTCTGTATATGAGCGTAGAGCTGGGCCAGCTCTGTGTCTGTATTATTAGCTGTATGTGCCGCTGCTGTCCTCTCGCGATCAACAAATGTGTACACGGTATTCACCGTTGAAATATCTGATATAGAATCATCCAGTGTATGTTCTGGTGACATTGTTTTCTTACGCTTACGTTCTAAAAAGTATGCGCGTACATCTGTAGAGAGCTTTGCAGGCACCTCGAATATTTCAGCGCCTTTATATATCATGTAAGCAATAATGCTAGACATTTTCTTTGCTACATAGTGTAATGCTTCTGGTGGTAAATTACGTGGACAAATCAAATGTGGCGCGAAGAGTGTGGCCAAATTTTCAGGTGACATTTTATTTGCTTCCGCATATAGTGTAACAGCGTGCAACATCTCGATTACATGTTGAGTAAGTTGACGATTTTCATCGGGCAGCAGCAAAAGTAAGAGTTGCATTGAATTTAGTAGGTGCTGTTCGCGTTTCAGACGTTCTGGATTAATAGATTTTTTATTTACAAACGATTCGTTGCTCGAAGCAGCGGCAGCAGTATGCAGTGTTGTTCCCAGACAGAGTGGTGCAATTTGTAAATGTGCTGGATAGTGTGCGTCTGTAAGCAATGGCTCTGGCAGTTCAGCTAGGTAACCTTTAAATACTGTAGCACAATCATGTGCTGTGTAACCACTAGCATCAAGTTCTAGTGGTTTTTCATTTTGTATTTGCAAGCGTAACTCATTTTGCCGTGAAGCTGAACCAGTTTTGCGAAAGATGCCCTCTTGTGTTAAGTCTGAAATAAAAGATTCGTTTTTCGAAATTCAAGGATTTATTTAGTATAAGGTTCATAGTTTTATTACACAAAATGCTAAGGTTTTCAGATCACGGGAAAAAATTACACGTTTAAGGCTCAAGAGTATAGCCAATTTATATAAACGGTTTGCATATTGAATTCAGAACAAAAAGTGTTTGCTTGTAGCTATGTTATATATGACATGTGATCTAATTTTTCCAGGAGATTAGAAAGAAGTGAGAGAACGTCAATAAGCCTGTGACCATCTCTCAAACGGAAACCAATATGAGCAATTAAGGCCCAGCCATAACACCTGCAATTTTGCGATAGGTTATGACAAATGTATTCCAAAGAGCACGAATGTGCCAAGCATAAAACTACCATAATTTGCTAGATGTAAGCTTAATCGTTTAAGTCAATAAAATTACCAGTTTGTATGCTGTACTAAGATTATCCTAGTTTGAAGTAAAGAAGTTATGATGAAATTAAAGCATATACGTCCATTTCCATCACCTTGTTTTTTAACTTTGATCCACATCACTTGAAAGTTATCGAAAGTTTTCCGACACTTTTTTATTTCAAAATTTATCGATTCGAGTATTTCGACATTGGAAAAATTTCAAATCTATTTGACTTTTTCGATACTTTTCAATTTGTATAAGCATTTTGAAACTATTTATTACTCTTCGACCTCGTAAGCATATTTCAATTCTAATCGATTTACAGATTACATACTTACAAAAATTGCAATTTAGGGTATTATTGTATAAGTTTTTAATATTCTTTCAAAGTAGCACTTAGCATAATCAAATCCATAGGGAAGTGCTGCCTCGTTGTTTATCATTAGCCATAGATTTAGGTGTAATTTACTGCCAATTTCAGTTATATGGTCGGGTAGAAATGATAAATTTAGAGACTGCAATCACACACAATCACTCCGCACAAATAGAAGAACCACTAAAAATTTCACTGAAAAGATATATGCAATTTGACGGAGGGGAAATAGGTCTGGTGTTTCTGCACGAAGCCTGTTTCCTGTTTCAAAGGTTCCCATATAGGATTTTTGATTCCTAACTCCATATCTATTACCTCTGTTTCTTTCTATGTATTTCTATCTGCATCTCTATATTAAAAATTATATCTACAAAGACCGGTATCTTTATTCTTATATGTAGCTCTATCGCCATCAAGGCTCCGCAATTTTTATTGAAGGCGTTTGTACCTGAGTTTCATTTAACTATCTTGATATGAAATTTTTACCTCTATGGGCAGTGCAGTGAGATAAAGTCCAAGGAATAAAACTGAAAAAGTTTGATCAAACCCTATTCAGTAGATTTTGCGTGAAGCGCTACTTAGAAGTACAAGATTTGTGTCTATGATAGATAGATAGTAAATTTTCTATGTATAAGAGTGTATATAACTACCCAAATACAAAGATGGCGTGAATACCATCACATATTTTGTGAATTATTGCTTATTTACGTTCCAAATAAATAGTGAACGAGTATCCTGTCAAATAAAAGTACAATAAGTTTTTGACGTTTTCCATGTAATAAAAATCTGACTCCTGCACAGAAACTCTTCTTTTTTGTTGGCATGAGGGGAAACACGGAAGGGTCGAGTACAGAATATGTCGTACTCGAATATTTCTTTTGTTCTGTCCGTTCGTTGATATTATGCTTTGACTATACGTTTTTTGTGGACGGTTGACGCAGTAATTTGATATTTACAAGCACAAAGAATTTTTAGTTTTCGTGTGTAAAAACGTAAAACAAATTCTCAAAATATAATAAACAAGAATTTCTTTCACAGAATTTCCTAGCTCTATGCGAAATCTTACTTTTTTCCAACAAGAGAAACTCCTTAAGCTCTTGCAAATGAAACATAAAACCAGCATCGATTTGTTGTTGCAAACCCTCGGTAGGACTGTTGCCAGCACTTGCAGCATTTCTACTATATGCTGCGCAGCTGCTGCCACCAATTTTATATTTTTTTGACATGCGATTCCATTTTTTTAATTTCCCTTTATCCTCATAAACTATTTCATGGCAGGGTAAATCGAATCTGCAAAAATAAAAAAATAATTGAAATCAAATTAATTTTATGTGACAAAAACTTACTCATCAGTATTTAAGTCCAATTCGAAGGATAAATGCATGCGCACTAACGTTTTATATTTTTCATAATTTGTTAAGCGCATGCGGGCGGCAATTTCGGCATCTGGCAAATCGCCAATGTTTACGGCATCCAAATCCATGGTGCTGATGCGCCCGACAGGATAATCAACAAAATTCTTTTTGTTAATTTAGGCACACACACACATCAACGAACACAACAAAAAGTCAAGTAGTTCCAGCTGCAGCCTTGGTAGTAGTAGAAAATCAAATTAAACTCAACCAGGAAGCCAGAAATGCATTAAAAAAACATTCGCTGTCACCAAATAAGTTGAACAAATTTGAAGATAAAATTTCAAGTTTTTTTACAATTTCCTTTTATGAATTGTATAACAAAACATTACTGAATGTTTTGTGCACATTTTAAAGTAATCACTTATGATTAAATTTCATTAATTATTTGTAAGTTAACTTTTAAAAATTGAAGGTAATGAAAAATCGAAACGTACCCAAGGCGAAGTAATGCAAGCCAACCGCTGACATTTAAAAAATTTGCTGCGCCTGCAAATGTGATAGTTTAAGTAGCACTGTTGTAATTTGGGTTTGTTTGTGTGCTGGCAATAGTATTAGTGGGCTAGATGAGATGAATGTGATGAAGTGAAGTTGGTGATGAATCTCAAATTGACTGAATATGAAAAAACTTATTCATTCCAAAAGCCAAGTATCAAAACAATGATTGCAAGGATATGGATATATGTTTGACTCTAATTTTTTCTCCTCGGTGATGGCTTCATAATTTTTATTCCTATGGTCGCAATAAAACTCTTCAAAATAAATAAAATTTGTGGTAGTCAACTGAACTAAAATAAAGTGTTATTTTTGAACATTTTCTTAAAGTTTTTCTGTTTTTGTGGATGCTAAATTTTGTTCAGAGCAAATCAACTTAGTTTTGTTTAATTGCATGGCTAGCATATAGTTCTGCAAAAAAGACATATATTAATAATTTCAGTCATATTATAACTGATCTTTTTCACTTACTAAAACGTATCTGTTTGATTTCATCATTAGCTTTATTATTTTGTACTAAATACACTGAATATTTTTTTTACACATGGACGCATTATGGGTTAGTTCATAAATACGCTGCACGATTAAATTAGTATTTATTATGCTTAAGATTAAAAGTATGTAAGCTTTATCAGCCGTAAAAATAGTCGACAGCTAGCAAATACTTTGCTTTAGATCACAATTTCTAACACTGACAAGTGTTGGAGGACGCTTAACGACCTTCCAAATACTCAGAAAATGTCCGAAGTTACGAGTGACAAGCGTGGCTATATCTTCCATTTTATTCTTGTTATGAAGTCAAAAGCTGTAAATGTGTTCTTCACTTCTTTTGCGTTTTGCGTGTGTTCTCATATACACGTCTTCTTTGCTCAACCTATCTTGTTTTATAAAATGCAGCATGTATTTGATTATTTTAACCACTCTTAAGTCCATGAATGAAAAATAATTTTTGTGCAGCCAACATTACGATAAGGTTGCTGAAGTTGTGCCGAATGAATCCAATTAAATGCGTTAACGGCTTATATGCTATATGATGTATTGAAATATATATGACACACTCCAACTACGACTAACTTATTTCACTGGGAAAGTCTGATATTCACAATAGTTATCATGCGACTTTAATGTATATTGTCTCTGTACGTAGCTACTACAGAGCTCCTCAAAGTAGCAATTTCAATTTCATTTGATTCCAAAATGGTCGTCATCGTCGTCGCATTAGTTTTCTATATATAAAATTTTCTGCTGTGAATAATTGTGAAAATCATAGAAAATATCTTGCAAAAATTGTGAAAAG
The DNA here is from genome assembly GCA_963680825.1 of Meiosimyza decipiens. Lineage (NCBI taxonomy): Eukaryota > Metazoa > Arthropoda > Insecta > Diptera > Lauxaniidae > Meiosimyza > Meiosimyza decipiens. The sequence goes on along the minus strand of OY804261.1, from coordinate 7,033,592 downwards.
TTATTAACATATAAAGAAAAAATGTATGTAAATATTTTAAAATAAAAAAATGATCAATATGTTTGTAAAAATAAGCTAAAAAAAATTAATGAAAAAATAATATAGTGCTATACACGTAGAAGGAAAAAAATAATTCGTTTCCATCGTCATCGTCGTTGTCGGACGTTGTGTGGTCTCGGTTAGCGGAGTCCTAAATTTTATGGAAATAGAAATAAATAAGTAAAAGTCTTGCGTAAAAATGTGAAATATGTTAAAAAGTTACGAATAAAAAATTAAAAACCACAAATTATCCTCAAAACACTAAATAAATTTACAATTGCCGGTTTGTAGACTGCGGGAGCAGCGGCAACGTTGGCAGTTTTAGACTTACCAAGACAATTTGACAGTTGCTGTGCGGTTACGCCACGATACGCGACTTTCCGACGCGTACGACAACGAAAACAAATGGAAAGCGTGAAGTTGAAGAATTTTTTCGATTTTAATGTACTAAAACGGTTCAAACTCGGACCCATTGACCTTTATACACAGTTCAGTGAAAATATGATACACAATCAATACTATTTGCTATTACTGCATTTTGTTTTATTACTTCTCCAAATGTTTCAGCTCAGATTAGGAATCGGTTAAAGTAGAAAATTAATTTGTATATTTTCTTATTTTGGATTTTTAAAAACACTTGGAATTGCCAACGCTACAGAAGTGCGATATGGTATCAACTAAACTGAGCTGCTTGTGAGCATGTGAAACAATTACAGTAATATGCACATCGTCGCGCAATAGTTTGTTAAAAGTGGTGTAAACGCTTGGAACTACCGCAATGTAATTTTGAACTGCTGTAGGTATTCGGTGGTCGCGGTGGACCGTTCGTCGAGTAACGGGTCACGGAGCAACCTGTTGTCGAATTTCCGGTCGTCGAGTAAGCGGTTGAAAGAATCCGGTCGTTGAGTAACTGGTAGCCAAATAAGCGGTCGTCGAGTGGTCGCTGGTGGTCAAATAACCGTTCGTCGTGTAATCGGTAGTCAAAAAAAGGTTATCGAACAACTGATAGAAATTAATCGCTAACATAGTGATCGGAAGGCAGGTAATTAAGGGTCAGTAACCGGTATTCAATATTGCTACAGTGAAATTATCTTAATTTAATAATGTGCCGTCAATTTACCGCTAGAGGATTTACCAGTAGCTGAGGAGTCAGTAGTTTAGTAACCGGTTATCAGGTGACTTATGATGAAATAACATCTAATTGTAATTAATTTACCGGATATCAAGTGACTAATAATAAAATAACCATAATTGGTAACTATAACACAAAAAAGAATGTAACGGGTTGTCAAAAACCTAGAAATCGTTAGTTAATTAAGCGGTAGGTAGATAAAAGTAACCGTTTTTTAATATTGAAGTCATAAACTGGCTATTAATCGATAATCAAGCTTAAGTCAAATAATAGGCAGTCGATTACCCGAAAATAGAATAACCATCGAGGTATAATCGGAAGTTGAATTAGGATCGATTGACTGCTAGTAAATCATCCTGTAATCGAAAAACCGGCGATTAAGTAATCGTTAATCAAGTAAACGGTATACGTATAATTATTCATTATGCACTCGGTAATCGAACAGCCGCTGATCTAGTAACCGGTACTCTACTAACCGGCTCTGACATAACTGACTATCTTGTAATCGGATTCGGGCTACCAGCGGCTAAAATTTTCGCGATTCGTTCAGTAAATTTCATAACTATTAAGCAAATTTGCTTAGTATTTGATTATCCGAAGTAACCGTATATCATAAAACTATTTGCAACTTGAATGAAAATGTTGGTGTGCACTAGTGATAATTATGCTTGATTATGTTTCTGAAATCAAGATTAACTCGGCTTGTGCGGTTCAAAAGAAGCAACTGTCATGGGACTCTAAAAACCGGAAATCGCCTATAATTGTTTCCTTAATAAAAATGAAGTTTCCTTAATAAATTAAAAACCCTATTCTCTTAACGTTTCCATTTAATATAACAAGGACGAAAAAAATGCTTCTAATTATTATTTCCTTGATGCCAAATAAAAAAAATTGTATATTTAAAATTAATTTTTTTGGTTTTTCTAATTGATATTGTAAATTAAAAAGAAAGAAAATTTTTGCTAACAAAATTTTCCACCATCTGTTTGATTCTCTATTTATGATTATATTTATCATTGCAATATTTCCAGCTTTTAATGTGCGTGCTTTTATTTTTGTGCGTTGTCATCGTAAATTAAAAATTTCGCTCCCTGCTCTGTGCTCTTAAGACAACACATAGCAACGTCAGACGAAAACACGAGAACTCACTGTAGTATTACACGCTACAAAAAGTTCTGCAATAATTAATGTGCGCGTTGTAATTGAAATATATAAATTGGAGTTCGTTACGTGTCATTCAACTTACATACACAACGTCACGTGACAACGTTACCATTTACTAGTTGTATTTTAGTTTTGAGTTAATTTATACTCTCGCTTATTTTGTTTTCCATTAATAATTTAAATGATGTCGGCGTCGCGCCGACGCGGCGAATTAAATGCAAAACTGCACATGGATAGGCAACCGACAGTTGCTCGCATCACAGGTACTTAAAACAATTTCTAGTAGACGATTAATTATGTGGACAATATATAATAGAGTAAAAAGTAAAGCGGGCTTAAAGTACCCTCCGGAAATATTTGAAAATTTATTTCAAAATATGTTCTAATCAAATGTTCTTATCAAGACTTGCTAGGGTATCTTGTGGCGTAGTAACGAGTCAATTCTCGAACTATTTGACAATACCCTTAACGGATTGATATTAAGTTAAATCTGAAAAGGGCTAAAATCGGAACCAAATAGTATAAACCAATTCCTGCAGTACAATTTTATTGTGCTCTGATCTATCCAAATAGATTGAATGGAATATGAAACGTTTTGGTCCAGTTTTCTTACTTATATTATTATAAGCTAAGCAATATTTTCAATTTTAAAAATCAAAATCGCCACTGGTTGCATGCTACAAATTTTGTTCTTATTTAGTTACGACATCCTGTGAGTTACTAACTGAGCCACTGCAATCTTTTGATATTTTGAGCAATTCTTATAAACTTTCTAGATCAACTTTTACAAATTTGTGTAGAAGTTCTGAGTTTTCTTTCCTTGCTTCGTTATGTAGGTATATTAGAAATGGGGCTTTTGTCTTATTTTAATAATGCAACTGTTAGTACTTTCGTCAAAAACTGTCAAGCTGTAATGATTTTGGATTGTCAATCGACTTAATAAAATCATTCGGTGGAAAGACACGAGTTCTCAAATTCGTAACTTTTTTTTGTAAAATTTTGGTTGATCGCCAGTATGTTATTTCTTATAGTTTAGGATTTGAAAGTATTAAACGAAATAAACGAAAATGAAGAAGAAAAATTATACTCCGCTCTAACCGCTGTTATACAAGATTTCCAGCGAAATCATAGTGATGAGAATAGAATACTGAGAGCAAATGAACGAAATGAAAATAAAAAAGGGGTTGTAGAATAAAATGAGTGTGGATCACTTGGTCGCCTGCATAACAACGGCATTATTGATGCTCTTAGATACAGGAATTAAGTTTATATGTCTTAAAAACAACGATATTGTGCTATTTGTGGACTCCTCTATTAAAAACGTTACATCCTGAAAGCTACTGAGTGAGATATTTTTTTAGATATGGTTAAGTAATTGATAAAATCAAATATGGCAGAGAAAAATGATTAAAACTACTTTTGACGCAGTAAAATCCTTTACTATTTCTGATTTATTTTTATTTATCTGTACGGCAAATTTACCTAAACTACTTTCTGTTTCATTTAAGATCCATCCCTACCAGCTGGAAAACGTCGGGAAATCGATAACGTCATGAAGAAGGCACGGGCCAATACTACCAATGATTATTGGGATAAAAAACTAATTGAAGTTGAAGAAAAGGATCCGAATCGCTGGCGACATACAGGCTATAAGAAAATGTATATTCAAGGTGAAAGTAGCTCAGGTGAAAGTGATCGTGAAGGTGCTTTTCGTTATAATTCCGGTGGAGGAGCATCCTCCGGAAACGGTCCACCTCCACCCCGTTACGGTCGCTCGCGTTCACCTCGTTCGCGTAGTCATTCACGTATGCGTAAATCGCCACCACTTTCACCGCCAATGCGTCGTCGTTCACCACCAATGGGAATGGATGGTCATGGTCGTCGAATGTCCCCACCTATATGTTTGGATTCGGTTCCGGCGCGTGGACGTCCGAGATCCCCACCACCTCGAAGTGGTATACCACCGCGTTCACCATCCGATATGGTTCGTCGTCCAATGGGCTCCGGGGGGCCACGTCCCCGTTCACCACCCGAACCAGTAATGCGTCGGAATAAATCGCCACGTTCGCCAATGCCAAGACGTCGTTCGCCGCCACCCAACAGCGGGAGTGGTGGTGTAGGTATTGCGCCAGTTGCCCGTAGACGTTCTCCACCACCGGGTAGTCGTAATTCGTTGCCGCCAAATAAACGTGGTGCTGGTGGTCAGATATTGCCACGTTCGAAACGACCACCGTCGCCGCCGCCAAGGGTTAGTGAAAATTACATGCATTTTATCTTTTCTTAATCACATAAATTCCTCCAAACAGAATTCGTGTCGTTCGCGTTCTAACAGTTCGGTAAGCAGTTGTTCCGATGACTCGTGCTCGGTTTGTTCACCTAAAGCGCAGCGTCGTCGTTCGCGGTAAGTTTACGAAATTGATAAAGAAGTAGAAGAATTAAAAATTTTTTTTTTACAGTTCAACATCCTTAGCCAGAGCACGCGGTCCCGGTGGACCAAGGTCACCGCCACCAAAATCGTCATCACGATCAATGCAATATCGTGGTGGTCCACCACCTGCTGCTGGACATCAAAGCTCTCGCATGCATAGTCGTCCCATGTCACCACCGCCACCTGCGCTTCGCTCTGTGGATAAGTATCGTGAAGACAAAGTAAGAATACTTTGACATTTTTTTGGCAAATTTTATAAAAATAAATTTTTGTCGTTTTCAGATACGTCGCATTAGTCGTGAACGCAGCCTTGATCACATTTCTAGTGATGGTCACGCTGTAAAAGTAACACGTGGTGCCGGTCGTCATTCACCACCGCTTGAAGATCCGCGTTTAAAAAATCGTCCTCCAGAGCCTCCGCAGGCAGCATCATCAAATGCAGTGCCGGCAAAGAAGAAGAAAAAAGATAAAGAAGTTGGTTATGCAAATTGCTATACATGCTTCATAATGCTGAAATTGTCGATGCTGACATTTTTCTCTTATTATTTTGCAATTTACTTTTAGATACGTGCGCGCATTAAAATAGAGGGTGAAAAACGTAAAAAGCATGCTGCTACAACTGCAGCTGGATCATCTTCAGAATCTGATGATTCTGGTGGGTCAGATAGTGAGGGTTCGTTGCCAACTTTTACTGCTACTACGCGTCTGACACTTTCTGAACGTTTCGGTAAAATGGCACAATGGAGCATTGATCGTAGTAATATGGAAAATATGCGCATTACAAAAGACTCCACCGGAGGAGCTCTTAAAGTAATGATCGAAGAAGGACTTGATTCGCCGCCGCGTCGATACTCGTATTCGCCAGCACCGGTTGGACATTTTCCTGAAGAGCTGGCAACAACAGCGCCATCGGGCATGTTGTCGTGGGATGATGTACGCGTACGTTATGAATATTACAAGAGTCGTGGCTACTTGCGGGACTTAGACTTAAAGGTAATTTATCATTAAAAATAAATAAGCAAAAAATAAAATAAAATGATATATCCATATAGAGTCAAACTTAACAGTTTGACTTAATTGATCTCCTGTTAATCTCGTTATATAAATCTGCATTCAAGCTTAAGAGAAATGTTTCGAATCTGGACATGTTCAATGGTTGTTTTAAATTCTCTTTTATTTATTGTTCCTTTTCATACTTGAACAAAAACTTCACGAATGTTATACACGAAATTTGAACAGACTGAAATTTGATTTGAGAACTGTTTTACGCCCTATGTCACTATTGTGCTCAGACTTTGAGCAGCAATTTTGTATGTTTCTACATTATTTCGTTAGACCTACAAAGTAAGGTGTAATTTCTGACTAGGTACTCGAAAAAAACCTTTGTGTCCTTCATCTGCTTTTCACGGAGCATAAACCTCCACAAAACTCTTCCAACGTGTACGATCAGTATTTTAACACATCTATCCACTATTTTTATTTTCTCTTTCGCTTTTTTGCTCTTCCGCGACAATACAACAATTTTCTTGCTTTAATCGTAAAAATCCAGCTAAGAAAAACAAAAACCAAAACGCACTTTGATTGTTTAGCATTAGTAAAATTTGCATTACACATAAACTACAACAAGTTTACTATAATAAATTTTTCAATTACCCTCAGTGACCTTTTTTTTTGGGTTCACTTTTTTGCGGATAGCCGGTTTAAAAATCATGTTCTTATATCTTAGCTTTATATTTTTGTTGTTTTTTGAGTTTTTAAATTAAAAATTGTTTTTTGAATTTCAATTTAATCAATTTATTTTTTGACCGATATTTCGACTTCCTATGGAAGTCATTTTTAGAGTTTAACTAAAATATCAAATACACATTTTTAAATATAAACATAACTTTTCACAAACATTAAAAATAACAAAAATTTTAATTTTTGCAGGACTATATTAAATGGGAAGAATGGTGGTATAAGTACCAGGAATGGTTAAAACAAGAAAGGTATTATGAATTTTGGGAACGCCAGCAAATGCAGAGGCGTCGTCGCAAGAAGTTGCCAATTGCACAGCGACTGAATTAAATACTATATGTAACACCATTATATCAACTAAAATGATTATCTATAAATAAAATGACTCATTGTGAATTGACAGTACAGCATAGTACATTACAGAATAAGAGACATTTAATTGAAAAAAATATAAACTGAATGAACTCAAAATAGTTTTTAATTTAAAGAAATAATGCAATTTTTGACATAATTATAAGTTTATTTAATGCATCTTAAGGTTTTTAATTACTATAACAACACACACTAACAATTATGAAATTGTATGGTTATTTTGTTGTATTTAAACTTTTGCATTAGTACCACTTCATCAAAATATTTTTGTATAACATTTTAAATAATTCACATAATTTTTCTACAACTTTATGATCTAAGAGTAATGTATTGATTAAACATCGTACATTTAAAATGTATGATGTATTAGCATAAAAGATATTGAACTTTCTTTACTTTATATATTATTTATATTGTTTTTCTTATAATTTTCAAAAGCCCAGCAACAAAGTTTTTTTTTTGCATTAAAAATAGATTATATTAAGTATTGCCGTATTTAAAAATAAACAAAGTTGTAGAAAATAATTAAATTTAATAAATGGTGAAACTGAATGTGTATAAATTATTAGTTGCATTTTCATTTGTCCTACATATTTTGAATTTAAAATTAAATCGTTATATCTGAAGTTATTCTTTTATCAAAAGTATCTTTAACTTTTGAGACTAATAAAAATTTAAATTACATAATCAATAAAAATATATTATGGAATATCATGTTTAACTAATTTTTACTTGTCTTTCAGGTGCTTTTCGTTATCTTAATATAGAAAGGCCCTACATATCTACTACTTTTGTTACTTTACAGGAGAACAAAAATCCGTAATAAAAATTAAAGTTTTGTAGTATTGAAGTGAGCTATGGCATTTTTCTATATTTGCTTGCAAATGCCTTCGTTTCAATCGTAGAAAAAATATTTTCTTATCAATGGTGTATCAGTGGATGACCTACCAAAATCTACAAAAAGCTCGATTTTGAAAAAAATGTTAGGGCCTTTCTATATTAAGGTAACGAAACGAAACGAAACGAAACGAAAGCTTAAAATTGAATTTTATGCTTATTCAAACGATCGCGCAAAATACAAGAAATTCATGATAAAATAATTCCTCAAACTAGCTTGAGTCTAAATGACTTTGGATTGAATAAATCTTTTTTAAAGAGAGAACTTGAATAGAAATTTTCGAAACATCATAGTATGTTCTTAACGAGGATTAAACAAAATTAAAATCGCATCCTTGGCGCCTTAAAGTCATATAATATCCATTTACCAATCACCAAAATTGAGCTGAAGGCTAGGATGGATAAAAATCCCACTTTTACTTAAGTAAGGTGATTCTCAGTGATCCAAAATACTTAGTTTTTGATATTGATACATACATAACAAGTTTCAAATAAACCATGGATTAATTTAAAATACATAGTCGTATAAAAAATATGTTGGATGTCCTAAATTGGCCAAGTGTTTTATTGTTCTAAAGGATAATGCCGCGAGTCTGTGCTCAGTTGAAGAGACAATGTCAACCAAGAGGCCCGAAATGTGTTAAATAAAATATCCTTATGTCCTTTATCTCCTCTATGCCATCAGTTCTCTCCAAAATTTTTCCTCATTCACGTATTTCCCGCTCTAGTGATCGTTTCCACGATTGCCGACGGACTTCAAAACGATATATAGCAAAAATATGCTTGAATCAATATGGCTGCTTGAATTCGAACACAATTAGTATTTATTTCTTGAGTTTTCAATTTAAATTTCATTTAATTAAAAAGTGTTAGGAATTTTTGGTAAAAAAAAACCTGTGTTAAATCGAAATTTGAATGTTTTTAAAATGTTTAAAAAATTACATGTACATTGGATTCATGTCTGATGCAGCTCACCAAAAGAATTGGTTGGACTGAGCATGTCATATATATTACTTACATTTAGCTCTTTAGTTTACATAGCGTGCTCTTCAAGACACTACTTCAAAAATTTATTTGTAATTGATTGATTGATTGATTGACACGACCAAGCCCGGAATTTCATGTCAAAACTGGGGGCGTGGTAGGAACTAATGTTCGTCGATATGACCGGGAATCGCTTCTTTTCGACTTGGCAACCCTGTTTGTAATTGAAAAATTATTTTATTGATTCGTATTTTTGTTTGTCTGCAATTTACCACTTTGGAGAAAATATTGACATTACAAGTACACTGTTTATTTTTAAAGAAGTTTAAACAACCTTAAGTATTAATCTCTTTCACTTAAACTTTTTTAGTGGAAGTTGAACTTTTTAGATCAGCTAAAAAAATCATTAATCTAAATTTAAAGCATATACATTTTTATCTCGAAATTTCCAGAATTATCGAAAACTTTCGGAATTGCAATCCCTAATTGTATGAATATATGTCAAAAACATGGCGGGGAATATACCAAGTAATTACTTGATATTTTTTTCTTAAAATTTTCAATTCATATGCCGTCACATGTGTACATAAATGTGTTTCAAGATGTAACCAAAAAAAAAACATTATTGCAGATTATTCAGCAACAACAAAAACGGTGAGATACTTGACAGGTTGTGACAATGTCACTTACCAGTGAATTTCGTTAGATTTTGTGATGGAAACGAAAAAAGCAGAGAATTTTGCAATGTGTTTTATTCCTAAATATTTAATTGGAAATACAATTTTATGTTCAGGAATTAAAATACTTTAATTTAAATTCCGCTTTATTTCCAAACGATCTGCAAACCTAACGTAATACAACGGCAGCCCTGAAAAACTATTACATTTATTATCGATAACAGAAATTATCATTAAATATTTAATATTTAATTTCCGATCAAATACAGATTTTTTTCACTTTTGTGTTTACTTTTTCATTAAAGACAGATTTTGTTAATTTATTTCTTTGGAAATTATGAACTCGTGTGTTCTGGATGAGACGCCAGTCCAAAGTTCTGCTTTCACGTACATTAATTTGTATTTATGAGTTTTGTCGTCAGCAAAGCAGAAAGTTAATTTCACTGCAAAACGTTACATGCATGTTAGCAAATATCTATAGAAAAAATAAAAAAAAAATAGAAAACTGAATTCCTTAAGATACAAAATTTAAGTTACAAAAATTAATAGAGATAATGTAAAAAATTGTAGTTTACTTGAAGGTTATTTTTTGGAAAATTTTTATTTAAATTAAGAACTCACTAAACGTATGTGAAATGATTGTGAAAGAACAACACAGCCGCCGGATGCGACGCGATACAAAACAGGGTGTGATTTTGTGATTAGGTTGCATGTATCAACACTTAAAGAAGCGACCTGTATTATTGGCTAGAGTGGAAACTGCGAATGGAAGATAACGCTCGAGTTTAGAAAATCTTAAGTTCACAGGCATCAGGTTCAAGAAAAATAGACGCACCTGCGATTTTTTAATGAACGTCAGCATAGCGCACTTTTCAGCATTCTACAAAAGTACATACAATAGGCCACATGATTAACGTGCAATGTTTCAACGTGTGGACAACGCACGTTGAAAAAACGTCCAAGTGTGCCTAGCCTAAATCGTTTCTGTAACTTTTAACGATCAGAGTGGACAGTACCCATTATGTTATTATAATATAAATAAAAGATTTTTTAAAGAATCTTTAGTATATTTTCGATGGGTTTCAATACAATCAACACAGTACCGGGTACTCTGTAGTCCTTAAGTACTTTGCCAAATTCCCGATTTTACGTCAATTCATTTATAGCCATAATAATTCAACATCAAAGTTAGGGTAAATGGGCGGTCTTCAGCAGCAACTCAGGACTTTTATTCTCAAATATGTTCAGCACTAGCTCTCTATCCAATACCGGCTTCGCTTACATAGTAACTAATTACATTTTTTGGACTAAGCCCCCATGTCCGATAAATTTTCCGACATAGCCCCCATATTAATATGAGCATAGTGTCCCAAAAATGTTCGGACATAATCCCCATTTAAGAAGTGGGATTATGTCCGGTAGTCTAAAAAAATATTAAATTTTAAAATTTCCAGTTAGCAGTTAGTAGTAATCTATATTGTTTCATGTATCAGTCATTCTTGATTTCAAACTTTTATGAGAAAACAAAATTGACACAAAACTGACTTAACGACAGAGAAGATTTCAGGGCACCATAGAGCGAGACGACAGATAAAAAAGATGTGCACATTTAGTTTGAAATACCAATCAAAGTTGATTGATTACGTGATGACGAAAAGTTTGCCAATCAATGGAATATAATGTACAAAAAAAGAGTTGATATGTAAACTGGCTACGCCAAATTTGCTAAACAAAACTTGCGAAAATAAACTATGCATTTTTAAAAAATTTGATAGAGCTTTTTAGAACTGTTATATATACGACTATTCGCACTTACGAATAATTTTTTTTTCAATTTTTTTCATAGAAAATGCTTAAAATAGTTTCGGGGAGTCCTTAAAATATGTATATGAGAAAAAATTTAAAAAAAACAGTAGTATGTACAAGGATTCGATTTATTTCAGTACAAATAATACGTTTGTTTAAGTGAATAATTTTATATCATCCCAAAAATGGCTGGAACTAGTAGTACAGTATGTATGTAATATATTTCTTTAGTTATTTTTTATGAAACTCGACTTACGAGTTAATCGACTTACGACCGATGACTAGGAACCTATCTCGGTCGTAAGTCGGGGACTACCTGTACTTGGGATTCGAAATATTGAGCTTTAAAATCTAAAATTATGTTATACGTAGTATCTAATTGTAAACTTAATATAGGCTTACTTTAGACTGGCCAATATTTCACAAATTTCTTTGTGAAACTCTAACGGTATTAAATATTTTTCTTAAAAAAATGTTTATAAGATCAAAAATTGGCTATAAGTCAAAAGATCTGAAATTGACTTCAATAATTTTGCACTATTTTTGTAGCTTTTCAAGTTACTTTTGTGATAATTTTTGGTTCTTAAAAAACATACATACAACTTTTAAAACTTGATTAGGGGACGTTCAAGAATTACGTAATGCACTTTTTGAAGATTTTTGAAATTGTAAAGCGCCGTAAGTGCATAACGATAAGATCGATTAGAGTAGGTGCCCCAACATCAAACAGTTAGCGCAAACTCTAAGCATGAAATAAATAAAATTGAAGATTGATTTTGCCTGATATTTGCAAATTCCTACATTTCCACATCTCTTGTAACTTCAGAACAATCGATTATACGCTTTGAGTCCTGTAGTACATCCCTAGCATCCGAAAATTTAAAATACACGGTATGCGCGCAGATTACATTTCGCATGTTTTTTTCTTCGTGAGCAAGAATTCAATTAATTAAAGAATATAAGTTTCAATAAGTGTATATTTAGAGTCTAGTGCATCGCAATATAATGGAATTAAAAGTATAAGAATTTCATTTTAAACATTGTGTAAAAAATGTTGGTTTTTGAAATGGAAAAACGCAGTGTCATAGTGAGTAGCGCTGCATTCTCTTAACTTTGTTGTTGTTTGCAATTTCAGTTGCTTCCGATGTCGGTTTTTTTCGTGTGCACTTGAGCTTTCGTTGAAGTTTAATGCTGTGTTTGTGTCGGTTTTCGTGTTATTTCGTTCGTGTTTTTTTTTAAACGATCGTGCGTGAAAAGTTTTTACTAGTTAATTTTTAATTTGCTGCGTAGTTGTTTATTTTTTAAAAGTAAATATTAAGAAAATGCAGTGGAAAATATGAAAAACTTCTTAAAATGTGTAAAAGTAAAGTGTGTATGTAAGTAGTGCTTCTTTTTTTTCGTAAAAAAGACTCGCAGTTGTGTGTATTGAAAAAGAGCTCGGCTGAGCCTTAATTATTATTTATTTTTGCAAAATAAGCAGCTGCCGGTGAAATTTAATTGGCTTTGTTTTCAAAATTTAATTTGATTTATTTTAAATTGTGTGCAAAATATATTCAGTGTTTTTTTTTATATACAAATAGTGAAATTTTGTTTGATGTGTTTTCAATATTAATAACCCGGCAGGAATTTCGTTGTTGCTGATGTATTTTGCCGTAGGAGACTTTGTCATGATGTTATATTTGGTGAGTTAATTTTGCTTAACTTATTATTGTTAGTTGTAATACTTCTACTAAACCTAGAAACGGAAGGGAATTGGTCTTAAACTTTGACTGCCGACACTTTTTAAATTTTGCATTTTTTGGCTTAATTGTACTTTAACTCACAATCAAAAATGATAATTAAACTAAACTTTTCTTGCAATTTTTTGCGATTTTTAAAATAAAATTTGATGTGAATTGAGAAAAATTTTCTGGTATCTTCATGATAAATATTCTTTATCGAAAATTAAGGGGAGTTTAAAAACAAGTAAAACCTATAAGTAAAAAAATTCTACAAATGTAGGATCACATAAATTTTATCTCCAACAATAAGCTCAAGCCAAAAACTTTTATTTTTGATGTAAAATTGTGTACTTTTTTTCTCCTTGAGCTACTTCGTCTCCCCAATATTTTTTCGGTATTTTTTTTGTTGCTTGGAAATCACCTCTATTTTTCGTTGCAGAATATTTTTCACGAAGGCACTACATATTCTTTCTCATTACCTTACTCCATGCCAAATAAAAGTTTGGCTTTGAAACATTAAATTTTTCTTTAATCAATGTGCCAATGTTTTGACTACATTTTGCAATGCTGAGAGCGAAACTGCAATGAAATCTTCATCAGTATTCTGTTGGTTTCTCTGTATGATAATTTAGTTACCGATATTGCTAATTACTTCCAATGAAAACGCAATGTAAATGTATTGCGGTCAAGCAAAAAATGTTGCATTACCTTAGACTCGTTTAGTTTATATACTTGCGGAGCAAAGGCTCAATGACCACTCTGATCTTGAAATTAAAAAAAAAAACTGAGACTTGCAAAATAATAACACAACACATAGTACAATGTCAAAAATACTGTTGCACTGTGTAGTTATAATTTAGTTAAGTATATATACTGCCAAATATTTAACAACTTTTCAGAAAATAATATAAAAATATGCTAGTGGAAAATAATTCATTTATTTAAAGTTATGTAGAACATTTTTAGCTCTGACGATACATCTCATTGTACATGCAAACAAAATTTTTTGTTCAATCAAGCGCAACTAATTGATGCCTAATGAGGTTTTTCCTTATTTATTGTTGTACTTGCTATGTTTGTAACTTTCTAGTCCTCTACTTAAAAGTTAACTTGCAACAAAAGATGGCTATAGTGTGATTGAAATTTCGATACCCCTATACACACATCTATACAAACATATCTATGAGTATTCATCAACAAAAAAAAAACTTTGTAGTAACATCAAAAAAGTTTTTTTTTGTAAATTTTTTTCATTCAATACTAATTGAAAGGGATGCTGCTGCTCAATCAATCAAGCAATCAAGCGTATGTGGGGGGCGTATGTGTGATTAATTGATGGACAAAGTGTTAACGTGATGCACTCATTCTACTACTGATTTAACTTTTCTTTGATCGGCGGGTGGAACAAAGTGATAATGGAGTACAAAGCATAGCAATATCGAAAAATTAAAGGCTCCTACAATTTGTTAAAAAATAATAGCTGAAATTGTTATGACAAAAAAGAGCCAATCAACGATGAAACTTTTTCCATGGAATGCAACAAAAAATTCTAAATTTAGCATAAAATCGTTGCGAAATTAATTTCAATTAAATCTCTTTGTTACAATTAAAATAGATGAAAAAAAATATTGGGAGAAATTTATAGCAGTAAACATTTAATGAAATTCCTATATAGAGCAATATACACAAACAAAAATAAGATATATAACTAATTAAAACAAGTTTTGTTGTAGAGTGAGCAGAATATAAGCATGACAGCAGGAAAAAATATTTTTTCTACACATTTTAAAATGATAAAATTATGTACCTGACGGCACAAATGCTAAAATGTTATAAATACAAAATGCAAAAATAAATGCTTTCTCTTATGGCATAATATAAAACATAATTAAAAAAATCAAAAATAATTTTTTGAGGATGAGCTCTAACATACCCCTCGTAGGTTTTTTTTTCGAAATTTTGTATTATATGAATGTCTAACCAATGAAGGCTTTCACTTGGGAAAAATAGGACCAAAAAGTAAAATTTACCTTAAGTGTTGGTTTTAGGCTCAGGAGGTAAAATCCTATGCAGTTTTCTATTTAACAGGTGACAGTTCTCACTTGTAGCTGAGTAAAGTGGAAGTTCCAAAATTTTTTAAAAATATTTCCTTAGATTTCATGTATGCATGTACATATGTACATATATACAAATAACCTCATATTCTCGAACTCTTCGGGAATGCTTAAAATTTAAAAAAATTTACTCTTTTTCGAGTATATCCACATTAAATATTCTAGGGTTACAGCTGTAACTCAGCTCTGAAAACTTTGGTTTACACTTTTCAAAATTTGAGCATACAAATTTTTGGTTATTTAATTAATTTAATGTTAATTATATTCAGTAAAAATACTTAATGCATAAGAAAATAAGGTACATTCTATATAAAATCATATGATGAAACAATATTTTTGCCCCATTAAAATTAGGTTTCTTCTGATAGATTTTGGGTCGCTGATTACGAGTCCATCAAGTTTTTTACTTGATAATTTTTAGCACATAATTATAATCTTTTGTGGTGGAAAAGGTTAAAGCAATATGTTAAATTTTTGAGTCGTCCTATTGTACTCAGATATTCACTAAAATATATAAATTTTGCTAGAAGCAAAATTTTTTTTATTAAACATCAAAATCCAATTAAATAATTTTACAGTAATACATGTAACATGAAAAAAGTACTTCAGCACATCTGCTTGGGCTTCATTATAGTATCCACTATCCCTGTAAGAAATCGTTAGTGGCGTAAAGATTTGCATTACGTTTGTAAATATATAATAATAATTTAATATTAATATGCTAATAACAATAATATTGATAATAGTAATTAATATTGGTTTCGTGAATATCTTGAAAGTTGTCTCTATGCGACTTTAAGTACTACAGCTAATATGCAGTAGAATTCAAGAGACCTCCCCACTGATTAAACAGGCTGCTCTATGATTTCCATTTCAACTCAGCTGCAATTCCAATGCATGACGTTGAAGAATTGAACCTGATCTGATTGATCTTTTCAATTTAATATTCCTTAGGAGCCACTAAATTCAAAAATTGGAAAATGAAAGATGCAATAAAATTTAATGAAAAAAGCTTTCATTGTACTTCCAAGATTACCCATTTTGCGTATCATGCCTTGCATTTCCACTTGAATTCAACTGTAGTTCCAGGCTGGAGCTTCAATGTTTCTTCACTTGAATTTCATTGCTAAGAAAAAATCTATAAATATGACAGAATCTTGTAAAAGTTTTCATAATCCAACAAAGTTACCTTTCAACTGACATAAATTATTTCTTTTCCAGCTGGGTATATATAAATGTGTAACGTGACGATAGTTGATGTTACCAGCATTGTCAACGCATACTTTGGTGACTTGTGACTTACTTGTTTTTCTTTCTTCGAATAATGGCAATGCAAGGATGCCTTGATACACTATACACCAACAATACCAACTACTACAACAAAATATGTAAACAAAAACTAATAAAAAGAATGAAAAACATTATATTGCGCCTTGGCATATGCATTGAAATTTTTCATTTTGCCTTGCCTTTGTCGCTTCTTTACAGTAATTTTTATTATTGTCTATGGTTTTTTTGCTACTTTTCATTGTTATTATTATTTTTGTTGTGATATGTTGTTTTCTTTTCATAACATCTTAGTTTACATTTTCATGCTGTTATTTTATGATATTTTTTATTCTCATGGTTAACTTTTTGAGGACAAACGCATAAGCGGATGATCAGGCATGTTAATCTCATGGTTGTTTTTGCTATCAACAACTACAACAATAGAAAAACTCCACCCTAGACTCGATCTCGATAGAAAAAAAGCCACAACGATCAAATTGTGCGTAGCAGCGGCAAGTGCATATGTATGTTGTTTTGGATATTTTTCTGGAGAAGAACGACGTGTTTCTTGTAAGGCTTTTATGATGACATATTTGATTTAAAGGCAAAAAATTAAATCGGTTTTTTCACACTGATAGCTTAAATAGTTCGAAAAAATGTTTTTGGTTATTATGAGCGATTCTACAAAATTCATGGCACAAATAATTTATTTTGCTGTCTTTGTAAACTATAATGATATCGTTATACTTGGTGGCACACATCTGGTATTTCAGTGCATTGTGTTAGCATAACCAAACAGATGCTTGACATGGGTATAAGGTAGCTTTTAGTCGTACATATCTCCATTGAAATGTTGCTTGTAGGCTTGATTTTTGCTCCAAGGTCGTTAAACTCGTAGATTAATAGTGAAGTGATTTTAGACTGTGACTGGACACTGAAATTGTCCTCTTTAGCTAAGGAGCTCCAATCATTTTACCATACTTTAACTTTCTGCAATAGTTTTGCAGTTGGTTACGGTTTTAAGCCGAAAGTCCTTGCAAAAAGCTGTAGTTATCACGCAGCCTATTGTAACTTATTTTTTTTATGAAAACATGGCACGCAATTTTTTTTTCTTTATAAACTTTAAGCTGTGCTTGAAGAAAATCAAGGCAAATCACAAGTATAGTTAAAACTAATTTTAATTAGCATATATAAAACTGTTTAATACGCATAATGAATTAAGAGGTCATTTTGAAGGTATTGTTAATGTTATAGTACGAGTATCTTCAAATTGCAACTTATTTTCACAAGATGGCAGTAATGAAAAAATTTGCAATGTAAATCAAGCAACTTCTTTATTTTGAAATCAACAGTGACTTTTTAGTTGTATTTAAGTTTCCAAAATTAATTTTGATATTATTCAAACTATTAATTTCTAAGGCACTTATACTTATCTATTACTTACTTTTTTCAATATTTACTTAACTTTCACTCAGTCGAAATTATTTAAAATATCTAAGAACACTCGGTTATCCTTTCTCCTCATACCTAACTACTTGCTAATGCTGAAGTCTTTTGTGAAAATACAAAATTAAAATATAAAAAAAAGAGAAATTGCTGAACACAGTTTTTCCATTACGATAATAAATGTGTGCGTACACAAATGGACGAAATAAAGAAGAGCAGAATACGGGTGTACTCAGAGTACTGGACGTAGGACGAAACGCTAAATCCACCGCTGGGACTTAGAGATGATGAGTTCCCTGAGTTGCTACTTCGTTGCTGCTGCTTGCGATGATGAGCTTCAATGAATTCAATCAGGATTCATTTGAATAAAAAGTCGTGCATGAGCATTGGAAAATAAAAGAAATGAAAGAAAAAGCTGAAATATATCCTTGCTATAGCTACATAAATTTCTCAATTTTTTTTTATTTTATCATTTTTTTTTCTATTTTGACAAATATCCTTAAGCAAATGCTTGCCTTGCGAATGACAGGGAAAAATCGTGGAGGATTTTCCAAAGTAAAAGTACATAGAAGAAGAATAAGTAATCAGCGCTGCTGGCATCTCGTAATTGAAGGGGAAGTTTTTTTATACTTTACTTTTGCCTACATCCTTGTATTGATGCTTCTTCGTACTTATAACATTTGCATTGTATTTGTCCTTGTCCTGGTTAACGTTTTCGTTGTTGTTGACTTTTAGACATATTTTTTTAGGGTAGTTTTTCGGTTTACTTATCTTTATCTTTATGTGCTTGTATCTTTACGGTCAAGGAGTTAATACCCAAGTATTTATTTCAATTTAAGTTTTGTTGACCTAAGTTGTGGTAGTATTAATTAGAAATACTTATTGCTGAAAGATAAGACCAGAGATTTGAGCATAGGGTAGACACTGCTCATTGACCCAATTAAAATGATCCTTGTTACTACTGTTGCCGAGAGTTTTCCGCATCAGGAAAGAACAAATTTGACATTTAAGTAGCTGTGTGGCTTGGTATTGCATTAAATTATGTTGCGGGCACTTTGGATCAAACGGCTCAGGAAATAAAAAAATCTAATGCAAAATAAAACAGTAGCTATTTGCAAGAGCAAAGTAAAAAAATTAATGTTTCGTTTCATCAAATCAAATATTTTACATATAACTTCTATGAAGGGGAGTGTTTAATAAAAATATAATAAATACAATAAGGGTAATAAAAATATAATAATTTCAATTTAATAAAGAACTCATGCGACTTTAATTTTCAAAATTGTCATTTCGTGCAATAAATACAAAAACCCAAACTTCTCAAGATTACTAAGTTGACTGATTGCCAAGAGTTTCTTAATCAACTTAAGACTTAACGTAAAAACTAATTCTACTTAAAATCAAGGATGCAAAGGTTCCGCTTTGAGTGAGAAAGAAAATTAATTCTAGTGATTTCTTAAGCAACTTTGTAAATTAGCTTTTGAACTTCGACGGCACTCATTATCAACATAATTAAAATGCTTTCGACTGCACACCAACACTTCACAGTCTACTACTGCTACTACAGATGCCACTATTTTTACTTCTATTTTTCTTAGAAAGCGTTAATTATACTCGACACTTTACATTAAAATCGATAATTAAATAATGGCAATTTTCTACGGCATTGACGAAAAAACAATCCTAAAAGAAGTTTAAAAGAGAAAAACCGTAAAAGACATTAAACAAAAGATATCGGGGCAAAAACTACTAGAAAAAGAAAATTCAAGCTATGCTAACTAGGGAAACACCATGAATTTTAGGAAAATAAGCAAAGAACAAGCTGCGTGATATCAAGTGAAATATATCGACATTATGCAGGTTAGAGGGTTGCCAGTTAGCTGTTCAGGATACGTCTGGATTCCGATCAGAAATCTATACAGATGCAACTAGAACAAGAAAAAGAACATATTCAATAAGGTATTATTAAGTTTTTGAAAAAAGTATTGTTACGAAAATGCTAGAAAATTGTTTTTATATATTGATCCAACTGAATATTGTACTACATATTGTATTGCATAAAGATAATGTTGCATTTTTAGCTCTAATTGAACTGTTGCTAAGTTCGCGCTGCTATCAATCCGTTCATGCTATCCGATTTGCCATTAATTAAAAGTTTGGTCTTAACTACGCTTTTACTTTGACAATAGTGACTATAAAATTATTTAAAAAAAAAAACACCAACGATACCACGTCTCTAGAAAAGAAATCTCACAGTCTCAAGCATCAAAATGTAGTAAAATAAAACTAAGATTTCTACCGCTGCTTTTGAGAGCAGCTTCGTCGTTAATGACTTTTAAGGAAATGAAAATGTCAGCCAAGAAAAAGCGAAAAGTATTACAGCATACTTGTGAGGAAATGTAGAAAATGGTGTCAAAGCAAAAGGCTTATGTTTCAAATGCCTGCCAGATTTGTGCCTCACTGAGTTACTCAGTGTGCGGCGTTGAAGCCAATTGATGAGTTGACAGCGCCAGATCCAAACCTCGAAACCATTTGCTTTGTAGTTTTTCTTAGGAAATTTCTAATTTGCTTTGTTTGCCTAACCTCACTGCTCACACTGCAATTGAGTTCATCATGTTGTCTTCCTTTAATTAATTTAATTATATTTTCTATTACTGCTTTTGAACGTTGTGCTGTGCAAAAAATAAAAGCTTGGCATTGGTTTTCAACGTCAATATCGTTACGATAATTAAATTTAAATACTCGTGACGAAACAGTTGAGGGAACAGGTTTTTAACTCTAGATATTGAAAGAGTAATGGGTTAGAATACAGGAAATCTCAAAATGTATAAATGAGAAAATGTCATATCTTACGCGTAAAAAATTGATGTATGCAACGCCATCTATGGGCATGTTTCCGACAATAAATTTTATATTCTTTGTGTTAAAGTTAAAATTTTATAAGTAGCGCTAGGGGAAATTTAAATAAGTATGTATAACTAAAAGAAAAGAGTGGAGGGGTTAAAAAAATAAAAAAAAATTAATCTACGATCCTGCCAGGAGTCGAACCTGGAATCTTCTGATCCGTAGTCAGACGCGTTATCCATTGCGCCACAGGACCACTATCTAAAATTGTGTCAAATGTTATTGTAACATATAAATACATATTATTTTATGTTAAGTATACCATTCAGAATTTCTTGACATTATTATCTATGTTTTCGTTTTATAGCATACAATGCTATAAAAAAATGTACAATAACTCAGCTGATCGCTTCTTATCTTTTACATTTCAAATTAATTTTTGTTTTGTGACATATCATTTTTTTTTATTTTTGTCTCATTTGCACTCGTCACTTGAATTCTGTTAATTTTAGGGTCACTTTTGTTATAGTGCTGCTAAACATATCAATTAATATTTTCGTCAATGATGAGAATTTCGTAAGTTTCTTATACCTAAGAATACATTAAAAGATAAAATGACCGAAAGTAACTATATACAGTGGGACCTCGGTTAACGCAACCCTCGATAAATGTAACTCCTCAATGTTCGCAACAAGTAGATTTTTTCTTTTCAAACAAATTGTAACTCGCTTATTGCAACGTATGCCATTTGAATATTCTCTGTAGCATTCATCTTGGGAAATCGAATAATATTGAGAGTTTGTGAATACTCCAAGATGGAAAAATGTTTATACAAATGGTTTCTTAAGCAAATAAATGATGATATTTTTTGATGAATTAACGTTGTTTTGTATTTTATGTTCTTCTTATGAAATATCAACATCCAGTCACCTAAGATTTTTTGACTGCACCATTGCAACTTCCGCGGTTATTGCAACAGGCATGGTTTTCATTAGTTGCGTTAACCGAGGCCGCATTGTGTGAAGAAATATCAATTAAATTACAATAAACTTAACATTATGTAAATGTTAAGAATTTTAAGTATTCACAAATTTTTCTAAATAAATAAAAAACAGTCAATAGAAAATTCATTTGCCTGAAAGATTAGACTCCGTTCAACTCCGTCAATCAACATGTATACATATGAACATATATTTTTTGAGTGAAATTTTCAAGTGGATTCCCGCCGAATGAACATTTTCCACACTGTTGCAAGGTCTTTATTTAATTTGAAATGTTATGACTCCTTAACAAAAATACTTTTTCCTAGAAGCTTTATTAAAAGTAATATTAAATTTTTAATTTAACATTTACCAACAAATCTCTGAGAGTAAAAAAAAATGAAACTAAAATATCCTTCCCCCTACAAACAGTGAATGCAAGTTTTTACAAATGAAAAAGAATTCTGTTCATATTATCCTAGCTTTCTCACATAACCAGGAAACCAAAAGTATTGCGTGTTTGCTGTTGACTTAAAAACACAAATACCAACACACGTTGCATCACACAAACCTGCAAAAAAAAAAAAAAATTTAAAAACGAGAATTATGCAGCACAGGCAGAGAGAAAACTTTAATAAAATAGAAAATAATGCCAACTAACTAACCAACACGATAGCCAGCTTCAATCTCATCTCTAGCTGTGATCAACAAGGATTTAGCTATTGTTATTGTATTGTATTTGTTGCTTTAATAACTGTTTTGTGTGTTTGAATGTGTGTACGCCACTGTAAGCCATATTTTCGCGCCAAACGTACAAAATAATTGAAAAAACCAAGAAAACTTTGGAAAAGAGAAACTACAGCACATTTTGTTATCGGTCTGACCGAAACGTAAAGTGTAATAATTTGTGTTTATTAGAAATATATATGAAAAGGATGGAACACACCCACGTAGAAATATGCATAGTTAGAACAGAATGTACTTTAGCATGCAGCTTATTTCTCCGAAATTTAACGTAGCTTCGAGCCCATTAAAAGTTTTTACTTAAACTGACATCTTCTCGATCCTATGTGAGATCTTTTTAGCGTCAGCGTTCAAATAACCTCTTAAACGAAAGTGGTTCACTCTAGAAGTCACTTCACGACTTCTTAGCAATTTATTTTATTAATGCGACAGATTAATAGGACAAAATACTCCTCCCCCTAAATTCTTTGGTTTTTGTTCCGCTACACTAATTGTCATGCATATAGTACTTATAAGCAAAATCAAAATATCTGCAACACGCCCCTTCTAAATACTCCGAATTGGAGACTGAAATCAATGTGAGCATCCTGCCACTAGTAGGGTATAACAAAACAAAATTTGGCATCCAAAGGATAATAAGTTGAAATTGTTCCTTGCATTGGACACTGCTTGGTCGGTCGTTTGGTTAAAGTCCTTGCTAAACTTTACTTGTGCACAGTTAAAATTTTTGTTGACTTTTTTTCATTTCTTGTTTTTGAAATTTAATATCCGATTTAGACGCTTGGCTGATTTTATATGACAATTTCACATGGTGTGCAGAAAAAAAAAATGAAATCCTTCATCCGCAACTTTTTGTTGGTTATGTTTGTAACAAAAAATAAAGAAAGAAAAAAATTATTTAAGTTTTGTGACTTTTTTCGTTTGTTTTATTTAACAAAAAAATAAATGGTTAAATTTTATCACCGTATATAAAATTATTTGTGTCGGTGTGTATTTTGGCTGCTGATGTGAGTTTCTGGTCTTGTTTGTGTTTTCGTCTGGAAGTAAATTTCTTTAATAATCTTCACTCATAGACTTGTTTGAATATAATATTTTCATGGGGTGAATATTAAAATTATCATAAACATAATTGGGCTATTATTGCTTACTTCTTTACGTTGAGTATTAGGCTCCCTACCTTCGAAATTAAACCAAACCATAGTAATTAGATTATAAGAGATATTTTGCGATTTCATATGCACTAGTGATAACCCCCGAAAATCGGGTGAGTGTTCTGTACACACTAACCAGATCTGTCTCGGTGGCATTTTTCTACAAACACAAAAATATAATAAATACATCGCGTTTTCATTGGAAATAAGAAATATTAGTTTTGCTTTATTTTTTATATATAAATAATTTGGAAATAATACATAAGTGATTTTAAAAAAGTAAGGACTTCTTTTATTTTTTTAGTAAATATCAAATTTTTTTGCAAAAAAAAGAATCCTTAAAAATGTTTCAGCAAATTTTTCCGGCCACGTGTTTTGTTGACAGATATCTAGTCACGATATCTTAACTCAATTTTGAAAAAAGAATTCGTACTCTATGGTTCTAAGCCCGTCATGTATCACGGCAGAGGCTAACTGATTTGCCACTTTATTTTTCTCGGTTCTAAATGATTTGAATATGCGTTTAAAAAAAAATAATTTTTTTCTTGAGCCAGGTTGTATTTTACCGAATTAAGATAAATATTTCACATAGCTTCTTTTTTTAAACACGGTCTTACAATTTTTGTGAGCCATTATATAGGAAACATCAATTTTTACAGAAATCCATTGGAAAATTTTAGTCTTGTTGTTGTTTTAAAAATTTTAAGTTTTATACTAAGCTTTTAATAGTCTAAAACATATTTGTATAAGCTATTCTTTCTGAAAATTTTATTTGGAAGTTTCCTTGAATTGTGTTACTTGGGACATGCTACGCTAAAGGCATTTTACCCATAAAAATCCACCGGAGGGTCCTTAAAACATGCAGTTAGAATTTTTTAAAAATTGGGTGGAACGTTCAAGAGTAGATATGAGAAGATTGGTTTCAAGGGTAAGGCCAAATTTAGTTTAAGCTTTAAAGTAATACCTCGCACGCAAAAAGCGAGAGTTTTTTTACAATCACCGATGTATGCTCTATTTCAATGATTTAGGGGGCGTTCAAGTATTACGTAATGCAATTTTTGAAGATTTTGGACTCCCCTCCCCCATGTAACGTTTTTCTGTACTCCCCCCTCCCTAGACGTTACGTATCACCCAAGTGGCAATATTTACCTAACAGCGAGTGCTTTCCTCTTCGCTATGGCAAGGCTTTGGTAGTTAACCAGTGCATTGCTTGAAAAAATTGATAAAAATAGGAAACTCTTATATATCTTAGCTTTTGGATAACCGATATCGATGCTGATCATTTTATGGTATTATTTATTGCTGCAGCTTCTGATTATCTAATTGATTTCAGATTATTGACTGAATGAATTCCTCTATTGATAATACAAATCTAATTATTACTAAACATTATTTAATTGTCTTGTCATATTTGTTTAAGAAAAAGCCTTCATATCAGTCTTTGTCAATGTGCAATAAATAATGTTTATTTTTAGCTTTTTCATCGATTTTTTTATAATATTTTTGTACTAGAAAATCCTCATTTTAAGTTATTTTAAAATAAAATATATATTACTAGAACACTTTACCAACGTTTTCATTTACAAATCGTTTAATTTATCAAAGTATATTTTTATGAACTTTTTAACACATTTTTTTTTCATACAGTAGCTGTTCAAACCTTTATGTTAAATTGTCATAAAAAGTATGTTGATAAATGCAATCCAATAAAGTACAGGTTAACTATCTTGATGCCACTTGCAAGTCGTATCTATTTGTAAGAAATGTGCAACGTAAAATAGTGAATTTTTTCTCACTTGTAGTACATACATCAAATTTGAAATTTGTATTATGTACTTAAATTTTTTCTTAAGCTTTAAAGTAACTTTGACGGCCTTAAATGTTTTCGAACAAAGATAACAATACAACTTTAATTGTTCAAGTTAATGTCAAAGAACATCAGTCAAAGTCTAAAAATATTATTTTATATTTTGCATAATTTAGGGCACTTACCTGTATTATGAAAATATGTATTCTTTTCAAACCAGTTAAAAGATAAGTAATATTTTGATCAATCTGCATACTATTGAAATAATATTTAAAAAAGTTTTAATTCTTCTAAAAGGTTCTAAATTGCATTGATGCAGTTTTATCTACATATGAATACACTATCTGCACATATCAGAGGTATGCATATATTCTTACATAAATATATACATAAATTCACTCAACGTAAGCATGTTAGAAATAAATTTGTTGCAAGAATTGTTAACATCACTTTAGAAGTTACGACCACAGACTTCGTGTTAAACAAAACTACTTTGATGAGCACACACACACACATACATACATACATACTTCTATAAATGTATGTGCCGAAATTCAGCCACGTACACTCACTCGTGCACTCATGAAGTTATCACATAAATTTTTAGATAAAATAATGCTGATGCTTTCTCATCTTTCGCAGGGAAAAATAGTTCCAATTTTCTCTGTGTGTGTTTTTTCTTTAATCTTTTACCAGCACATGCACACACTGAAATTTATCATTACACTCTAAGAAATTATATGAAAAATAGAAACTTTTATTTCCAGAAAATTTTCTTGAAAGTATTTTTTTTATATGTTTTTAAAGTTATATTGAAATTTGGTTGGATTTCTACGAACTTTTTTCTAATATCTTACGAGATTACAAATGCGTGAGTGATGTCTGAGTATACGAAGTTATCTTAAGTCATATAAAATTTTATTAAATCATATCAATTAATATTTATTGATGTCATACCATTTCAATTATAATAAATTAAATGAAATAATTAGAAACCACATCAAATCAAGTTCAGTAGTATTAAACCATATCAAGTGAAATCACATCAAAATAATTGAATGCATGCCAAATCATAAAAAGTCATATTGAATCATATCAGCTCAAATCAAAACATTTCAAATGATGTCAAATGATATTTTTTTTTTTCCGTGGTGGAGGTGTTGGGAAATGTACGGCACAGACCATGCAGTACACTAACCTAAAGCTACCGTCGTAAATTTCAGAGTGTGTCAATTCACTAAAACCCAAACCTCTTTCTCAGGCCTCCATCTACCCTGGGACTGCGTTAGCATTGCTTCGGGGTAGGGCCCATGATTTGTCCTCAAATCATATTCCTGCGTCCAGGTCCCACTTCTTTTTCCTGAGAACGATCTCAGTAAAACCGGCAACTGCATTCCAGTTTTCTTCGCTTTGCAGCATCCTTTCGATCACGTTGTCAGCGGAGCACTGGCCGACTAATTCCTGTAAGGATGCGCGTTCGTTGTTCCATCGACTGCAATTGAAGAAGGTGTGCTCTGCGTCATCTTCATCAGCGTCTCCATATATACAGAAAGGGTGTTCTATGTCAAATGATATTAAATCATATTAAATGATAATAAATAATATCAACTGATAAGAAATCATATCAAACCACATCAAGTCATATAAATGCACATCAAATATTATATTACCATCTGAAATCAGTTTAAATTTGTGGTGAAATAGAATAAAAATACTTGTAAAATATCTTTATGTTGTTGTCTTAGAGTTTTTAATCAATATTTTGATTAAATTTTGAAGTCATCATCAGGATATTGTAGTGACGAAGATCTGCTTTCCATTAGCTGTCCCGTCGTTTGCAATATTTTTTATCATGATATTTATTAAATGCCAAAAATAGGGCAGCTTGATGGAATACACTTAAAGTTCTCCATAAGTACAGAATCCTGATGATGATATAAATCTAAATATTGACCTAAAAAACTAACATAAAGTTTTGACTACACTTAAGAAGGCCAATATCTACAATACATTATATTAAATTATAACAAGTTTTGTGACATTATATTATATCAAATCATAATGTTTCTTAAGTGTACTTGCATTTTGCAATATCTGAAAAAAAAAGTCAAACCAAAAAAAGAAGTTGTGAGAAAATTGTTATATACGCCAAAAACTAATTCTTAGTCAGCCAACCGCATATTTTTCTGGCGGCAATTTATAACTTTGTAACATTTTCAGATACACCACTTAGCACTGTTGTGTACACTGTTCTAAAGCAATGTAAAAAAAAAGAAGAACAACCCAAACTACCCTGGTAGTTTCAATTCCCTAGACACCGCACAGATCTTCCAACACACATATTTGGATAGCTCACATGAGCCTTTTGCTTATGGTAGATAGCGTTTGCACAAAACCATTTTTTTTTTCACTGCTCATACTAAAGGTGGCGTTATGGGGCTTGCAGATTTATAGAATGTGTGCTGTCTTTCTCTGATGTTAGTTGTTGCTATAAAGGCAACGAGTTACTTTGGCTAAAAGCTTTTCGTTACATGAATTAGTTAGTCCTTAGAAGTGAGAACAGAATGGAACAAAATAGCTAAATGGATAAAATTGAAGAAGGGTGAGAAAATATTTGCAATGGGTTGCATTTTATGACGGAAGTGGCGTGGCACTGACTTTAGCTTTGCCAAAGTTTTCTTTCTTAACATTGCATCAAGGCAGGCTGGCAGGCAGGCAGACAGGCAGGAAAACAGGCAGTAACAGTTACAATCTGCAATCGATGAGCTTAGCACGATTTTGCCACATTTGTTAAATTAATTATTTTACTGTAAAAAGAATAGAAATTCAATTGATGCAATTTGGTAACAAAGGTGTAGTTAATAGTTTTGAAACTTTTATCTACACCATGGAAATATCTGCACAGTAAAAAATAATGCTTTTAAGTTTTTTGTAAAGTTTGGAACATTTAATCTGAATGAAAGAATTTTTGGTTAAAAATAAAATTACTTTGAATGTTCTTAAAGCAAAAATAATCAGAGCGGCTGAAACAATATTCAGACCTAGGGTTACATTTAAATTCAGTTGTATATTTCGTGAATCGCTTCATATCAAAGGTGACCCAAAAGATAATAATTGCTTACACTTTTCAACTGAACAAACATCTATTGTGAGCTCTATTATCAATTCTATGAGCCGTGTTCGACGGTGACACCTACTAAAATCTGACATGTCTTCCGTGATGAAGAGTAGTACTCTACAGAAAGACAGCAAACAGTTTTTTGTTATTCTACTCGTGTTGGTGTTGATCAATCTACGAGAATCCGTAGAGCAGGGTGTTTTCTGAAATTGGCGAATTTATTGCCTTCAACAACACGGCCAGGCAATGGTTCTATATTATTTACATATGTCAATGTAGGTTCTATTTTTGGCATTTGGTTCGTCTATTTGAATTTATTTCGAAAACTTCTGATCATGTTAGATTACTTACTTATTTTCACAGTTTCAGAAAAATCTTTTTGTACTCTTAACCTTTTTCGATGAGTACTGACCAACAACACTTCAAGCCGCAAGTTCATAAGCTTAAATGTGAATTTATTGCTTTGTTTTCTCAGAACCTTTGTAAAATGTTGCCACAATACCTCCAAATATCTATAAAATTTTAAATTCTTTGCTTTATTGCTTATGCAAGAACTTTCATTTCTTACTTTTCCATACGTTTTCATTTTCCATTTCTGAGTTTTTGCCCCGAAGTTTTCTTTGTGGCAACTTCAAGTGGTTCTTATTGTTGCTGCTGCTGTTGTTGTTGCCATTCTGCCAATGTTGCCACAGTTGTTTGTACTATGTTCCTTTTCAACTTTAAAATAAATATAAGATTTTGTAGACTAACTTAATTAAAATATTTTTGATGTTGCCACAGGCTGATTTCTTGGCAACCATATTGAAATTGTTTACAATTTAATGTTGATGTTGTTTTTGCCTCATTCATATTTTCATTTTCTCTTATTATGCCTTATTATTATTGCTTAAAGTTAAGTGACCGTTAAGGGTTAGTGAAGAGAAATAGACGAAGGAAGCGCAAGTGTGTAAAATAGTTTTGTTCCATTTTATTGCGTTTTATATTGTGCAATTTTCTTGTTAATTTACTACAATTTACTTTATTTTACTTATTGTTCTGTTAACATTTTCTTTAGCTACTTTTGTTTATTTCCGTTTGTTTTTTCCTTTGGTCTAAATTATTGTTGTACTTTCATTAACAACTTCAACAAAAAAGTTGGCACTACAACAAAATTATTTATTTCGAGGTATTAACAAAAACTGCATAAGAAGGCAAATTATAATATGTTTGATATAGTTTGTTGAGTGAGTTCTTTGTTTAGTGTGAGGACTAGAGTATGTCGATATTTTATTGAGAAGTATATGAAAATCATCGATGTAAGGTTTTTGGAAAATGGTTCTGCAGTAAAGGGATAAGAAATCTTCAATATTATTAGAAAAATTC
Source organism: Meiosimyza decipiens (assembly GCA_963680825.1). Classification (NCBI taxonomy): domain Eukaryota; kingdom Metazoa; phylum Arthropoda; class Insecta; order Diptera; family Lauxaniidae; genus Meiosimyza; species Meiosimyza decipiens. Next base: position 7,003,800 of record OY804261.1, on the reverse strand, counting down.
TCTAAACTAGAACGTTTGTTACAACGAATATGATAGGGTTCAAAACAAAATTTTTTTTCCATTTTATCACTCATTAAAAACTCCAATTCTTTATCCTTTGGAATTATGTTGTTTCAATAGGAAAAAAATATAACTTGACCATGTGTATACAATGCAGATAACAAAAAAGTAATATCGAATCGTGAAACTTTGCTTAGATTTCATTAGAAAAATTTAGTAAACATTAAATCTGTAATCTTTCAGAAACGTTTCAGCATGATCAAATGTGAAAGATTTCATTCATAGCGTGTTCGAAATATTCCATTTGAAAGCTTCATGCAATGTTTAATCTGTAACCTGAAACATGAAACATATAAGTCATTTTCTATAACGTTCTATTTGCAATACTCCAATTGAAACATTTATGGCACATTGCGTATGCTTTCTGAAATGTTACATGCCGAGTGGGAATATATTAAAATATTTGTAAGCGGTGCGCTTTTTTCTATCCTTCCTACCTTCTATCCAGCAAGACTAGACAGTAAGTTTTTATCGAATTCATTCAAGCTATTTTCGTACAGTGTACATATGTATGTAGAACAAAATTTTTTGATTACTGAATGCTCCAACAACAAGTTTTCCAATTCAGCCGATTTTGGATGCATCATGTGATATATGCCTATTAAATTTCATGACATTATTTTGTATTGTTTGCGAGACTAGATAAAAAAGTTTGAGGGTGATACCACGTTCCCATTAAGATTTTTATAAAGTCAAAATCTTAAACTATTCTAAATTTGATTTCATGTTTGTCACTTCCACATAAAATTATTGGCTTTAATTCATTTCAGCATAAGTCGAACAACATTGTTTTTTTTTTCTAATTTTTATGTGAAATAAAATTATTTCTTAAATATTTCTTATATGCTCTGATTTAGTTGTAAACTCGTTTAAAAAAAATCAGCTATTTAAAGCTCTTCTTGTATTATATATACAACTAACAGCAACTTCAAAGTACATCATTGTTAAAAAGAGAAAAAAGTCACTATAATATGCAACATCACATTTTATTTACCCACCATTGTAGCTGATAGCGTAGTTTAGAAGTAGCACCATAACCGACACTAAACCAACGCAAATCCACTGTTGACAGTTGATGGTTTAAATATTTATTAAATATCAGCTTAATGTACGAAATAATATGGATAAGAACAAGAAGAAGCAAAAGATGTTAGCTAAAGACAAGTTTACTTGCTGCCTCTTAGTGTAATTTTCTCTTAAGGTGGTCGGTCAATTTTATTTTCTATCGTTTTTGAATTTTACTCGTGATGCTAATAGCAATACGGTTAAAAGGGTAATTCTGGTTATGGCTACATAGTCACTGTGGCCATTCATCAGAGCTTGTTATAGTTTTCGCGGCAGTTGATGCAAAGAAGAAAGTACACAGCATTACTATCGATACTTAGAATGCTGAAACTGGAGAAGTTGGTGTACTTTGATTGTAATGAAATTTGGAGTAACATACAGTGAAAGCTCGTTAATCCGAATTAATGATTGCAGACTCTAATTCGGATTAACGATATATTCGGATTACTGAATAGGCTGGTTTTATGTATAATATTTGTGTCATATTGCGTTTAGTTATTGATTGGCATTGTAAGCAAAAACCTCAATTTGAATTTAGTATAATATGGCCAAAAAACGTGCACATAGAACGCTATCATTAGCAGATAAGCTTAAAATAATTGAAGCAATAAATCGCGGACAATCTGGAAAGATTTTAGTGGAGAAATTTGGTGTTTATAGAGTTATATATAAATGATGCATGTGGGCCCTCTTAGTGGCCGTTCCCACCCATTTGCAGACATGTTAAAAACTTATTTTTGTCGATTTTTCGTCGATTGGTGCAATACACTTTTTTTCTTCGGAAAATTAATTCTTAATTTCTTTTCGATTTTTCTTTTCTTCATATGTCTTAAAACTCCTAGCAGAAACGTAGAGCCAAGATCTTCAATAAAGTTCTTAGAGCTGATTTGGCTCGAGAGTACTCTTTTAGTTCGGCAGCACTCCATTTTGCATGTCAGCCGAGAGTGTTCATAAGTAGCGCTCATAATTTTGTTCGAATTCTGGTTAAAGCGCTCGTTGTCCTTATTATGCTGCTTTCTTTATGAAATACTTAACTACTTGAGGTTTGATTTCTTATTTTTATTAACTTAACGACTTAACTTCATAAACTATCAAAACTATTGAGTACACACTATCGAAATATACGCTCGTATTTTACATTAAAAGCCAAATATCGAGAATAATGTAACAATACTCTATGCCACTTGCTTTCTGACTTGTCACCAAGTTTGGGTGCCAACCAAGTAACCTACCTGCTCTTAGGTTGCTGTGCTTCGTCCTATGTACTGTCTCCATTCAGAAGCTGGATAAGAAAATTTCATTTTGCCAATTACTTGCATCAAAGCAGCAAAGCTAATTGACTCTGATGCGTATAATGAAAAGACACAAAGTGCAGAGACTGGTTAAGCGAATTTAGGCAGGCTGGGTAGCTGCGATGGAGCAACTGAGACACTGTAGAATCTTGTGGTGCGCTTGGAAAACCAGTTGCCTTGAGTAGAGGTTTTGCAGTTGGTTGTTTTCTACTTTTTTTTTTGTGCAGCTTACAGACAAGTAGCAGTAACGTGCGGCTGTCAACTGACTTAAGGGATTTTTTTACATTTTAATGCTATCAACGATGAGCGAATGCTGCTGCGTTTAATGTTCAAAATTTACCATGCTTTTCAATTTTATTTTTATTGTATGGGTGATTCCATGTTAAAGTTGCGATGCACAATTTAATTTTTATGAAGATAAAAAAATTCGATAGAGAAGATATTGTGTTTGTGAATTGACAATGTATTTATGTTGTATAGATACAGATGATCAGTAAAAAATATTATCGTCAAGCTCATAACTAATTCGCTCGAATTATACCTTGAATTTGGTGCTCAAATCATGAAATAACTCTTATTATTTTACTAAATATTTTTTTCGCTTGGTTAGTTAGCTTATCATGACCGGGCTGCATATTTGAAACGAAGCGTTTGGGTGGTTGAATTTGTAATGTTTCTGCAACACAAGGGGGCTGTACATGCTAAGTATCTACATTGTTAGTTTTTTTTTTCAAGTACGTACTAAATGCATATTCTATTAAATTGGATTAGCAAATTTAATAGCAGTTTGGTTGTTGAAACTAAGGAATCGTTTAATGACAAAGTACTATGCAAAAAAACTTTAATAGAAGTTCATTCTTTTCGTATTGTTCTTTACTCAAAGGAGTGTTTGTTTTAATACATAAAGTTTAATTTACTTTCTAAGCAAAGTTTAAAAGTACTTAGTTGCATGATGAACTTTTTATAAAATTAAAGTATACTGATAATTTTCTTATAAAATCAAAAAGATTCAGTGGATCCGGGGGAATTTTTTTATTCATATCTAATTTTTATTTTATGCGCAATAATTATAAACTGAGACCTGGCAACCTGTAAAAACTATATCTTTTTAATAAACATTTTAAATGCCATCAACTTACACAATAATAATGCAAAGTTTTAAAACAAACCAAAATTTTTTAATATGATCACACTAAAATTACCGTAATAATAATACTATATTTAAGCAATATTTAATGTTCAGTGCTGGTATAGTTGCTGAAAAAGTTCAGTAACAGGACGGACCTGAGAGGTGCTATTAATTTAATATTTTTTTAAGCGCATTTTTTTCGATGTATCGCTAATTTTATGGAAGAGTTCGAATTTACTTGATGTTGGTTTTGCATTTTAAAACTTATTCATCGGATTGAGTTGAATCTAGAGTCATTTGAAAGGAACCGATTTATGTTAAGCCTGGAGCTCTCTTTTTGTCTGGTCTAGGATTATGGACTAAGAACATTTTTAAGATATTGATCAATTAACGACTGACAAAACTCTCATGTTGAACACTTAAACAGATATATATTTCGGCATTTAGACTGGTCTTTCAAGTGTTAGTGAATCATTTATGAACTCAAATGTCTGAAAAATTATCACTGCAAAATTGAAGATCGATGTCTAAATTTAAAAATCTTATTTTTCTATAATGAAATAAAAACCATTTAATAACAAAACAAAGCACATATAATGAGAAAAAAATTCCATTGCATACTTTTAGTCGAAAGTGGTCCAAGTCACGAGTAAGTACATTTTTGTGTGACATAGAACAGTTTTCGGTGTGAGAACATTTGCGTATAGTAAAAAACGAAAGATAAAAAGACAAAACAAAGCAAAATAAGAAGAAAATAAAAAATCCATTGCATACTTTTAGCTGAGAGTCGTTCCTTCAAGTCAAGAATAAACAAAAACAAACATCTTAAGAAAAAAAAGGTTCTGAAAAGCGCGCTTTCCATTTATTTACACATACAAGTATACACAATTTTTATTGACGGTCAGTGTTAGTTGGAAAAAAATATAATTCAAAATATAGTCTTTGAAGAACACTACAATAAAAATTTAGAAATCTACGTTATTTATTTGGCTTTTTCTTATAAAAAAATGACACGTTCAAGGAAATGTTCTTAGCGGGGCCAGAGCCCAAGCTCACTTATCTCGTTATCAGCCAAAAAATCAGCAAAAATCGGCTATTTTTCCCTTAAGGTTTTTAATTAAAAACAAATTTTTTTACTTGAAGCGCAGTTTTGGAGTAATTTAACAAAAAATTATGAAAGGTAACATTTTTGATACAAATACATAAATTGTATTCTGCACTTTCAAGGACCTTTTACAAACAAAAAATATTGTTTTTTCTATCTTTGCATCTCTTTGGCTTGCTTCCTTCAACAATAGCTACGATATGTACTAAGTATTTCTTGTTCAGATTCAGTTTGTCTCTTGTCAATTATTGACATTTCTAAGTTGTCGATAATGTGCACGTTGTTGCTGTTGTCTTTGTCGTTTGTGTCATCATAGCGTATATCCTTATTGCTACTACAACTGTCATTGCAAACGCTGCTGTTGCTTTTGTCTTTGTTGTTGCTTCTGTTGTTGCTTCTGTTGTTGCTTATTATGTTACCATTGATATTGATAAAATCTGACAGCATGCACCTGAGCTCCGGACATACAAACGGAAATGAAAACTTTCGTAGTTTCTCTATTTCGCTTATTTTATTTTTTTTTGGGATACAAATATTTGTAGTTGCTTATAGGGTAGCTTTACAAACGGTTGACATGATAATTTAATTTTATATTTAGCAACATAATTACATAAATTTTTACCCCGACAATACCCTCCCGGCGCAAAGTTCATAAAATACCAAGTTGGCACATATACTGTGGACTATACTACATAATTTTTTAAAATAAAATGAACTTTTACCTACTATTTGTGCATTTACTCTACATGTGCGTACTAATATGATTTCTTTAAGACAACTTTATCTCAACTGCTTTGCCTGTAAAAAGTATTCGCTAGAAAATTGAATTTTAAAAAAGTCAGTGTATATGCAAGTTTTGTTTCGCTGGCTATCAATGCAAAAACTTTGCTTAATTCTTTAATAAAATTTGTGCAAAACTGAATTCTTTGAAGTTGATAATATAAAAATCTTACGTAGATTAAGCTTTTTCGAAGGAACGAATTTCTAACATATCTAACAAATGTTGCAGGCTTTAACATTTTCTGGCTCTTATATAAAGAATTTGTTTTTTTATGGATTAAGATCGATCGTCTGCTGACATTACAAAAATGATTCTGGCACTGAACATAACAACGATAAAGCATTTCGTAAAATATGGTTTCAATCTATCGTTTGTCTTATAGTTCGAAATCTGTTTATGTAATAAACCCACTCGGCATGTAACATTTTGTATACGTTTCAGACATTTTTAATTTCCCTTCAGAATGATTTTTAAAATATGTCAATGTCCGCCTATTGATTTCATTCGAAATATTTTGAGACGTTACAGAAATCTTGTACGATTAAGAGAAAAAAATCATGTTTTTTTACGTCATCGAACTTCATTTTAGTCTGCGTCATCGGAAATCTGAATTGTTTCATTTTACCCGCATCATCACTTGAGTTGATACCTATTGTGCAATCAGGTTTTGTGATATCTCTAATATTATTATTGATTCAAAGGATCATAAAATAATAATAAGATTTTACTAAAAAAATTTTGTAAACATCAATTTGTATCCTTTCAGAAATAATTCATAATTATTACAAGTGAAAGATTACGTATATAACGTGTCAGAAAAATATAATTTAAAAGGTTTAAGAAACTTTTACTCTGGAATCAGTGCCGGCTTAAGGGGGCAATACAAGTTTTTTTAATCATAATGAAATAAGTATATCTAAAAGGGCGCAAAAGGCAAGACTCGCCCGGGGCACCTAGATGGCATAGGTCGGCCCTGTCTAGAATCTTTCAGAAACAATTCAGAACGGTTGCATAGGAAACATTACATTTGCAATATTTCAAATGAAACATTTCTGGTAGGTTACGTACTGTTTCTGAGATGTTACGTGCCAAATGAGAATATTGCTTGACAGACTAAAATCCCAATAGAAGAATAAAGCAACCGAATAGGTGTGCCTTTCTATCAAATCATAACTGAAACATCTTCACTGTGCTCAAGCTAAGATAAAAACCTTAATTTTCCAATTGGGTGCATTATTTGTTTAAATATTAATCAAAATGAAACACATTTGGAGCAGAAGAAAATCGAATTTGGAAATAATGCTGTCAAGTTGAGAGTTAAGTTGATGCATGGAAGCATAAACAAGCACATGAGCGCCACGTGCATTTTAAGTCCATTTAACTTGTTCTGATATGCATTGAATCAAAGCATATAGAACTGAACCAAAATAAATTGAACTACTTCAAAGTATACATAATTTTGGCATATTTAATAACCTTCCCATTTCATATTAGATATGTAGCATTTTAGTCTTGTGCATATGTATATTTTGTTTTATTTTTATTTTGCTACTATTAATTTTGCAGTACACGTATTATGTATTTTGAATTCTCTTCAATTCTCCTCCAAACTCTTTAATTTCCTGTAAGTCCTTGTCATCCACTGAATCTCTCAAATAATCCATAATATTGAGCTCCTTACGGAAAAATGCTCCCATCACGAAGTTTTCTCCGTCATTTGGCCTTAAGTCCGCCTCAGTAACAAGAACCTTAACATTGGGTAAGGGTAGAAATTTAAAATTACGCTTACGTAATTCCAATTCGAAAGCAGGTTTCATATGTGCCGGAGTTTCATGCAATTTCCCCTTGATTTCACTTATTCGATGATTCATTACCGGATAATCGCGTAATTGACGCTCAGTTGGTAAAAGCTGCTTTTTTGCCTCCTGCTCGGACACGGTTAAGACAGCTTGACGTTCAGTATCCTTAAATCGTTCTTGACCACTATTGAAGGCAATTTTTTTATTGTTACGCAACTGACGACGCAACATACGTTTTGGCATGCAGTTAAAGTAAATGCGTTTTGTTCGCGGCTTTAAAGGCTCCAAACGCATGGAGATAACTTGATGGGCTGGATCGTTTATCATACCTATGTAACGTGCATCTGGGTAAAGTTTATACTGACGCTCAGTTTTTTTAGCATCTTTGGTCAATTTCAGGCGTGGTTTTACAAATGGCTTTGGTGGTATATGCTTGAATAGATACGTATGGCCATGTCCTTGCACGTGGCGCCAATCAGGTGTGCAAAACTTTTTTGTCTTGATTTTGACAAAATGCTGCCGGCGGAATTTGAATCGTTTTTGACGTTCGATCATTAGCTGGAGACCTGGTTGATATGTGAGCTCTTTACCTCTCTTTGAAGAGATGCAGTGACAAGCTTTTGGAAATCGATTTTCGTATCGACCGGGACCAGGTAAAAAGCTTGTGTTCCTTAAATGTATACAATTTCTTTTTGCGGGAACGCAAGAACGACGTAGGAAAATGTGTGGATTGGGAGGCTTTTCCTTTGTTTTAACGGCGCTACAAGATAAAAAGTTCTATGTAAAGAAAATGTGAGTTGCCAAATTGTGCTTAAATCATTCTGATGCTGGTTGCCAAAATTAATTTAACATTATTCAGTAACTTGCATACACAACAGTAGCTACTTATGCACATTTGATAGTCTCCAACTCATTTAGGCATAAAGAATGCAATCTCTTCATGGTACTTACAATTTAATTAAATTATTTTGAGGATAGTATGAAGTTGGTCCGGGAAGATTGGGATCGTGATAGCATGTTAAAGTATTGCTTACCATGCAGCGAGTAGTGGCTCTGCGATCACGTGCGTCTTTTAGTAGCAGCCACATTGTAAATAAAATAAGGTCATTAAAAATAAAGTCAGATTTAAAAAATAAAAGACAAAGAAACAAAAGTCACCAAATATGGAATAGGTTTACTACATGGAATTGCTTCACTTTAAAGCAGCATACTAAAAAGAAAATTCATTAACAGACTAAGCATTATTTTAGTTTAACAATAAAATGTCTTAAAATGTGAGATGAAAAACTCAAAATGCGTAATGATATAAAGATAAACATGGTATATGTTCGTTAGTTGGAGTATCTTCATTTTAAAGATGCAAGCGGTAAAATAAGCATTCAGCGAGCAAAGCATCCTTAAGTGCTTGTCCTTAGATATTACTTCGGTTCTTCGCTGCCATTTAAAATACAAAATTCCTATTATGGAAAGAAAGAAGAAAGGAATTCAAGTTTTGTTTCCGTTGTTGCAAAGAAAAAGTAAAATACCATACTGAGATACAATTCCATTCCTAAATTCTAATTTTTTATAGAATAAAACACCAAAACTAAGTATTCCATAATTGGGAATTTATTCATTATTTGGTAAAGCAATGAAACTTTTAGTTGCATGCATAATAAATATCGCAAAGCAACGTGATATTCCATGTTTGGGTACTATAACAAACTAAAATGAAACTAGTTTTAAAACACTAAAATAAATGTCTGAGACTTAAGAACAGTTCACAACTCTATGTAAAAAATAATTTTGATTTCAGGCTCGTTTCAACGGCATGTCAAGGTTATGCCAAGCAAAACTTAAAAAAAATGTATCTTATCTTATTAGGAAGTTAATTTTTCGATCAGATTGCTTTCAAAAACTCACTTGTCAAAAACGTGCCCTTATATTGAAAGCATGGCTTTTTTTGCATACGTTCCGTTTCACGATCTAATTCGTAAAATTTCCATTGCTGTTTTGAACCCTTAGCTGGGGGTAATGCCTTATGCCTATGCAGATTGCCCCATTTCCCTCCATGATGCTTAAACGGTGCATTCAATACATCGTAACGATTTGGTGATAACTGCCATGGTTGTGTGGTAATTAAATCACGTGAATATTTTAATGAACGTGGCTCAGCACAGGGTTTTGAACGCTGAGGCACATCATAGCCACAAATTTTTTTCTGTTTCTTAGTGGTCGCTGTTTCCGTGACATTTTCTGTTTGTTGTTGTTGTTTTTTTTTTTTGTCGTTGTTTAGCAACCGAAATTGAAAACCACGAAAAACTAATTAGATTCATTCACACAAATCAAGTAATTAAAGTTGCGCATTTAGTTGTTTGTTTTTTGTTAATTATGTTGCCTACTTTGAGGCGCACAACAAATTACTTTTTCTTAGATATACCTAAGCTGATGATGCCCAGCAAACATTTAGAAAATCATTTGAATCTAACATCTTATGACACTTCTTGAAGAGTAAAATTTTAATTTATGTTTTTATTGCATATTTATAGGCATACTTAAGCTTGATATGCTTTAATGCATTATAATTTTCGTGGATCAAATGTAACAAAGATCCCGTACGAATATTAGAATTTTGTCTTCATCAATGATTCTTTGAAACCATTTCATAAGAAGCGTACGCGAGTAGCTTGGTAAGTAGCTGCAGGGAGATAGTTTTTACCGCAATAACTAGCTATCAGAAGATTATATCGGTCGCGATTAATATGCGACCCTGCCACAACTTAAAATGTTTGCTGGACAATGATGGAATGATGTTTATTACAAGTTTACCTTCGTTACAGGTGCTCGTGTAGCTCAAACGTTTGTTAGCAATATAATTCCACATTGGTTCTATGCGATTGTACTTGATGCGATTCCCTTTGAAGAAATTTTATTCGTTCAGTTTTTGATTTAGTACCATAAAATTAAATTTAACAATACGTGATAGTAGAAAAAGCGGCATGTCTAATTTTTTTGCAACAAAGTACATTTCTTTATTCTTCTGATTAAAAATAGGTTCCATTATTTCTGTTGCTTTGTTATTTTTTTTATTCTTGGAATATTAAAAAAAAAAAAAAAATATTAGAAAAAATACGCGCTGATTGTTGTCGATAAAAATCAAAACTGTTTTATTAGATTGATTTATTTTGAAAAATTTTTATAAAAAATGATTGATTTTTTTTTTTATTATAAATCCTTGACAAAGTAGAAAGTAATTTAAAAATTCATGGTTATTACTGAAAATACCAATCCAATTCATTAAATGTAGTGAAACTGGAATACATTCATAGAAGTGGTATATATCGATCGTCAGTATGTACATATATGTTACCGGCCAAAATAGTTTTTTGGATGAAATAGTTTTTCCTAGGTCAAACTAGTTGATGTGTATGCCTAAAAGTATGCAATTTAATTTTAATACTTAAGTACTGTGGATAGCTAAGCCGAGTATTATAGACTGAACCGTTATTGGACATATTAGATGATGTACTGGCCATGCCTGGCTTATATCAACATATGTATATTGTTGAATATAGTTACTGATTAGTACCAAGTAATTATATTAACAAAGATATTTTATTTAAAATAAAATATTGCATTATAAAATAAAATATACAAATTTGCAAAGAATTTTAGGAAATGCAAAGAAATAACAATATGAAATTTTCTGCTTTTGAACACAGCACAAGGTCCACACTTATAGTTGACGCATACGGCTTCATTATTTCGCATTGAGCTGAAATTTTCGATAATTTTGTACTGAATATTTTTGGCTCCTTTTCTTCTTTGTATTGTTTTTTTTTTTTTGCAGTATACACGAAAATACAATTCTAGATTCTCTTCATCTCTTTGTACTCTTTAATTTCCTGCAAGTCCTTATCTAGCATTGATTTTCTTAAATAGTCCATAACATTGAGCTCCTTACCAAAATATGGTTCAGTCACATAACCTTCCACATTCGGTCTTAAGTCAGCCTCGGTAACAAGAACTTTGGCACTGGGTAAGGGTAAAAATTTAAAATTACGCTTACGTAATTCCAATTCGTAAGCAGGTTTCATATGTGCCGGAGTTTCATGCAATTTCCCCTTGATTTCACTCAAACGATGTTTCATTACCGGTTGATCGCGCAATTGACGCTCAATTGGTAAAAGCTGCTTTTTTGCCTCCTGCTCGGACACAGTTAAGACGACTACACGTTCAGTATCCTTAAATCGTTCTTGACCACTATTGAAGGCAATTTTTTTATTGTTACGCAACTGACGACGTAAAAGACGTTTGGCCATGCAATTGTAGTAAATGCGTTTTGGCAGCGATTTCAAAGGTTCCACACGCAGCGAGTAAGATTGATGTACCGGATCATTAATCATACCTATGTAACGTGCATCCGGATAAAGTCTGTACTGACGGTCGGTTTTTTTTGGATCTTTGGCAATTTTCAAGCGTGGTTTTACAAATGGTTTCGATGGTATATTTTTGAAGAGAAAACGGTGACCATTTCCTTGTACATGACGCCAATCTGGTGTACAATATTGCCTGGTCTTGATTTTGACATAATGCTGACGACGGAATTTTAAACGTTTCTGACGATCGATCATCAACTGTAGACCTGGTTGATATATAAGTTTTGCGCGCTTACGAGTAGCAAAACAGGAACAAATATTTGGAAATCGATTTTCATATCGACCAGGACCAGGTAAAAAGCTAATGTGTCTCGCATGTATAGAATTTGGTTCCTGAGGTACGCAGGAGTGAGGTAGAAAGACATGCGAATTTGGAAACTTATCCTTTCTATTCTCAGCTCTACAAAAAAAATAAAATGATGTTTTCATTAAAACAAAATGCATTAAAATATGAATCTTTTTGAAACTTACATTTTAATTAAGTAATTTTTGGGAAAGTATGCAGTCGGTCCGGGATGCTTTGGATCGTGATAGCAGGTTAAGGGGCTGCTAACCATGCAGCGAGTAGTGGCGCGACGTTCACGTGCATCTTTCCAACGACGGCAAGATTTTAAGGAATAAGAAAATACAGCACAAAATTAAATAAACCATATGAAAAATTGAAAAGTCAATTAGCGATCATTACTTGTAACAAAAACTCCCTTGTGCTTATTGCATGGTTTTTGCATACGTTCTGTTTCACGTGTTAATTCATAAAATTTCCATTGTGGCCTTGAGCCCTTGGTTAGTGACAGTCCCTTATTCGTATGCACTTTGGCCCAAAGGGCGCCGAAAGTTCCCTGCAGGCGTTTATATGGTACTTTCAATACATCATAGCGATTTGGTGGCAATTGCCAGGGTTGAGTCTTAATTAAATCTCGTGAGTGTTTCAATATGCGTGGCGTGGGACAAGATTTTGTGCGATAAGTACCATCGTAGCCACAAATGTGCTTTTGCCTCTTAGTGGTGGATGTTTCCGTGACATTTTCTGTAATTGAAGTGAAAACTAATTGAATAGGCAATTTCAATAAACACAACTCCTTAAGTAACGAATTATAAAATTTAAAAAAATGGAGGTAACAAAGAACTTTGCCATTTTTATATGGAAATTGGTAAAAGCGCTATCCACACACGAATACTTTACTGCGAACTTATCTGCACAAAACGCTTTCTGTACAGCATGTCGTCTATGTGGGCGGGTAAATCGCGGGCCTTATATCAGAGACGCTAAATTTACGATACTTTGCAATCTCGAAAATTCATTATGCGGAAATAGCAGACCTCGTGCTCACTGTCATTTCAGTAGTGAAATTGCGACCGGGTCATACTTCAATCATGATGTTGGTTTTCATAAATTTACCTTCATTACAGGTGCTTGTGTAATTTAAACGCTTGCCAGTAATATAACTTCGCATTGGTTCGATAGAATTGTACTTGATGCGGTTTCCTTTGTAAAAGAAGAAGTTCCATTAGCTATGGAATTGATTAAAAGAAATTGAAATTAATCTTACTTGATAGAAGAAATATGGGCATATCTAATTTATTTGCAACAAAGTACATTTCTTTATTTTTTTCATTTAAAATTGCTTCCATTGTTATTGTCGCTATGTTGACTTAGATTTTTTTGGTAGATATTTTTCCAAAGCTTAACAAAACCATAAGTTTTTTAATGGTAATGTTTCTTTTTTTGTAATTTTGTGCGAAAATTAGAAGAAGAGAATAAGGTTTGAAGAAAATATAGTTTGTTTGCAGTCGTTAAAGGTCAAAACTGTTTATTTTGAAAACTAATATGAGTAATTTTTATTGATAATTTTTTTGATGTCATTCGAAATAAATTATTAACTTTTCATAAAGTATTGAGCAAAGTAGAAAACAGCTAAAAAATTTGTGCTGAAAATTAGCCAATTAATTTCACGATATTGCTCAGGGAACGCAAACTAAATGAATTTTTTTGGTTGGAAAGGTTGCGAAGAACATAAGTTTATTCCAATAGTGAAAGTATGTTTCCTAATGAGGAGGTCGAGTTCGAAAATGATGCCTATTTTGAGAGCCTCGACGTCGATTACTTCGTGCTTCAAGAAGTCCCGGGAAAAATGATGAAAACACAAACTTTTTCATAAGAATTGAATTTATTCTTTAACATAGTTCCCTTGGAGGGAGATACACTTCATCCAATGATCCTCTGACACTTCGATACCTTCTTTATAGTAGTCGACGTCGAGGCTCTCAAAATAGGCATCAGTTTCTCCTCATTTCAGTAAAATCTCTTTCGCTGAGGGCCAAGCCTGGAGAATACGTTGGTGGGAGGGCAGCAATACGTATGGCAATTCGTTCCATTTTGCCATTGCTTTGAGCGATGAACGAGCTGGTGCATTGTCGTGGTGAAACAGCACTTTTTCATTAAATTGTTCAAACGGTCAAATAACGCTACGTAGGATTATGCCATGTGCATTCCAAAATATGCTGGCAATCACCTTCTCAGCCGACGTTTATTTTTTTGAGCGCTTCGAAAGACTCTCACCCGGCTCTGACCATGTTGCCGACTGTTTATTAGACTCCGATGATCATGCAAAATATTGAAAATACTGTCGATCGACAACTTCATTATGTTTGTGAGCTCTCTCATTTTCACTTTGCGGTCTTTCAAAACGATCTGATGGATTTTCTTGATGTTTTCTGAAGTGGTAGCCTCATTTGGTCGGCCCGAATGTGGTACATCATCACTGGTGCTCCTACGACCCATTTTATATTCAGGAAACCATCGGTAAACAGCTGTTCATGACGGAGCAGATGTGCTGTGATGTTTTTTGAGCCATTCTAATGTTTGCTTGTCGTTTTTTCCGATCACAAAGCAATGTTTTATCAAAATGCGAAATTCACTTTTTTCCATTGTTTACGAATTACCAAAAGTAGCGTCACTCGTACAGCGGTAACTTCAAAACTACTAAATGAAAAGTCATCAAAATTTGACATTCCTCTTTAAAAAATTGCTATTTCCGAAAAATTATATCCCACCAAAATTCCCGGGACTTTTTGAACCATGTAATATTTTAAGCTAACTGCATTTTTACCGTACATGCAGTATGTAAGTGAGCGTACGTTTTTGGTGCGCATGCATACTGATCTAAAGCGCATTTATCTGTTGAAATTCAACCCACAAATTTTTTCAAATTGCAGATTTTTTCTTTAAACTATAAACCTTTGTCACTTAAATGTTCATATTTCTCAGTTATACGGGTCACTCACACAGATAAAATAAGAAAATGTATAGATAAATACATATTAAAAATAGCGCTAACACAGACATACATATTTCCGAAAGAAATATCCTCAACATATACTATAAATACTCATACAAACATACACATTAACTTGCAAAATATGACAAATGTACACGCAGCATTAAAATAAAAAGCTTCAAAGAAAATAGCCAAAGAGAAAAAAACGATCTTGGTTGGTTTACTTTTTAAAGCACAGAATTGCGTGGATGTCAAAAAAGTATCGATGTATCGCGCAAATATATGTAAGTCCACTGTGCGTGTCAGTAATATGATTTCGGAGAACAATGTTTACTGAAAATTGTTTTTATAGGCTCTTTTTATGTCCTATACTCAGGGTATATTGACTTTGTATAGGTAGGTATAGAAAAATATGTGCTTATATTCTGGATGAACATCACAAGTAAACGTCGACTTAGATTTAATTCTATTTTATACTTCGTCCATCGAAATTGTGTTTTGGCTAACGACACATTAGTATCACAAAAATATTTGTTTAATATTTATTTTGCATTTCTATCAATAATTCAAATAATGCTTTACAATTCATTTCGATATACGCTGAGTAGCATAGCCGCATCTTTGTAAGAGACTCTGTGGAATGTTATGTTTATATGTTAATGTAGAAAAATGGCAAAATTTTTAACGCTGACGTTTTAAGTGCAACGTATGCATGAGAAAAATATTTAAACATTTTTATATTCTTTCAGCAAAGTTTCGTATGTGCTTTGTTTTAAAATGCTATGCAGCTCGAGCAAAACAAAAATATAAAAAATAATTTAAATATGAATTGTGGGCAATTTAAAAAATGTAGAAATTTGTATTTTAATGCAAATTTTTGTATTTAAAATTTGCATTACACTAGACTTTAATTCTTAAAAAATTCAGAGCGAAAAATTGTTCGTAAGGATATGAGCAGAAGTTAAAATATTAGTAAGAAAATTATATTAAATAAACAGTGCCAGATGAAGGTGGACTAATGTTATAGATAGGAAATGAGTTCCAAGCTCACACGCTATGTTGTAATACTTTTTAAAAATTTCATAATTTTTCAATATACATAAACCGATTGAAATATTTTTTGAGTACAGAACAATTTAGACAACGAGCATACTTTAATATACTTGATATATTCAATGTGTTGAGTAAAAATCAAAAAAAAAAAACAACATCACGAAAACCATTTTGAGAGACGCTTTGAACAAGTTACATGATGATAATAAAAACATCAAAATGTAATTAATTTTCATATCACAAAGTACTCTTGGATGACTGATTGCATTGTGTTGTGTTGCTTTATAAAATGCCTCTTTGGGATCATGCTATTTTCAATGTGATGAAACAAAAAAAGTCTTATGTTTTTACAACATAGAAATCTTATAGTGGGGCACTTCGATCACACCATGTTCATGTGAGCAAAAGAAAAATGTAATACATTTTTACATTTTCACATTAAACAACCCCACTAGAAAGCGCCTGTGATCTTGCCGTGTTCAAAAATAAAAATTCATCGTATTTTACAACTCAAACACTTTTATCCTTGTGAAATCTATTGATCCTACCATGTTCCTGAGTGACCTTTTATAACCAAGACTCAAGGTATATTCACTTTTTCATTTCATTTGTATTGTATAGAAGAAAGCGTATATTCTTGATCTACGTCACCACTTGAATCAATTTAGCCAATGTCCGTTTGATTGTCTGAAAATATCACGATTACGAAAAAACCAAGCAATATAAGTTAAGATAAGATAAGATAAGATTGCGACACGCCTACCGCTAATACAAATTATACATTTAAAACGGTATATTGTGGAGTTATTTAATTAAATGTAACCGAGTTCCTCATAAATACTAGGAATTACTCGGACAAGCTCTTTATAATATCTGAATTTCAGCAAGAGGGTATGGCAACGCCCATGTAAGAAAAGTCTTCAAACACTATACTGAAGGAATTAGTTAAGGTAGCTTAAGAAAATTTCATACAAGTAGTAGGAAAGATTTGAAAACGCTATGACAAGAACTGAGAGAGTTCGTACAAGTCGGTGTGACAGTGTACGGTAAGTAAGTTTGCCTGGCCGAATATACCCTTACTAGTTTTAAAAACTGCGGAACTTTATATAACACTTTTTTCAACTAAAATGTCGAATGAATTTCATAGCGCTTTTCATTGAGAAACGAAAAGATTCGTAAAAATTCGTTTTATTTAACAAAACTTTTCGTTCTCAAAACATTTTTTTTAAAATATTTATGATTCAAAAAGTATTTATTTTCATTGAATCTTTTTTTTATAATGAAAAATCATTTTCAGCGTAATAAATAAATAAAACATTCTATAAACATAATTAATTTTCACTAAACTAAATAGTCTACTAACAATTTCCGTCTTTACTATAACTTACTGTGTGCTCACTTAATATTTAAAATGCACAAAAGTATAGGTAGTATATAAAAGTAGCACACTTAGAAAGATGACGCGTGGTTGCGTTGAAATTATAATGTAAGCTTATACTACACCAACCAACACATTAATAGCTAGTGAATTTCTTTTTTTTTCATTTCACCCATATGTGTAACACTGCCACATGCACGCATGTATAGGCAAGAACATACACATATACGCACTAAGAAAAAAGAAAGAAAGAACAGTAAATGCGAAAAAACCTGGAAACGTTTGCATAATGCGCAAAGTCCTTTTGCATAATAAAGATGAAAAGGAATTCGTGATGCGCTGCTTAATAACTTTGCAATTAACATAATGTTTGTGCGGAATGAGCAAAAACTTACACATACTTAGACACATGTGTAGGAGCAGGATTACACATACAAGTACAAACAAATATCTTATTATATTTGCAACAAAATCGTGAAAAAAATAGTTAACTGCTAATGCGATATAAAAAATTTACATTACAAATGGTATGCAGCAAAATTTAACAAGAAATTAGTCGCTTACGTTAGAGGGTGCTCAATTTTTTTTCATAATTGCATTAGTCATTTCTAAAATAATGTGGTGAAATGTCTTTTTTTTTTAAATATAATCTGTAAGAGTGGCAAAAAGTTTCCTTTAGAAATTTAGATGGGTTGATCAATTTTTTTTGTTGAAATAATAATAATATTGACATTCCACTCTGCTGCCATTAAAGAAACTCTTTAAATTTTGATTAAAAAAGTTCTGATAACGCTTACCTATACGCGCATCATGCAAAAACTATTGAATCAATTTCGATTAATTTTGTTTAGGTTTATTCCTTAGACACTTTGTCTTAATTGCCCTATTTTTAATAAATGTTGAGATATTAAAGTTTTAAAATGGAAACGGAACGCACGTTTGGAAGGTGCCACGCCTCCTGTTCAAATACACCCAATTTTTAAACAGTGCTAGTACAAATCATTGGAATATCTTTGTGAAATTTGGTTACATTTCCAAAAATAACTCTTTGAATAAATAGCTTTTAAGCACAATATGGAAGATGTCACACCCTCTTAACGAAAATCGCTTCATTTTTGTCCAGAGCCCATTCAAATCATTCCTTGTAATTATGTGAAATTTAGGTGCATTATCTTAAATAACTCTCTCTCTATAGCGATTCTTGCATGGGATGTGCCACGCCTTCTTGTCGACATTTGTCTAAATATTGTTCAAAGCTTATAAGAACCATTCATTCCTTGCATATTTATGTGTGATATTAAGTTGCATTACTTTAAATAATTTGCCGCATGGCATTTTAAAATATTATCTAGTATGGAAGATGCCACGCTCTCTATTTGAAATTCGCCCAATTGTTTCTAGCGCTAGTCCGCACTTTTCCTAGTATATGCTCAGTATGACGCTTTAAATGTTTCATGTGCGGCGGTGGTCGCGTCAATTAACAAATTTCTTACATTTTTAATCTTACAAGCTATAACTGCAAATGTAGCCACTATATGAAATTATCTCGCTTAGTATTCCCTTAATTGTCATGTCCATGTCAAGGTGGACGAACATAACAAGAGCTGACATCGAAGAAAAATATATGCACTCCATCAACTGCTTTAGTAGCGTTACAAACGAAATGATAATGTCAATATGCTCTGCTTTTAGCGTATAAAACAAATTTCAATGCACATTGAATAAAATTAAGCGCAACGAACTACGCAATATTCTGGCGACATGTTTTCAGCTGTTACACAACTCAAAAAACTAAGATTCTTTTCCTTGTGTTATAATAATTCTCACACAAGCAAACTAAATAAAAATTACTAAAATAGTGCTGCACTAATTCAAAAAGAAAAGTAACACTGCAAACTGCTTTAATATGTCTTAAATTGTAGATATTTTAATGCTGCTTTACAAGTGCCCACATGTAGTAATGTCTTACAATTTATTATATTCCTTTGATCAAAATGTTTAATGTATTAATTTCAAATGGCAACAATATTTTATTAGTAAAATAAAGTTATAATTGATATTGATAACTAACATATTACATTTTTCCATAAATTGCTACTCTATCGAAGTAGTAGTTCAGCGAGAACCGAAAAATATCGTTATCGTTCTCGTTATCTGGACCGAGAACGATAACGATAACGAGACGATATCAATAAAATTATTTCTCGTACGACCAAGGACGAAAACAAGAAGGGTCTGCCCGATATCTCGTTCTCGGTGATAATGTAATGTTTATCGTACGATAGGCACTGAATTATCGCCGAGAACGAAATCCAAGCAGAACTTCCATCATACAAAAACACTTAAAACGCAATATCATGGTCGGGTGTATTACGGTACAGTACAGTACAGTATTACTCCCAGTAAACAGAACTACTGGTTTTTTTCTTAGAACTAGTAACTTTTTGAGACTTGCTCCTAACTTAGCTGCAGGATACTTACAAAACAGCAGCAAACAAACTTCACTAATTTTGTAAGCAAATACCTCGAAACCTACTTTAATAACAAAAATTATGGCTTGGCTTAAACAAATGTAACCACCCGCAACAAAACAAAGCAAGATGTTGTTGATATTACTTTTCTCGAGAAATGAGGCAACAAAAGAATGAAAAAGTTTTGCTTCACTAGAACTGACAGAGAAAATATGCACGCGATTTTCTTGCATTTGCAATAATTTTGCACATATTTTCTCCTGTTGCAATGCATTTTCGCCGCATGCATTCTTCACAAAAATTATGATGGTTGGTAGGAAAATACAGAGTAACTAACGAAAGAAAAAAATAAAACTGTGTTGAAATCCTGCACTGCACTGTTTGGCACATTATTTCTGATTTTTAGTCTTTTGTTGCTATAAAACATCATCATAAGCAAGCAATGTTGCCATCATAATGTTTTTTTTTTTGTTTTTGAAAGTAAAATAAAAAAATGGTGCCTAACAGTGGGATATGTTAAAATAGTTATTTTGCTGAAAGAAATTAAAAAGCAGCTCATAAGTTGCAATTATTGCCTTAACAGCATTTAAGGGGTTGGCCAGTTTGTTATACCGTCCTGAAGATCAAGATACCAACTTCAGAAGAGCAGTGAAATGGAAGATCCACAAGACTTTTGCAGAATATTATTTCGTTCTGGAGTATACCATTAAGTTCTGAAATATCGTTTTGGATCCTGGAGAATTGAATGCAAATATCCTCGCACTTGACATGTAACGTTGCAGAAAGTATCATAGTACGTAACGTACCAGAAGTATTTCATTTGAAATATTGTGAACAGAACGTTACAGACATTTTTTTTGTATTTGAAATATAATGTTTCTTATGTAATCATTCTGAAGTGTTTCTGAAAGGTCACAGATTTAATGTTTTCTGAATTTTTCTAATTAAATCTAAATAATGTTTTATAGGTTTCGATATTAATTTTTGTTATCTCTATTGTATATATACGATATCAAATGTAGATATATGGTTAGCACTGTGAATGTTGCCGGAGAGGTTCTATGTTACTGAAGTATAGTTTTGAGTACTGATTTGAAAGTATAAATTAAGAAAGGTCACACAAAATAACTGCAAATTTATAATCAACGCAAGTGATGACATAGGTCAAATGAAACAACAATTCAGAGTCCCGAGGACGTAAGACAATAACAGTGCAAGATGACATGGATAAAAAGCTAGATTGCAAGGTTTCTGTTACGTTTCAGAAATGTTTGAAATGACATAAAAATGCAGCAATTGACACATTGCATAAAGCTTCCTGAAATGGAAATGAATGATTTCTGAAACGTAACTGAACTTTGAAAGATTTCATGTGGAAAACTTCTGAAAGGCTTACGAATCGTTAAATGCTGAGTGGGCTACGTCATGGAGTACTTTGTTGAATCATTAGATGTATCCTAAGTCTTAGATATCCCCACACGATCCCCTTTTTATTTTGGAGATCTTGTTAGATCTTTGAGAATCCAAATAAAAAACTTCTGAAATCGGTTTCTTCAAGTCCATCTTAGATCTAATAGAATAGTCTAGGTTCTAAAACCAAGGCTTGTGGTAATTTCGAATATCACAGGAAAAACAACCACGAGCTGATTTATACAACTTGCGGGCTTCACTGTTGGCCTTTAAGACGTCTTAGTGCTCTAACTGTTTAAATTTAGTGTCAACTTTGGAGTTATTTGCTAAAAATGACTATACACTTACACATTTTGTTACACTGTATGCAGTGCCGCTTGTGAGTAGCAACATGCAACCATGTGGATGCATCAAGCAACAGCAGTAACAATAATAGCAATAGTGAAAAAACAAAAGAAGAAAAATCACGACAGGAAACGGAAATGCAAAAATATAACCGACATGTCGCTGTGCACCACATGTGGTCGTTGTTCGGTGAGTAGCAGAAAAAGTGAGTGAGTGAAGGAGAAAGACGATGTATGTCTATGTAGTAGAAAGAAAGCAGCTCACTCTTTGTTTGCTATGTAATATTTTGTATTTAGCTCATATGTATGTGTGAATATGTTGCTACTGCCATGTGTTTTGTTCTTTCAGCGGCTGCTATCGTCTTTGTTTTTATTGTAATTTTTTATATAACGCATTATTAAGTTTTAATTTTTTTACTTTTACACCCATTGTCGCTTGCTTTTTTGAAATTTTCATAAAAGTCTTCAGTTCATAGTGTGCTGCATGATTTACTTGCGAACAAAATGAGCTGTCAGCGTTTGTTTTTGATAAGAAAAAAAAAAAAAAAATGAAGACATCTGGTTCAAAAGTTTCTGAATAGGTAAAATGACTTAAGGAAATATGTTTTTTGTTTGTTTCATTAAATTTTAAGAGATATATGCGTACTTTGACTAATCTTCACAACTTGAAAACTTAAGAATGTCTTGTTTAAAAGCAGCTGCCTTTCTTTAAGCTTGAGTTCTGTTCGGCTCATTACAAAAAATCATCAGTAGCTTGCTATGTTAGAGAGATATGAAGTGGTTAGAATAGGTTGCTTCAACTTAACTTACATGTGCAGCGAAATAGCAACTGACGGCGGTACCATTTAGAGTATCCGAAATGCTTCCTTTCCAATCTTGTTGAAATTTCGTTAAGAATATTACTCATCTTCAATAGTAATTTCAGTGAAAAAGTTTTAATCATTTAATCTCATACAAGAAAAACAAGAAATTGAAAAAAACTTAATAAAATTTTTATATGTCTTTACGACATACCACAACAACAAAAGAAAAGTGATAAAGAAAATGTTTGTCATAAACTTTTTAAAATAACAACATAATCAGAAAATGCGCATGATGTTACCTGCTGTCAAATGTCACTGTTCCCACGACTGTCGCCTAGATGGCGCAAGTGTTAAGCTTAAAGTTATGACTGAGTATAATAAGCATTGCAATGGATATGCATTTGCGGTATCTTTGAAGTTATAAAAGTCACTTGGGAATAATCATAAACACAAATACAAAAATGTTATGCACAAGATAATAAAAAATATTTTATTTTTTCGCATACAAAAGGTCAAAGTTTTTCAACCAAAATAGCAATAAAGAGAAAAACAAAAATGAAATCATGTAAAAGAAAATAGCATAGCAAGAATTAATTAAGTAATGGGTACTGTTTAAGACAAGGATTGACACCATCGCATTTCCAGGATTATAATATGATTTAGCCTTGTACGAGAGTCGTACAAAAAGGAAGTTTCCCTTTTATTTTTTAAATGAATGTTGGCATATCCGGGCGCCTCACCCTTGCCGATATTCTGAATGTACTACCTGCTGTAGAAAAGTTGTTTTTGAAATGATAAATACGAAAATTGAAAAAATTTTTTGTATTACTTGTTCTTTTTTTTTAAATAAAATAGGGAAATACTATTTATTCTTGAATAAGTTACGGTACTATAAACTTTTTAAGAAAACTTTCATGGTGACGACAACACAATAACCAACATTAGCATTGAGCTCTGACTTCTTTCATAAACTATTTATGTATGTATATACAAAGATTCTGAAAGTTAACATAAAAAATTCTTGGAAAAAACTTTGTAAACAATTGATCGAACTAGGTATTTCGAAAGCTTTAGGAAAATATTTGAAGTATTGGTAACATTCCTGATTACTTGCTGTGATCTCACAGAAAGCAATCGCTTTGAAACTAGTCACTGCCCCACCAAACTTTTGTCAGGACTTAAACCGACATCTTTTCAGCAGAAGAGAAACGAAGTGAAACCTGTTGAAGAGTTGAAGTCGAGTTGTGTGGTATATAATCCAAAAACTGCTAAAAGTTTTCGTCAGCATAATCGAAAACCCTTTGGCTGCAGTTTTCAGTATGTGTTGGTACGATCAGGTCTGTAAAGGTTCAATTTTCCATGATTCAGTTGATGAACTTTTTTTGTCAGCAATATTAAAACATAAATTCATCAGAAAAATCTGCAAATTCTTGGCTGTTTCAGAACTTTTTTTAAGATCCTACCAGATCCCCGACTTTGACATGAAATTCCAGGCTTGGTCTGGTCAATCCTGGCCGCTTGGAAACCCTGCATCGAAATTTCAAATGCTGGTAAAATTTTTAACGCCAACAAAAACTTGACTTCAGCAGATAAGCAAATTGAAAACATTTTGCAACATACGCATAATACACTCATACATATGTACGCTGACACCACAGAAACAAAGTTTTACCAACATTCGAAATTAAACTCCAAAAATTGTAGCTGTTTGACAAATTAATCAATAAACATTATTACGGATTGAAACCACCAACAGCTAAGCCAACTAGCAATGTGCTTAGCTGTGATATGCGCTGGCATAACAAACTTAACAATTGCAAGGATGGTACCCCATATATAGCTAAGGAATTCTTATAAGTCCAACTTAGATAACGATTTCATATGAAATCGGATATCAAGTAAGAAATTCTGTTTATTGTCACAATTTTCAAGCTCCAGCTGATCAAAATCATAATTCTTTTTGAAACAATCAAATCAAATTATTGTCAAAAACAATGACGACGTGCTGCGATACCTTCCATAAATACTGCAACCGTCACCTACTTTTTCAGTTTTTGATTTCCATTCACATAAAAGTAACGTAGAAATGAAGTTGAAATTGTAAACCAGAAATTGTAAAGTTGGTTTGTTACTAAGAAAAATAGAGCGAGAGGTGGGGTAAAAAGTTCTAGCGTAAATGTTAAATTGACACGAGTACATTGACACAGCGGCACATCAGCTAAACAAACACACCGTTGTCAATGTATGCACTAGTACTTATATGTATGTAGACAATAATTGTCCCAGTGCCCTCTAGTACTCCGATTGCAAATTATAACGAAATCCGCAAAATTCAATTTGTGCTGAGTTTGGAAAAACTTAGCGTTGATACCAAAACCAAACCAACCCATAACGTACTGAATCAATGTCAATGAGATATCATGCATGATGAGCAAACATTTGTACTAAGGTTATTCCATAAATATAGCAACAAATGTCGTTAGCATAAATGATATATAATTTCATATAGAATTAAAATAAAGACAGCAATGTGAACACTGACAGTAGCGATAACGATATATACGACAAAAGCAACGATGGCGGTGAAGGTGAGAGTATCTTTAATATTGACAACAGTGCTGCGAAGAAGACGGCAGGAATGACAATGATGACAACGACAACTATGAAAATGCTGAATTAAAAGGTAATAAAAGCATTGATAATGACAACTTTCACAATGATGGTGAGAATGAAAGCTATGACAACGGTGACAAGAGGTCAGAATGAGGGCAAGAAAGAAGAAAACAACGAAGACTATATTAACAGAGACAATGAAAACAGCGACGACAGTGATGGAAAACTAAAAGACTAAACTTTTAATAGCGTTGATAATGAGAACAACGGCATTGATATCAGCGTCGATACCGATCAATGATGAAAGTTAAAAAGGAGACAACAGCGATGATAGCGAAGAAAGTATTGAGAATGACAGCAATGATAACCATGTTGCCAATGACAATGGTGACAACAAAGATAATTACAAAATTTAAAAATGAGAACTGTCGGTAGTGAAGTACGTATACAGGCTCATCATTTCGCTTGTTCTCGGATAGATGGATCACGCCCTTTCAGTAAAAGTTCTAAGGAAAATTTAAATCTCGGGCGGATCATAAGTTTCAGATACTGCGCTCCATGTAAGCGCTTGTCTACAGTTGAGGATGGCTTAAGCAGCCGAATGGCTAGGAATATTTACAAATAAAATATTAGTTCAGAGCCTGAAAGCAAGAGTTTATTTCGACAATTATTCAACCTATTAAAGCCATATTTTGATGTACTCTGTCACAACTAAGTAGTTTGTTCGATAAGACCGAAAAATGATCTGGAATTTCAATACAAGAACATGCAATTTAAATTTTTATTCAGCTTGCAGGCAATCTAGTTGAGGAAAAAAAAAATATTATTTTTGCTAAATTTAAATTAGTACAGTTTTATCTATGGAATGGTCAGCATATGTGCATATGATGCCACGATCTTCTGATGTAAAAAGGATGCACACTGCAGGTAGCACTGCAGTTGGGAAAATGTTGACTGTCGTCATTCATTGATTCATTCATTCATTCATAGGATACACTACTCTAAGCAATGAAATGAAGTTATCTCACTTTGTTACGCGCATTTCATTTCCATTGCATTCCCAGTTCATGTGCATGTGAGTGTAACCACATTTTTGCACAGTGAAGGACATTGCATTGACAATTTAATGGATTTCGATATGATTTACCGCACGTTTTACTAGCACTATCACTACACACACATACACAATACTACTATTTCTCTTTCATTCTCAAAGCTGCGTAACCCTAATGAGTTTCATTTGTAGAGTCACAGTACGATTTGAAATCATTTTGTTGCATATTTACAGGCGTTGGCGTTGTCCAATGTGCGTGTGTGCATTTAAAACTCAATTTGGTATTCGATACGCTTTTGTTGTTGCAAATGTTGTTTTTATCTTTGTTTTCCCGCTTCTATTCATTTGAAGCTCTCATAATTTTTAGGCTGAGTGTAAAGTTAGTGCTTTAGGGAGTAGGGCTTGCGTTGTTGCAGCGGTTGGTCACATTAATAAAATTCAGTTATCAGCCACGTTTTTGTCAGCAGTAACAGCTGTGGGTTGTTATGATAGCGGAAATCTATGAAGGTGAGACGAGTAAGCATTTTAGTTTCAAGCAGAGTCTGTATATGACGCTGTTCAAGCAGGGCAAGAAAGAAACTCTTGCACTGCAAATTTATTTTTATGGAAATGCTTACTTGATAGGCTATAAGTTATTGACATATAGTTGATGTGAAAGCCATGAAGTTTTTCAAAATAAAAAATCTAAATTATTTACAGAACGTCATTGTTGTTTATTAAGCTTCATTACTAAAAGAATTTCATTATTTGCACTCAAAGGATATGCAACATCAATTTAAATTTCAAATAATTTCTCTCTCTAATTTTGCTCTTCTTTTCACTTTTCTTTTTACTATTAATTGACTACTACCTCTATTCATGCAGTCTTTTCATTTTCAAAAAATCATTCAATCAAAAAATCATATATGTAACAAAAATCAAATTTTCCATTTTTGCACGACACTCATCAAACATCATCTAACATTTGTGGCAGCTACAAATTGCTCATTTAGTCTTAGCATATAGCTGAGTAGCAGCCATAGTTACATTCTACATGCTCATCATCATCTCTGTCTGCAGTAGCTGTAGCATATAGCATCATCGACAACATCAAACGATTTTATAGTTTTTACACCTTTGTTCATCCTAACAAGCCATAGTTTTCACTTAACTGCACACACATTCGAAGTCGAATTGCCAAAGCAACGTTCACATTTTGCATTCTCAGCAAAAGAAAGGCTGATGGCGATGTTTTCAAGTTCTTTTTTACACCTATTTAAACATGCGGTCTTATCACTGGTGCTACATTTTATAATAGATTTATGCTATTGAAAAAACCTTTTTTTTTTGGTTTTATTCCTTTTTGCATATAATGAAAATGAAGATTCAATCATTTGTCTTTTTGCTAGATTAGATTTTTTATTGTTTCAGTAAAATAATCGCAAGAAAAATTGTAACATATGAAATAAAAAAGAAATATTTTGTGCTAAAACTGTCTATATTACAATCATCATGTATTGTGTCATGAACAAGCAACCTATTAGTGTAAGTTTTTCTCAAAAGGCAGCGGTGAACCAATTAATTCAATCTGACTGTAGCCAGATGTACATAATAGGAAAAACTTCCGCCCATAGTATGGCTGCAATCTGGGTAGATAACTCTTCATGCAGTCCAAGGAAAGCTTGCTCTATGCTTTACCTGCAGCATGTGTAATTATGGTTGATATCATAGCTTTCTGTTACCAAAAGTTACGTCCTCTAACTATAAAAAAATTAAAGTTGAGAATCTACACACTCTTTCAACTTAAGTCAAAAAACTTTGCGCATATTTGCGCAATTTAAACAAAGTTATAGATTTTCTGAAAAGGATCAAGAGAATTTCAATGCGAGCTTACAATGCAATATGAAGATAATGTGGTGCATACGTTTAGGGTTAAGAAATATTGGCATTATTCATTGGGGTATGGTATAAATTATAAGTATTTTACATATTTGACGAATCCAAATCTTCTAAAACAGTAAGGTGAATTCTATTTATTGACAAGTTGTCTTCATATTGACCTTATATCGGATTAAATCTTAACAGAAAGAAAGTACTAAGCACACACATATTTAGAAATCTTTACATTCTGTTTAGCTGTGAATGCTTCACAGGATGCTATTACGTTTCAATGCGTTGTCTGTAATCCTTTCTTTGTAAGCAGATATAGAAATATATATTCACTTTGTATAGGAAGTAGGCGTGTCCGTTAACGCGTCATGCCCATTTTTAGGCTTTTTCTTAACTAACTGTAACTGTAAAATTTTATTGTCATAGGATCACTCCTGTTTTTTCAGCGAAACCACGTTCACTTTGTAAGGGAGGAGACGTGTCCATTGAGGCATTGGGCCCATTTTCGGGTTTTACGTAATTAATTGTAACTAATCATACCATTCGTCGTAAAAAGTTTGTGAAAACAGTTACTTCAGATAGAAATAATATCGAAGTTACTCCTTTTAATATCTTTTCACATCAAAGGGTTTAGTTTACCTCGCATGTGAAGTTTCACACTAATTACTCGTTGCATTTTAAAATAGCTTCAAAAACCAAGTAATTTGCACATAAATCTTTCTTGGCCCTAATTTGGAATGCATATACTATGTAGTAATAGTGTCAGCTTTGCTACACGTTAAATAATGCGTTAACACGTTGCGTTTGTGTGAAATAAATTACGCGCTGCCGTTGACAATGCTGTCTCAAGGCACTGGTCGCAAAATAACCAGCCCATGATCTCCACCCACTAACACATAAAATAATGGCATGGGCGAATTTAAAGCTTTGCCGCTTTAGGCTAATGGCAAAAATTTCGCCCTTTTTTTATTTTCAAAAATTTTTCCACACAAAAAAAAAAGGAAAAACACAGTTGTGCTACTTAAATTTTTTAAATCATTTCAGATGGCTATCTCAAAAACACTTTAAAAACTTTATATAAAAAAAGTCAATAGCTACATTCTATCTGTAGCGCCTCTTAAATTTCAGCTCTTGGTCGAATCAGCCTGTGAGAAAATCCGCCACTGTATATCAGCTGCATCAGCTTTACTAAGCTGGTAAATCAGTATACAAATGCGTTTTGACAGTTCAGCTAAAATGCGCCGACAACGACAACCATGACATGAAATGGCGTCATTTGCACATGCAGAGTTTTTGGGAAAAAAATTGTGTAGTTATGTGCCGCGAAAATGAATTATTATGGAAATTTGGTTATCTAAGTTGCATGTGTTAGACATAACATTGTGGAAAAAAGAAAATGATTTACTCAAACTAAAAATCTAAACTTAAACTTAGGCAAAAACGGCTTATTTATAAATAAATTATTGTGCACCAAATGCAACATTGATTGCCATTGTCACGTGCCGCACTCAAAGGATTGCAACCGTAATGTGAAACCAAAATAAAAAAAGTTAAAAAGGATCAAACAGCAAGAAGTAAATTCCAACTCCAACGTTCCATAAACTTCAAAAATAAAGTAAGACAACGATTTCTAGTTCTCTGAAATATAAAACTTTTAACAAATTCAATGACGAAGAAAATACAAATTGAAAGCATAACTTCGACGCGGATTTATCAAAAAGTTGCATGAGTCAAACTTGCACGCGCAGTGAATTGTAACGCGCGCTGCAATGAAATTGAGTCGAGTTTGAGCTGTGATAGTCAGTCAGCTTCACTTGAAGTTATACGAGTCTTGTCTCTCATCCCTTGAATAACTTATGAATTTGAATTCTTCTCAGTTTAGTTCAATTCGTGCATCTCTTTTCTTCTTTCTGTTGTTGGCCAAAACTTTATCGACTTAGTGACTAAAGAAGGGCCGTTGGGAATCGCGCGTGTTTGGGTGCATTGAGTTACAACTGCAATGGTTCATTGACCAAATAGACACATATGCACTATGGAATTAACTTTGACTTGTTACTTCAGTATTTTTGCTAGTCCAAGGCATTTGTCGCAGCGCGCTTAAAATTTTTGTCCATTTAACTTTTGAGGCTAAAACCAGCAAAGGTACTCTACTTAGAGCTGAAGGCTTCCACTTTGTCAGCGTTGTTGTCAAAGCTGAGCACAGTGGTGTAGTTTGAAAATTTTCATAGTGAAATTATTTAGTTGGGTTTTGTTTTGCATATTCAAGGTAAGCAAAGATATATTTTCGTGAAATTTCATGCAGTCGAAGTGGGGTGAGGGTCGGGTTTGAATTTGGCAATAAGTAAAGAAATTTTTCTTTAAGAATGTATACTAACGCCATTCAAATAAAGTTTTAGGTGGAAAATGTTTCCGGATTTCTCCATTGTCTTCAAAATATAAAGCCAACTACTGATATTTTTGTCCTGTAAGCAGGTTTTTTTATATTTTTTTATGAAGCTTTTATGAAATTTTATTTTTTGTATTTTTTAATAAATCTTGTTACTTGAATAAAAAGAATCTATTAAATTTATGTTTTATCATTTACTAGATTGCTTAGTGTCATTTTCTATAAATTTGACTAGTGTAGTCTCACTGATCGCACTTCTGGCGAACAGTGAGACATACTGCTTTTTGGGTTAAAACTTCCACTCTGTGAAATTTTCAAAACAAAATACTTTTGTATTCCCAAAACAGCTGAAGGCCAAAACAGCTGTCGGCCAAAACACTATCGAGACCCACAAATTAAAAACTTAAAAACATTTTTTGACAAGGACATTTTCAATTTTTCTCCATTATTCTTGCAATCCTCGAAGTCTCCTTTTGACTACACTCATAAACTACGTTACATTGTACATCGTACGATATGTTGGATTTTTTCGTCTCCTTGTTGTTATTGTTGTTGTTGCTTAGTGTGATTTAAGTAATCCATTGAAATGGAATTGACTGCACTGCAGAATCAGTTTTCAACTCGTTTTGGGTTTGCTACGTCTCGCTTCGTTTACCTCGTTGCAAATATCGAATGCAACATTTCTGCTACTTTTTCTAAGGAAACAACTTTTTTGTTCTCTTTTATTTTTTGTATTAAGATGAAATCCCTAACAAGGTGTGTGCATCGCAAATGTATGACATCGATCTGGGGATCTAACTACAAATGCTTCAGCATACATAAATAGTCAGTGAATTTTTGGGAATAAATTTGTTATCTTGCATTATTTAGTAGTAAATTGCGACATGTTTTTCGCTTTTTGTTTTTATTTTTCGTGAGTTTTCTTGCATTAACTAAAATTGGCAATAAATGCCTGTTATGTATATTGACTATTTATGGGCAGTACTTTGGCAAATAAATAACTAGTAACATGTTTTGATAGTCAAGAAATTGCATCAACTTAAGTGCATATATTAACAAATTAAAAAGAAAATATCAGTTATAAATTTGATTCTATCTATGCTATAACTGTGCTAAATGTGAATCAAAAATGAAATTTATCAACAAAAAAAAAACTTTAAAAATTACTGTATTATTATTTATATCAGAATTAATTATAATTTAAATATTACTTGAAGAAAAAAAAAAATTTTTGTGTTTGAAAATGTTAAAAAACAAATTCAATGAAAATGAATGAAAACTGAAAACAGTGCAAACATTTTTGACATTAATAATTTTAAACAGGTATTTTCACACTTCATTAAAAACTCACTTGATTATGTCGGTAAAGTCAATACCTACACTTACTACATAAATGGTTATATTAGTATGCATGCGTTCAGAGGCGGCGACTCAGTGGGTGCAGTAGAGCTTCAGCTCCCTCAGAAAATAAATATATTTTATAGTATTTCAATAAGGGATTACATATTTTGTCCTCCTGCAAATTTTGCTCTGGAAGTATTACATCACAAATATTTATATATATTTATTAAGAGTTTCGAAACATTTCATTTAAGCCCCTAACCCAACTTGATTCTCGGTTTGTTTCAAATATGAGGGTAATACCTGGCATTCCTAAAAATTGCATTGTATGGTTCTCAAATGGAAGAAAGACTTCTGTTGCAAGATGCTAAGGAAGACAATGATTAGAAGTTTGAAAGGCCAAAGGGTTTACTCAATATTTCAGGAAAATTTATTATCGTCTATCAACCAGAAAAAAAGGCACGCAGCTGCCAATGAAAAGGGTTTGGTGAGCCAAATATTTTGATATGTGTGAAAAATGCAATAAATGATCACCGATTATTTTGCTAAATTTCATATTTTATAACCTAATCATTGTTACTATTTCGCTAATTACTATAATTTCATATCCATTTATTACTTAACCGAGTAAGCACATGACCTTGCACTTTGTTTTTAAATCCTTAATACATTTCACTTTGAAATATATAGCTGTGGAAAAAAACATATTTTCTTGGGCTGGTGCCAACGCCAAAGGAAACTTGAAAACTGAAAATGCTTAGATCTGGTTTTGGAGGTCTTCAGCTGACGATTTTCATCCTTGAAATATGAGGCAAGATACAGAGTGATCTTTTTAACAATCTAGAAAGTCAGACTCCATAGTGAAGAGGTTTTTCTCGGCACCAGATACTGGCTAACAACACTACTTACTGTTGCTTCGTCAATGAAACGAGTTTTAATGTTTTATGGGCAAAGCAAAAATCTTTTGCGATTTTTATTAAACAGTTAGTTAGGGGGCTCAGCGTTTGGTGGGAGGACCTTTCTTGGTCATTCTTGTGGACACAGTAAAGTAGATAGTAATTGGACAGCTCCAATTAAATATGTAAATTTAATGGGTGGGTATTTATGACATGGGATTATTGAACTCACAATTGCAGGACCACGTGCCATATTTCTAAGAAATCCACCTTATAGCTTCCTCCATGGCAATAATCATTTGTGTTGTGGAATAAAGAAATAAAACCGTCTAAGTCCTAGGGTCAGTAAACAGACAGCTAGGAAAATGTATACGAGTAGGACCGAACAATTCGGGGGCGTTATTTTTTGTGAACATAGCAGATGAAATGATAGTTGGACAGCCCAAAGTAAATATGTATTTTTAATATGGAAGCATTCTCAATGCGGGATTGGGAACTCGCAATTGTAAGGCCACACGCCATTTTCATTGAGACACTATTTTATCTTCTATGATATTAAGTAACGAGATATGGAATAAAGATTAACCTGTCTAGTTCACAGGGCCAGAAAATGAGATAGCTAAGATAACGAATACGTGTATTAAAGTTTTGTAGTTTCTGGATAAATGATCATGCTAACATCATTCCAAAAGCACAGAAAATTGCTGAAATAAATTGGAAGCAACGTCTGTCCTGGAGTGTAGCCGAGTATGTAGTTTTTGTAAGGTTTTGTGATATCACTAATCTAAGCCCACAAGCTGCAAATAATCACACTTTTTCGGCTACCACTGGAAATTATGTGGAAAATCATGTACAAGTGCAAAATAATTATATTATTTGCACATAAGTAAGGCATGCGTAAGTGAGTAAATGTATACAGGGATATGTGCATTTACTTTTACGGCAAAAGCAGCAACAGCCGCAACATTTACAATAACATAAAGTGCACTTAAAAAATGCGCCTGACGAATAATTTTTCTTTTTTTATAATTTTTTACCAGAATCAAGCGTCACAGCCTTGTAGTTATTTTGTGTTGTACAGTGTTATGAGCGCAAAATTGTTGCACACAAACATACATACGCTCCTGCCTATAAAAAAGCGAATGACAGTAGGTATCGTTATTTTTAATGGTTAATATTTCTTGCAACTCCAGAAAGGTCGATATTATTACATGAGTATATTTTTACAAAATTAATGTCTTGCATACGTATAGCAATTTTTAGAATAATTTGTGATGGCTCTATTGAAAAAAGTTTTCATTACGATTACCAAAAAAGAAGAAAAAATTGAAATGAACTTTCCCATGAATATAAAGGTTTTAAGAGAGAGTTCCTTCTTGTTATTCGGGCGATTTAACCCCTTGACGTATCAATTAGCACACAACTTTACATTATTAGCTGAAAATAACGGGAAAATTTCAATTCTCTTTTCATCAAATGTACACTTCTACACACCACGAGTCAGACTCGTGATAATCATGTTAGGCACAGAAATTGTACCACGAGTCAGACTCGTGGAAATACGTCAAGGGGTTAATGTTGAAAAATAATGTTCTGCAAAAGATATATTCGATAACCATTTGACAGAGGCTCGTTTAAGGACACAGCTGCATTTATATTCACGTAATTTTTCCTATAAATTAGCTTGTGTTTTAGGCCTTTTTTTAATTTATTCACAAAGTTTTTGCATTTTCTATACTTTTTTTTATCAGCTTAACTGTGAGCAAATCATTTAAACCCATAAAAAATTAATTCCGAATTTTTGAGTAACAGATTTAAATAAAACAAACGATAGCTTACACATGATACCATATCTCTAATGTGCATACATAAGTTTACATATTCATAAATGCCTACATACTCATGTAATAACTGCCACGACATATTAAATTTTTGAAAGTAATATGCATTATAACTGAACAAAAATTCTGGCAAATTGAGTTTCCTGAAACAAATTTCCGCATGCAAATCGATGATGATGACGATGGTGCTGACGAGTTGGTCAAAAGCCTTTTGTGATCTTGCTGGGGAACGAACACAGTATGCATATGGCGGTGTATGTGCATGTACGTGTAATTTAATACAATCATAATAAATGTTAAACGTCTTTTAATGTGAATTGATTAAATGTACTATGTAAATATGTATAGAATTTAATAGATGTTCCACTGTGGTAGCACATATTGTGCAAGTATGTACACCTGATAGTGTTCAGCATCATCATCAGTGACATCATATTGTGATATTTGATTTGTGATATTTTTGAATACTTCGTGTTATATATAATTTATTTTATGAATTGAAGAAAATCTTTTTTGAAGTCTTACCTTCTAAAAAGTTAGCTTATACTAAGAAACTACAAAAAATTATTACATTTCTTCAATGTTAGGATCAATTTCTTTAATTTTGATTCATGGAAAAAGTTACACAGAAAAATTTGCAAAAGTTCTGTGGTGAACCAAATTTTTTTTTTTTTTTTCCAGAAAAATCATTTTTCTTATAGACTCAAATTATATTTCTTATGTAATTTACGTCGCTAAATCCGAATCCGCTATCACATCGATGCTATAATTTAAATTTCTCTAATATTGCAAAAATCGATCATATTCACCTATTGACCTCTAAATGTTGAGGTAGCTAATAAGCCACATATGGATTTGGAAGCTTAAGTATTTTGATATAAAATATCTTTTTATGGGGTAAGTCATAAAAATACGTCCAACGACATCCAAATTTTTAAGGTAAAGCTTTGAAACAAGTTTTGTTTAATTTTAATTTCATGTAAAGTGGAAAGCTATTTGTGACAAAATTTTCTAAAGGTGTTATTCTTTGTGCCACCATATTGAGTCCACCATATTGAATTTTCTTAAACCATTTATATTTCTTTCAAAGGAATAAAATAAATAAAATTTTTTTAAGTCCCTAACTTTGTATTTCATTTCACTGAGTTTCGGGCAGAGCGGGTATTGAGTTCACTTGAAACGCCTCATATAAAGGGTGATTCAATAAGAGCGTCTTTCTTTGTTTTCTAAATAAGTACATAAAAATCAATGTATTGATGCAAATCTTTATTTGGAATGATAGTTCGGTTCCTACAACTCAATGTTTAAAAATTATTTTGTTCAAATGTTGCCCACGACTAGTTCTTAAATGTTCCACTCTGTCTGTCCAATATTCGCAAACTCTTTTGAGCATATCGACAGGTATTCCTTGAATATCACCAGTTGGTGTTGGTTTCCAAAGCGTCAATAGTTTCGGGTTTGTCGACATAAACAAGTGATTTAACATTTCCCCAAATAAAGTAATTCAATGGCGTCAAATCACATGATCGGGTAGGCCAATTAACAGGACCATTTCATGAGAAAATGTTTTCATCGAACGTTTCCCTCAATAAAGCGATTCGATCAATATCCTGAATTCGTTGATCATTGCTCTGTAGCGAGCACCATTGACCGTAATACGGGCTCCAGACACATTTTTGAAGAAATACCTGAAGTGATGATGATTCCTGCTCATAAACCACAACAAACACTACATTTATCGGGATACATTGGAAGCTCTTGGATTGCTTCTGGTTGTTCATCGGTCCAAATACGGCAATTTTGCTTGTTAACGTAGCCGTTCAACCAGAAATGAGCTTCGTCGCTAAAGAAAATTTTTGGATAAAATAATGGATCAATTTGAAGTTGTTGTAAGGCCCATAAACCGAAATTAAAATGTAATCCAATATCAGCCGTCTTCAATTCTTGTACGAGCTGTATTTTATAGGCCTTCAGACCAAGATCACGCCTCAGTTAATTAAAAAGAAAATTTTAATTTTAACATAAAATATATAAAAAAAAATTTTTTTTTTTTGTAAATAAATAATGTATTGAATTTTTCACTTAAATGAAAATGTGGTGAGTTATCTTTAGCAGGGGGGGCAGTTTTGCTTGACCGGTGATGTGCTGAAAAGGTGAATCGGCAATGGTTTAGAAGCGAGTATTATCCAAAAAGAATATGTATTCAACAGTATGGGCAGGTACATAAGGAGAGATTATCATTCTCCCTCTTTCGCGTGTGGTAGCCAAAATAGTCGGGTAGTTTTTTTCCAGTCAGTTTTTCGTAATTTTTGAAGGTCTCTTTTGTTAAATTGCTTTTACAATTTCAGTTCTTATGAAAGGACTATTGAAAGTATATTTTTTTGAGTGGAAGTAACTGATTCCTTAAGGTGACTCATAAGTTTGCAGAGACTTTTGTGCCAGAAACTTAAGACAATAAAGAATGCTGATATTTGTTTAATGGCTAAAACTAATTACTTCGTGTGCTTGAATATAACAAAATTTAATGTTTGTTGCACTAATCAATTTTTAAAAATCCTCAGCACGTTTATTTATCTTAAAATTTTTTTGAGACGCTTTGATTGTTTCATGGTGATATTTTATTTTAATTAAAAATTTTTATAGCTGTCATTTATATAGATAAAACAATTTTAAGAAAAAGGCACATATACATATATGTAATTATATAAATACTATATATATATATATAATATATATATATATTATGTATACATATATATATGCATATATATGACGATTTTGATGAAATTTGTGGATTGGGCGCATATGTGAACAAAATTAAGACTGGGCTAGGCCTTACGGATTTAAAGACACTAACAGAAGCGTGAAACAGCTCTAAACTTTAATTTTTGTAAAGTGGTACTCCGCAAACTATTCAATATATTGTTGTGAAATTTGGTGGATGGATGTATATCATCAATATTTTTTTATGTTTATTAAAACTCTTTCAACTTTTTTCAACATTTACCATATGTTTACGACTTTTTCAACCTGATTCAACATTTTTCGATTTTCCAACCTGATTCAATTTTTTTCGAGATTCTTAACTTTTTTCGAGTTTTTCAATATCTGTCAACTTTTTCAGCACTTTCCATATATTATAAACTTTATTATTATCATTGACATGTGAACTTTCAACCTCTTTGTTTTTCAACTTTTTAAAACCCTTTCAATTTATTTCGACGTTTTCAATCTCATTCGACTTTTTTCGAGTTTTTCAACATCTTTGAACGTTATTCAATATCTTTCACTTGTTTAAAAATTTTCCATGTTTTATCGACTCTTTCTGCCTTTTCACCTGTTTCAAAATTTTATCAACTCTTTTTTTCAATCCTTTTCATTATTTCTAAATTTTGAACATTTTTCGGCTTTTCAGGTCCATTAAAATAATCTGAAAATCGAAAAAAATAGTCTGCTGCTGGGTGTCAGTTGTTAAAAGTTGTGACGCAAATTCTTGCAAACATTTCTATTTAAACGTCGGTGCAGCGAGCGTTATAGCTCAATCGCTTTTGATCAGTCCGTGAGTTAAGATTTGGTTGCTTTTTCTTTCAAATTTTCTATGTGACGTAAAATATTGGTACCGATATTAAAATAAAAGATAAGAAAATAAAAAATTATTTTCAGCAACTATGTTGGTCCCAAAAATTTTTATTTTCATATGGCTGATTTGTCAAATGTTTGAAGTCAATTTGGTCAATGGTGTAAGTAACAGAGAAGTGTGGATGACGACTTTAATTCAAAAAAAAAAAAAAAGTGATATTATTCAACGCAAATTTTTGAAATTTTTCATTAACATGAAAAAAATATTATTTTGTGAGAGAATAAGGGCTAATTTTTCCAAGCAACTAAAAAAAATTAAAAATGTAGATTGTGTAGCAGAGAACAATGGGTTAACTAAGTCTCACAGCCGTACAGAGTTTCAAGTTTATCTCAAAGATTTTGAGCTCCACTGTCGTTTACAGGAACAAAAAATGAATATTGAAATTTAATTTTTGAAGGTGGAAATACGCTCTCTTGCAATAGTGAAACCAATTTAAAATTTTTATTGTCTCTTAATGACATTCTTCTCAAAAGTTAGAAAATACTAATAACATTTGTTTTATAGTTCAAGATTAAGAAAGTCCATAGTTCATGTTATGCCCATCGAAAAAATTGGTTGTACTCATATATATCGAAGATATTTTTCTATTTTCGTATCTTTACTAAATGTTTGTAAGTCCCTGAACCGAACTAGTTTTGAAATAATGTGAATTATTTAATTAAAAACTGAATGCATGAGGCGTCCGGTTGCAAATCTGGCCAGATCCAAAAAAATCAAATTTTGATTTTTAGATTAAAACCTTTGCTATGTTTTTAGATTAAAAAAAATTTTTTTAATGCATTAAGTCGCAGAATATTTAGAATTTGCAGAACCAAAAATTTTTTACAGAACTATATCAACTTTCAGATATATTGCCATCCATTATTCAACTGCAAAGATTCTCCAAAGGAGTTTATAAAACCATAAAGAAACATGTTGCCAACGACGATAAAGAAGGTTATTTGAATGATCTTCTCGATATCCATGCATAACTGGCTATAGCACTTCGTTTTCCCTTTAATGCCTGTCGTTCGTCTTATTTTGGTTTATGCTTTGCATGTATATAAAAATAGAATATTATATGGAATATGAATAAATAAAAAATATTTATTTTGCTTAATTTGAAAAAAAGGCGCATTCGTTTAAGTTGGTTAAAAGATTGATTGTGCGATGATATTTCGCCACGAGGTCGTTTTTCATTATTTTATTAGCTTACATATTAATATATCAACGTCGAAACTTCTGTTACACTTTTTTAGTATTCATAAAAAAGAGAGGGGAATTAAACTTATATCATTGGAAAGGAACTGCTTCATAAGACAAAATAATGTGTAATTTGTGTCGTTAAGGCGGGTAAAATAAAGAAAACATGCGTAAATGATTCTCCCACACAAAACGCTTTAGCTGATTAAATGAAAGCATTTTAATCGCGCGTATGGCTGTATGTATGTACATTAACGTTTTTTGTGTTGTTATAAAACTTAAAAAAAGTGAGGTGAGGTGAGGTAAGCTGGTAAAGTAGGGTAAGGTAAGGTAAGGTAAGGTAAGGTAAGGTAAGGTAAGGTAAGGTAAGGTAAGGTAAGGTCAATTGAGATGAGGTGAAATGAGGTATGGTGATAAGTGAAATATTGTGCCTTAAATCGCAGAAGTGTTATTCATAAGTTGCTTATCTCGTGAATGTTTCTATATTATACCATTTCATACTAAGCCTCCTTATTATTTGATTCTTCTAGAGACCATCACCCACCAAGCCGTTTACAATTGAGCCGCCAATGCAAAAAAAGAACGCGTATAAATTATGCAATAATAGGAGAAGTTGCTAAAAAACTGACTCTGCATTCAAAATCAGAGAAAACAAATTATTAATGAAATTGAGTTAAAGTTAATAATAAAATCAATAAATCTTCACTAATACAAACATTAAATTCATATCTTTAATCATACGAAACAAATGTAAATATCTCAACAAAAGGAAGGTAAACATTTTTTTATATGAGGATTGGAGAAAAGTTGGACATAACATTATGTATGTTGCTGTTTGAAGTTTTATGTTTATTAAAAACATTGAACATTTAGATATATATACATATATATATTCCCATTAGGCATTACAAATTAAAATTGCTGTAAAAAATAAATATAATTTTACTATAAGTTGATTCGAATCAGTGGCATCACTGCACCAAATCGGGGGGGGGGGAGGCAAAAATTATATTTTCACCACTATTAGATGGTTTTATTGAATTAATGTATTGAATAATAACTAGTGTAAGATCCATGGGGGTGCCAATGTACTCCACATCCCTACTGAATTGATGCCACTGATAGGAATGGTATTTACGCACCTGCAATAAGTGAAGTTAAACTACGTTTGTAATCTCCAGAAGTTTCCGACATTAAGATAATCTTTTTTTCGAGTTCTGGGTTAGTAAGACTATAAATTTTGTAATTCAGCTATTAAAGGTGGCCAATGATGGATGATGTTCAGGCAGTACAAGATTCTTAAATGTGAGCGAAACCCATGCATTACTAACAAGCCAAATATCACTAGCAATACGCATGTAATACTGTGGGGCAGTGGCTCTTTAAGTGATGTAGTCAAGACGAGTTGTAGACTCTTGACACTAAATTCGAATTTTTGAGTTACCTTAAATACTTCAAAATAGAAATCGTTTTTAACTGGATAGTTTTATTAGCTATTGCTAAATATAGAATTGAAAAAGTTCCGAGAGGTAAATTAATTTATTTCATCTTGAATTCACTGACTTTACAATGCACCCCTTATCATTCCAATTAAAGTTGACCCAGATATTGAATTTAATACGGAGCACTGTACGTGTAATTGGTTGCAAAATGAGCTAAATTTCTAACATTGGTACTTCACTTACTGAACTGTGCACAGCTTCAGCATAACGTTGGTTACACAGCATTTCCTTTAGCTCTTTTACTAGTTGCTTTCTATGCCTAAGAGTATGCAATTAATTTTTAATGCCACCGCGAAACCAGTAATGGACAAAATGGAGGATGTAAGTCCCGAGTGCCGTCCATTTACTCTAACCTACCACTTGCCAAGCATACAATGGAATTGATAAGTTTTATGGTCTTATGTGTTGAACTCGCTGTCAAAAATTATAACACACTTGACCGTATGAAATTGAACAGAATTGCGGCGTTCGACTGGTAACCTGCCAACGGCCAGGTTCAATTTAGATTTAATTCTATTTTTTTTTAACAGCGAGCAATCGTTGCCGCTTTCCCGATCCCGTCGCAATTCTGTTCAACGCATTACTGCGCTGCAATCTTAGTTTTCGCTAGCCACAGTGCTTTTGTATTAAAACTATATTGCCTATTTTTAGGCTTGACTGTAATTAGTTTGGCCGGTAACACATGCATAAGATAATAAAATAAAATTCGAAATGATCTAATTTTGTTTGAAATTTAGCATCCATACAAACTGCCTCTTAACCAAAATAGCAACATCTGTGTAGCCATAAAAGCTATAGCTTAGGTTTTTACAATTTTAGAATTTGTATTAAATAGGCAATTAGGCAAGTTGATCACGTAGCTTGTCATATATTTCGAAAATATGAAAAAGACAGTTTTCCTCGAAAACGATGTGACCCGCCATGGGGTTGCCCATCTGCTGTTAAAAGGTACTCCATTAATTATCTGACACCCTGTATATATGGAGCAACGCGCTGTTTCAAACAAAACTTGACATAACTATGCAAAAAGCTTATGGGCATGATTTTCTAGCATATAGTGGAGGTTTTTTGATATTTTTGAAGATCTCTTTTGTTAAAAAACTTTTTCAATTTCAGTTCTTATGAAAAGAATAGGCACCTATTTATTGAAAGTATGTTTTTTTTTGAGCCGCTGCAACTGATGCCCATTGCTCCTTAAGTGACTCATAAGTTTGCAGTGACTTTTGTGCAAGATATTTAAGACAATACAGAATTCTGACATTTGTTTAATGGTAAATGTTAATTACTTCGTGTGCTTGAATACATCAAAATTTAATGTCTGTTGCACTAATCGATTTTTAAAAATCCTAAGCACGTTTATTTATCCCAAAATTTTTTTGAGTCGCTCTGATTGTTTGAAGGTGATAATTAATTTTAATTAAAAATTTTTATAGCTGTCATTTAAGTAGAGAAAACAATTTTAAGAAAAAGGCACATATAATTATATAAATACTTTTTAAATGTATATATGTGAATACTATATATATACAAATATATGACGATTTTGATGAAATTTGCAAATTGGGTGCATATGTGGAAAAATTAAGATTGGGCTAGGTTTTAAAAATTTAAAGGAACTAATAGAAGCGTGGCACAGCTCTAAACTTGTAATTTTTATAACGTGACATCTCGCAAACTATTCAAGATATAGTAATGAAATTTGGTAGACGGATGTGTATCATAAATATTTTTATTTCAATTTAAACTGTATTTCTATTTAAACTGTTTCAACTTTTTTCATCATTTACGATATGTTTACGACTTTTTCAACCTGATTCAACATTTTTCGGCTTTCCAACCTTATTCAATTTTTTTCGAGATTCTTAACTTTTTTCGAGTTTTTCAATATCTGTCAACTTTTTCAGCACTTTCCATATATTATAAACTTTATTATTATCATTGACATGCGAAGTTTCAACCTCTTTGAGTTTTTTTCAACATTTTTTATATTTTGCCGACTTTTTGAAACCCTTTCAATTTATTTCGACGTTTTCAATCTCATTCGACTTATTTCGAGTTTTTCAACATCTTTGAACGTTATTCAATATCTTTCACTTGTTTAAAAATTTTCCATGTTTTATCGACTCTTTCTGCCTTTTCACCTGTTTTAAAATTTTTTCAACTCTTTTTTCAATCTTTTCCATTATTTCTAAATTTTGAACATTTTTCGGCTTTTCAAGTCCATTAAAATAATCTGAAAATCCAAAAAAAATAGTCTGCTGCTGGGTGTCAGTTGTTAAAAGTTGTGACGCAAATTCTTGCAAACATTTCTATTTAAACGTCGGTGCAGCGAGCGTTATAACTCAATCGCTTTTGATCAGTCCGTGAGTTAAGATTTGGATGTTTTTCTTTCGAATTTTCCTTGTGACATAAAATATTGGTACATTCATTTCAGCAAAGATGTTTGTTTCAAAAATTTTTATTTTCATATGGCTGATTTGTCAAATGTTTGAAGTCAATTTGGCCGCTGATGTAAGAAACAGAAAAGTGTGAGAAAAATGTGATATTATTCAACGGGAAATTTTTATTATAATCAAAAAATTTTTATTGCATTTTTTGAGAGAAAATCGCAAATTTTTATTTGGTCTAACGTATATTGTGGCAAATTTTTCCGAGCTAAAAAAAAACTCTTT
This sequence comes from Meiosimyza decipiens, assembly GCA_963680825.1. NCBI lineage: Eukaryota > Metazoa > Arthropoda > Insecta > Diptera > Lauxaniidae > Meiosimyza > Meiosimyza decipiens. Next base: position 6,960,418 of record OY804261.1, on the reverse strand, counting down.
TCGGACAAACTTTTCAAGAGTGCCAAAAATGAAGAAAAATTTTTCGGAGCACTGTTGATTAGCTAAAGTAATTTCATATAATTATGAATTCAATAGTCTGCTTATTAAGGCAAGTATTATCGAAAAATCATAAAATGTGGTCAATAGTCATCCTTGTAGGGCAACAGGCAACAGCATGAAGTGTTCCTTAATTATAACAGCTTGGTGAAATTGAAATTGATAGACATGAGTTTGAAGAACTATAATTAGACATGTTAAAAGCTGCATTTTTTGGCCAGCTTCTTGCATTTATATAATATAAAATAATTATAAAATCCATTCACATTGTCGCCGTTTAAGATGAACGGAAATTGGATTTTTTCGGCATTTGATGAGCGATTTGACATAATCCTTGGCCACCAAATTTTCTGAATTCCGCGAAGAAAATTGTTGATGAACACTTGTATGTAGATTGTATAGCTGATCATTTTTGATTAACTAAGTCTCACAGTCGTACAGAGTTTCAAGTTTAACGCAAAGATTTTGAGCTTCGTTTTCACTCACAGGAACACCAACTATTTACGTTGTATAGATATAAACTATATAGATAAAATTGAATTTTTCGAGAGTGAAAATACGCTCTTTTGCAATAGTAAACCTACCTAAATCTTCTTTTCGTCTCGAAACGACTATGTTATTTTTGATATTCACCAACATAAATCAAATCCAAATGTGTCTGTAATCGCAGAACATTTAGTATTTGCAGAATCAAACATTTCTTACAAAATTATATCAATTTTCAGCCATCAATCTTATGCAGTTTTTTCTCCGGCTCCCAAAATTCACCAACAACTTGCATCCCGGTTGTGAGACGACATGGCTGAAGGCTTTCAATGATCTTATCGATATCAATATATAACCAGCTATAGAAAAATATTATGTTACTTGGAAAAACATTCCAAAAAGATGAAAACATATAAAATGTTGTGGTAAAAACTAAACGTATTTATTAAATTCATAATTAAGATAACATTGAAAGCATAATGAAACAAGGAAAGCATATTAAAATGTTAAAAACAATTTCAAATTGATTTCTTTGAAATAGGCAGCGGGTCTTAACTCTCTTTTTTATATTAACTTTGAACCTGTTACTTGATGTACATCTTCTATAGCTATGAGCGGAAAAATATCCCATATTTTCACGCCGACAAATACGGGCTGCATTGAAACTATATATTTCCCGTGATAACCATTTAAATAATTTTGGTTCGCTATCGTCGCTTGCTTTTTGTTTGTGAATTTTGTCTTCAAGGCGTCGCACAGTGGTGCTTTTTTGAAAACAGAAGTCAAACATCCAACTAAGTAACCAAGCCAATTTTAGATGATAATTATAGAAACTTGGTAGAGTTGAGTATTTGGATATGATAAATCCGGTTTTGCTGCATACTTTTTTTTTCAACATGGCGTCATCAAAACTTGGGTCAGAACTATTTTTTTTTTTATTTTCAGTAAAATTTCGATAAAAAATTTTTCCAATTTTTTGTATTTCAAAAATGACTAAAAAGCGTCATTTTTGTCAAAAATTAAGAAGTTTTTCTTTTAAGTAAAGCTTATTGAAATTCCAACGAATCCTTGGAGCATGAATTTGTGAATCAAAATAATTTTTTTTAGAAAAAACCGAAAATTTTTTTTAAATTATTTCTAGTTCAAAAATTGCTAGTCTTAAATGCCAACAAACCAGCGGACACAGATTTTTGAAACAAAATGTTCCGTATATATTATTTTCAAAAGATTTTGAGTTTAAGAAATGTTAGTGGATGCAAATCTTGTCGGAAATGAATAAGTTTTTTCTTTAAATGATAGCCAACAAATCATCATAGCTCGATTTTGGAAAAATAGTTTTCGTTTTCACTTCAAGTTAATTCCCAAAAAAAAAAAAACAATTTTTCCTCTATTTAGTGTTTCAAAAATAGCTAGAGGGCACATATCTTGTCCGAAATATAGATATTTTACCAAAATGCCAAAAGTGTGCATGCTTAATATAATTAAAGATAAAGACATATGTTGAGCAGTGGAATCTTCTTAGCAAGTTATTTCAAAAATTAATAAGCGAAAAAACTATCATCACCATTTTTTTAATGTTATTTTGATAATGTATCGAAGTCCATAAAATCCTATGATTAATATCAAGACAATCGATTAAAATAAGCTACGATTGATTCTGTTTTCTTAAAAAAATTTATAATTTTCCTGTATTTAATAAATTTGGCTAATTAAAAGAGCAATACCCAGCTTTTGTTACACTTAACCAATTTTCTAAGTCCTGTGTATTCGCTCAAGATGTCGATGACCCCACTATGCGAACTTAATTGTGATGTGATGAAATTTATACGTGATATTATACTTCTATCACCATTCCACGATCTTCACCAAGCATATGTATTTCATCGATCACCAAAACTACCACACCCTGCACATACTCATGTTTTAGCCACGATTTACTCCACCAAAGTTCTGTCTCAGATATAATAAAGATAGTGAAGTTAAAGTAATTCTACAAACTAAAAATTAATTCAGATCGATTCTAGGAAGTGAAAGTTTGATTCATAAGTTGCTCATCTCGAAATTTGCTAAAGATAATAATTGCTATGAATGTTGTATTTTAATTTTTCTAATTTATGGCATTTTATTCTAGACACCTTCATTATTTTATTCTTCCAGAAACGATCAGCTTTAACCGGCGCACCACTTGATTCTATAGGTGGTGGAGGAATTATATAGCCGAAGTCCTCAAAATCAAAGAAACCATTTTAAATGAAATAAAGTCAAAGCAGTTTGTAATAAAATCAATAAATCATCAATTATAAAAACACAAAATTCAAATCTTTAATCAAAAATGTAAATATCTCAACAAAAAGAAGGGAAACATTTCTTTATAATAAATTTTGAAAGTTTGGAAAAAGGTTGAACATAAGGTTATGCATGTTGCTGGTTGAAATTTAATATATATTAATTCATTGCCTACATTGAAAATTTATATATATATTACCATAAGGCCACATAAATTAAAGTTGCACTAAAAAATAAATATAATTTTGCTATAAAATGATTATAATGGTAATTACGCACCTCGGATAGGTGAAGTTAATGCACGTTTGTAATCTCCAGAAGTTTTCGACACTAAAATCATTTATAATTTCGAGTTATAAGACTATAAATTTTGCAATATAGTTATAAAAGGTGGCCAATGAAGGATGATATTTAGGCAACAAATGATGTTTAAATGTGAGCGGAACCCATGCATTACTACCAAGCCAAATATAACTAGCGATACGTGTGTATATCAATACTGTGGGTGCAGTGGCTCTTTAAGTGATATAGTCAAGACGAGTTGTGGACTCTTGATATTAAATACGAACTTTTGAGTTGCTTGAAATTTTCAATATAGAAATTGTTGTCAACTGGATAGGTATATTAGCTAATGCTGAATACAAAATTGAAATATTTCCGAGTGGCAAATTAATTTTGATTCTGGATCTTCAATCCAGACACAAAAGCTCTCACTGACTTTACCATGCCCTCCTTATTATTCCAATTAAAGTTGACCCAAGTTGAGCTCAATGTCCAACATTGGTTCTTCACGTCCTGAACTATGCATAGCTTCAGCATTATGTTGGTTACGCAGTATTTCTTTTAGCTCATTAAGTTCCATTTCACGTTATGTCCGTCCACGATCAGTAAAATTGAAATCCATAATATGCTGATTAAAACGTATCATTCGTTAATCTTATGGGTCTAAAATGACACAATACTTGTTTAATACAAAGTTACGTTTGATGTGATAACACTTGAAGATAGCACTTCTAGTGACAAAGATGTCTAGCAAGCAAGAAAAAGTCCCCGAACTGTTTTTGTCCTCATGTCTCAAAAGTCCAGAGTTAAAATATTTAGCTATAGAAATAATAGTTGGTGCATTAGATAAAACTGTCTTTATGGATATTTCTAAACATAAGAAGGGTCTACCAGCTTCCTAAAATAAGGTTCAGGCAGAAAACCAGAATTTTCTAACCCAAAGGTAGCGGCGAAGATGAAGCGTCTTTTCAGGCAGAATCTCAACAACACTGTGCGAGATATGGTGGCTAGAGCAGGTACATCAAAATCTACTGCACAAAGGATAAAATGAAAAGTAAGTTGAAGACATAAAGAGTTCAAAAAGTACCAGACTGTTCTGATGAAAAGCAGTTGATGGCTCAGATGCGAGCCCGAAAATTGTGTGAAAGGTACCTGACTAAATTTGATTGCTGTGATATGGACGGCGACACTTACGTTAAAGCAGATTTTAAGCAGCTACCTGAGCACGAATATTATAATTCATGGAAGAAGGTGCATATGCTTAGTAGATTCAAAGACAAATAAATTTCGAAATTTCCAAAGCAATATATGGTTTGGCAGGCCATATGCGCCTGTGGCCACAGAAGCAGCTTCTTTGGAACGCACAATTGATTCCAAAGTTTATTTAGACAAGTGCCTCGAAAAACGTGTCCTACCATTCATTTGTGCACATGAGGGAGAGTAAAGTAAAAGATCAATTTTGTACCAAAAATAGCAAATTCGCCCAACTGCCCAGAGCTTCGCCCAGTTGAGAGACATTGGGCTCAAATTAAAATAGATTTTAGAAAGACTAAGAAAGATTAAGAAATTTTTACTTAACTTACTTTTTACTTAAAAATTGTTAAATAGTTTTTAGTAATTTATATTTTAAACACTAGCCATTATTAATAAAAAAACAAAAACTACCCAAAAAATTATTTGGTACTTTTTTACAACTGAAAAACATAACGAAGTTTTTACTGGGACATTCCTTAAATGCTTTTAAAAGAATATAGCATATGAATTCTTCTTTTCTGATTGGATCTTTTTCGCTCTCAAACTTTCTTCACAGCAAACTGTTTGTAGTAAATATGGCCTTCTTCAACTGATTTATTGTGATAATTGAAACAAAAGCTTCTAATTGTAAACCTGTGAAGGAAGTTTTTTCTCACAGCAAAAAAAAAAACTACGACGACGAAAACGTTTTCTTATCTCATGCACTTTACGAGTTATGCACGAAAATTCTTGCTGCTTTGTAAGTAAACTCAAAAAGAGAAAGACACACAGATACAAGAGAAAAGGAGTAGCAAATAAAAGATAGTAAAATAGTGAAACAAACATTACAAAGACCAGCAGCAGTTACAAGTTGTAGTCTTTCATTTTATTTTCTCCCAAAAAAAAGTGTAGCCACTTTTGAGTTAGTTTTGTCTATGGTGTTCATTGTGCTGTAGTTTATCGTTTGTAATTAATGTTACAAGTTGCACGCGTAATTTGCAGTTGCAACATGAAAACATTCTACGCAACCAGGCGGCACACTGCCAGTTAGCTAACAAGCAAGCAAGCCAGGAAGTGTTGATAACTTTTAAGCCAATGTTGCAAATAAACTGCAGCAAGTTGAAGATTGTTACCAGCTATAGGGTTACCAGCTTATTGTTTGTGAACAACTATTACATTAAGACAATTGCTTAAACTTTTATGCTAAAGTAATAGTAGTAGCTTTCTTTATAAGAATAAAACTTTTGCTAGAAAGAAAATCTCCTTTTTAATCTTTGAAAAATAATTGGAAATACGTTCAGTGAAGGCCTTTTCTGTTAGTCATAGCAAAATAAAAGTTTAATATTTGAATTGTTAGCTATTCCAGCTAAATTATTGCAGATTTATTTAATGTTAATGCCGTGGAAAGGACTTTTAATGGAGTTTTCAATGAAATTACTAAATTTCTTAAGTGAAGCATATTCTCTAATTCCTGTATATTCCCTCATATTCTGTTAGTTCTTATGTGTCTTCTTAAAATAAATGAAACAAAGCCGGTGGGTGTATCAATCAGACAATTTTATTTCTTCATTTTTACGCTTAAGCTAAGCTAGTTATAATACATAAATGACATTTATGGCGTTGCCATATTATTATTAATATTAATATTTTACAAGTTCTTTAATAACTAAAAATAGACCATTGCCCTTAGTTATTCTGTACAAACCTTTGGTATACAGGTTTATTGAAATAACACATCTTTAGGGAATAAAATTTATTTGGAGTGTTCCCAAGAGCAATCTACTTTTTGTCACCAATAAAATTATGCTTTACTACAATATTTATCAAAAAACTGTGTCAAAAATGGTGTATAAATATAACAAATGGGTTATTTCAGGCCTGAAATATATATATTCAAAGATTTCAATATTGCGAAAATTTCGTAAAATTTGATGAATAAGAGGTGCCATGTCTCGGTAAATTGCAGCGATATTTTCGTTAAAATTGAATTTTAACTAAGGCCTAATTTTGTAATAGAAAAAGTTAAGCTATCATCAAAATCAAAGCTTCTTTTCTCATCTCATCTCATCTCATCTCATCTCATCTCATCTCATCTCATCTCATCTCATCTCATCTCATCTCATCTCATCTCATCTCATCTCATCTCATCTCATCTCATCTCATCTCATCTCATCTCATCTCATCTCATCTCATCTCATCTCATCTCATCTCATCTCATCTCATCTCATCTCATCTCATCTCATCTCATCTCATCTCATCTCATCTCATCTCATCTCATCTCATCTCATCTCATCTCATCTCATCTCATCTCATCTCATCTCATCTCATCTCATCTCATCTCATCTCATCTCATCTCATCTCATCTCATCTCATCTCATCTCATCTCATCTCATCTCATCTCATCTCATCTCATCTCATCTCATCTCATCTCATCTCATCTCATCTCATCTCATCTCATCTCATCTCATCTCATCTCATCTCATCTCATCTCATCTCATCTCATCTCATCTCATCTCATCTCATCTTTGACGCAGTTTTAGATTTTTGAGTGCTTTGAGTATTTCAAGACATAGTTGCATGTTATCCAATTAGTAACTAGTTTTTCTGTTAATACCGTCTAAGGCAAAAATGTATATGTTGCTGTTGAGCTAATTTCCTTTTAACTATGTTAAGGCAGTAGGGCGGCGCAGCGGTTGATGAGTGCATTTGTAGCAAGTGTTCGCTGTTGTTTTTTCTCTTTAAATTGTATTACAAGCTACAGTTTCTTAGTAGGAAATGTCTTCAAAAAAATAAATGTAAAAAATTTAAGTTATAAAAAGTGCTGTCTTCGTATTATTAATATTGTTGACTTTGATTCGGTGAAGGCAGTTGTTATATATCCTGCAAAGCAATGTTTGTCAACCATTATCGGAGTCAGAAATCTTGAGCTCAGTTGTTATTTTTTTCTTTTCGGAAATATCGTAGTAAAAGAAGGATTAGTACTTTCTCTTCAATTTGTTGAACTTTCAGCACATAGCTAAATTACTCATTTTCTTGAATGTGATACAACTGCCAGATACAACATACTTTATTCAAGAACTTTTGTCACTTATTGAAAAGACACTTTCCCGACAAACCAATAGAAAGTGGAGTCTTATAAGCAATTGAAATAATTTTCGGATTTTCAGCATCTTGTCATGACTGCGTTTTCTACTGGGTTATCAAAGTGTGTCTGTATGTCTGTTGCAATAATTTCGCATGTTACGCTACTCCGCTACTCCGTTGTATGCAACATTTGTTTGCGTTGCGTGTCCTTCTTCAGGGCACAATTGCAAAATGCCTTTGAGGTTTTGTTTCTCAACTTCATGTTTTGTTGTTCTTGCCGCTACTACTGTTTGTTGTTACAGTTTTCATGCTCTGTTCCAGGTAACAAGCAGTAAGCAACGCATCGCTGCCGTGTGTATCACGTAGCATTTGCTTCATTCAGTGAATTTACGATCTCACTTTAGCCGCATGATGCTGCAGAAACGGTGGCAGCATTGACAACAACATACTTATTCACTTTGTTGCAATCTGCAACATTGGGTATGGCAAAAGGGAGGTCACTTAGATAACCCCAATGTACACCTATGCATGTCTATTTTTCTTAAAATTTCTTTGCTTCTACTCACAGTGGCGTTCACAAAGGCACGAAGGTGGGAAAATAGGCGCTGGTAGGTACTAGTGTCATTATCAAGATGGAATCTACAAATGCAAATGTACTGAAATAACAGTCGCAATGTACATTCTGTAGATCGAAAGTTATTATATGCCCAAATTTGGATACATCAAAGAACTAGTTTCAAAATATTTTTAGTATATTTTTCATATAGTTCATTCTACTGTGCAACCTATTTTCAATTACATTACACTAATATTAACATACCTTTTGTGACGCTCCCAGAAGGCACCACATTTTGAGTGCAACAGCAATGCAACTCAACTGGGCTGAAATCAACTTAACTAATTCTTAGTTTATAACTACCATGTACTACAACACTAGAACACTAGAATTATAAGAATTACCACAGGGAGTGGCACAGCAAAAATAACAACAATTAAAATATACCAACTACTGTGGGCAGCAACGCAACTACTAAATAAACGTAGAGCATATTAAAAGCCTCAACTTGAACTGAATAACAAAACAGTATTGCACTAAAATAAAAAATAAAATAAAATGCCAGCAATGAAATTAAAATAAAAACCACCCGAAACACTGAAAATAACAAACAATTGCGAAAACCAACACCCACTCTGTGCTCAATTGAAATTCAAATGGGGTTTCATTACATTCATGGAAAAGACTCGGCTCGTTTTGCTTCGCAGAAAATTTGAGCGACCCCACAGACAAACAGTAGTTGGTTACTGAACGACAGCGTAAACTTTTCGAAAAATCAGCCCAGGGGTGCTGCGTTTTAAGAGTCAAAAATAGTTCAAAATGCCAAAAAATCACCGAGAATGCACGGCTGTCACTGCAAGCGAAATTGCAGCGCTGAAAGTTTGGCGTTTCACAAAAAAGGCTGATTCCATGTGTTACTTAAATTAAGTGACATTCAGACGAAGGTCTTTGATGGCATTGTACCGTATCGAAGGTGCGTTTCCCGATGCTTGGTGCTATGAGCCTCTGCAAAGAGCAGGCTTTTTCTCACTTTGCCTAATATTATTTAATATTCTCATGTACCAAGATTTATGTCTGCTAACTGCAGGGATTATCAAACAGAAAATATCTAGTCTTAAAGAATATTGTTAACAGCAGAAGAGCATTTGACTTTAAAAATATGTGAATATTTCTGTATAGATTGAGCTTCCTTTTGTAGAATTGCCCTTTAGTTTGTTCGCTTGTGAAGGTAGCGGGTACCACAGACTTGCAGGTCGCATTGTTATTTAAATTCCATGCAAAACATTGACAGCATCAGTAGCTGCAAGTTGCTGAGTAAAAATTTCTGCTGTTATAAGGAAGTCAAGAAGTCAATGAAGTATGTTTATATGTATGTGTTTTGGGTACAAACATGGGTCAGCAGAATGCTAAAATGTCATTTGTGTAAGAGTGAATTGCACGTGGCATTATTGCACGTTGCAATTTATTTTAATGAACCTTTTTTGCTACACTCCCCGCAATGCCAGTTCTTATTCAAAACTGAATGTTTTTCAAATGAATAATGTTTGTAAAACTTTGAAGATTTTTGAATGCTTATTAGCATTCAATGTAGCACTCTGCGTTGAGTCATATATTAGGAATACATTTATTAGCATATTGCATTAGTTTAAAAAAATGTTCCTTTTAATTTGCGGTTATAGCAATCAAGGACACGAAATCTGTTGCAGCAGTGCTTGAATTTAAAAGCTTAACTCAACAACTTTCAGTGGATTAATCAATATTTAAAATCAATCTGCACAATCACTTCCGTCATTGGAAAATCAGCATATCGAGATGTAATTACATAAAACTCTTTGAAAATAATGAATCATATCTGAAACCCATAATTAACTAAATAAGTAATATTGAAACTTTATACACCCAATTCTGTTCGGTTGATAACATATGTTCCAGACAATGCCGTGTAAAAAATAACCATGTAAAAAAGATATGAAGTATAAATGTGCTCTCAAGGATACAAATTTAAGCTGTTATGAAAATAAATTTGCTAGGGGAATTCCCTAACTAAATTTTTAAAAGATTACGGTATATAAAAATATTTTTCTTTCAATTTTCAATCAATTAGATTTTTTTAATCGTGCTAAATCGAAGGACGTTCTGTAAAAACGCAGTCCACTTTTTTCTAGACCGTGTTAAATGAAAATCGTGTAAAAACAGATCGTATAAGCATAGAATTGGGTGTACTATAAATTGGCATGATATGCAAGCAAATGTAAGGCTAAATGTTCGAGACGGACCAAGGAGATATCTACATAAGTAATGATTAAAGAATTCACGAATGGTATAGGAACAGTACCCGGTAAACCTTCCTACACTGAGAAAACAATATGTTTGACTATAACAAACGCATATTTCATATAGAGTAATTAAATATTTATTTGAGCCAAAGATGTTGTATTTGGATCAAATAGTGGTAAGTGTTGGTTGAAGCATTTTATGTTTGACTCAATCAAATATTTAATTGCTCTATATGAAATATGTGTTTGTTATATTCAAACATATTGTTTTCTCAGTGTAGATGCATGTTACCAAAACATGTAAGTCTGTGTATGATACTCAATATACAATAATACACAAAATAACAGCCGAACGTATTCGAGTCGTGCCAAATAGTATTTTGCAGTGTATACAACGAGTATACATACACACAGCCTCTGTTTGAGTTCTGCTGCAGTTGCCCGCGTGCTGCAAAATATCTGACACTGGTATAGAATCATAGAGACTACTTAGGCTATAGGGATCCAATTTGGTGAGAATTTTAACATCTTAAGAGATTGCTTGGATGTAAAAATGGCACTACTGGCATCCTAAAATAAAAAACAATATCAATAAAAAAAGACAGGTACTAATTAAATAGAATGTAAATTATTTCTGATCTAAAAAAGATGTTTACCCTCTCATTAGAAATAAGCGCAACGGTCTAGTTCGCCGTTCACTTTTTGGAGGCTACGTTGCTTTCAGCCTAGTATAAGATAAAAATAGCATGCCTCCACCCTTGGTATGCCAATTTCATGAATTGGAGATTCAGAATTCATGACGTTGTGATATACAAAAACTCTTTGTTTTTATTTCCCATTGAATAATGGGTTCAATATTAAAGAGCCCTAAAAATGTTATGTCAATTGCATGTTTCTGTAGCGGCAATTATGTGCGGGCGTGACCAACAAATTGGCTCTTTAACCTCACTATGTACTTATATAGATAACATTGACACAAATGTACATAGATGCTAGTATGCTTACACTTATACGCACACATTTATGAATATGTGATTGAATATTGACACGCAAAGGGAAATGAAATATTTTTGCACGATAAGCAGCCACAAAAAAAAAAATAATAACAAGATTCAGATATGTACAAACAAACAAATAATTATGAATGCTAGATACGTACAATACAGTTAGTCTTACATGCAGACCTAAGCGTACACAGAGAAAAAAGTTATTTTGGAAAGTTGGTGATGATGTGTGAATTTAATGATGTGTTGTTAAGTTAGAAAAATTTTGATTTTGAGGCAATCGAAAAATTTTGAAAAATTCCTAAATGTAGAAAAATTTAAATAAAAACGTCAAAAAGATTTTAAATAAATATTCGAATTAAAAAACGAAATGGAAAATTCGAAAATAAATGAAAAATGCCGATAAATTCAAAAAGTGTTGAAAAATTTCGGAAATGTTGGCAAAACAAAAGATCTTGAACAACTCGTAAAATGCCTAAAAACGTTGAGAATTTCGAAGAACTCGCAAAATTTTAAGAAGATCGAAAATATTGAAAAATGTCTAATAAGTCGAAAAATCAAATTCAAGTTTTTGTTTTTAAAAGTTCTGGAAAATTTTCTAAAAATTAAAAAATTGTTGAAAATCGATGGAAAACTTTTAAGATGTTCACAATTTGAGTATTTCTTGCTGTGTAATACTCCACACGTACAATCATAAGCACTTGTATTAACTGCCAACTGACAACAGCAACAACAACAACAGTAAGAATTGCTTGAACTGAAGTGATAACAGCACCCGAAGGACTCGTCATTTTATTGACAACTGCGCTGTCATGTTGAGAGGAAACAAAAAAAAATGGTATGAGTTTTTCCGCAACATCTCATATGAGATCGAACACTGGTGAACGGGGCAGGTGCAGATAAAAAAAGTCGCTTTGCAATATTTATTATGCGTTGTTATTTGCAGACATGAACAATGGATGGGGAGGGAGATTATTTTTTCGTTGCAACGTTTCCTCATACACAAAACAAACTGCAAATACGTGACGCAACGTTGTATTACTTTTGAAAGCGCCTTAAACTATGCTAAAAAAAATGGGGGGGAAAAAAATTATGCCAATATACAATATATTGGCTTAACCCGAAGCTGTCAATAACTATTTTTATTTGTTGCCGTTGTTATTGTCATAATCTTATTGGCAGGACATGGGAACTATAAAAACTTTTGGTTATGATGCATATAACGTTGAGGTTCATCGAAGTTTTACATCAAACGCTACATTTTATGATTGAACAAAAATTAAGTGGCGAATCAAAAATTTAAGTTCTTTTTAAGGGACTTTTTTAGTATGCGGCTTGTGTGATATAAATCATGAGATTTTGAATTACAATAAAGTTTCAATTAAAAACATTGCAGAGTCTATAAAAAAAAATTGAAGTTATTTGGGCGGTATTTAAAAGATGTATGCGCAAAATCAGATAAAATAAAGTAATAAAATACGTTAACTAGTATGCGCTTAAATAGTCGAAAAGTACAATTTATTTGATTTTTTCTTCTTAAATGAACTTAGATGACGAAAGATAGTTGCCTTATTTTTCTCATCCTCTATAGAAACTAAAATGTTAAAGCGCCATACTGAGAGAGTTTTCTTGAAGTATATATATCAAAATTAACACAAATGCAACAAAAAGCTGGTGAATTTCGAAAAGAGGGCGTTGCACCTCAGATACAAGGACAAGTTTAGAAACGCTACACAGAGGACGTAGGTATGTTAAGGCAAACAGAGCAGCGCATAGTGCGGTGGTGCAATACCCTATATATTATACTTACTAACGCTTTTGCTGCTAACGTGTTGTAGGGTGTTTAATTTTTGGCGAGGCGAACGATAACACCCTTATTATTTAATTTTAATTTTGTTCAAATTGCAACTTACTACAAAGACTATTAGTAGGTGTTTAACCCTAGAATACTTGCTTGCGTAAAATTTACTGAAGATTTTATTTTGACCGATATTGTTTTGATTTTATGATGAATTTTGGAACATTTTTTGTATGATGAAATAAGACCTCCGTTTAATTGGATCTATTTGCGAATATAACTCTTACTTGAGGATTGAACTTCCACTTAGAACTGATTCACATAAGACACCCATTGTGATTTTATGAGCCAGCTTAGTCGTGCTGGTCGAAGAATGGTCATGGTTGGTGACAACCAATGGTATTTTTTCTAGGGTTAAGCAACTCAACCTTCATCCTATCGTTTTAGTGTTAAGTCAGTAATGCACCATAACGGTAGCTAATAATTTACACGCTGCTTTTAACTGTATTAATGTTATCTTCTTACTTTTTGTTTCAATTTTCTTTATTTGTATCCTGCTTTGCTCATTACAGCAAAAAAGAAAGTAAAGCAATTGAAGCAGCACAATGTCCTTAATGTCCAGCTAGATGATTCTTTACCCCACCCAAAACGCACAAAGCGTACTAAATGGTCGTCTGAAATCTCACATATCATTTCGCTTCAACAATTTTTGCTACATTAAATTTTTTCTCCTGCAACAGCATGCAGCACCATCGTTCCATTTTTTTTTTGATTTCTTCAGCGAAACTCTGGATACCATAACTACCACAATTTCCAGTACGTTGATTGTTTTTGTATCCTGCATACTCGTACTTTTCCTTGGTTCGTAACTACTTGCTTAACTTTTATTATTATTGTTTTAATTTAATCTACTTTTAGTTGGGTTTTGCAGTTTTCGCCTTAGGGTGTCCTTACGAGTACGGTTTAGCTCTAAGGGAAGGCAGCAAAATGTTTATATGTCACGTGGTTCGCTTTGCTACTTTGTTGTTCATTCATATGGCTGGTCAGTTAAATTCGTTAAAATTGGCGTGCATTGAGTTGTAATGGTTTTAGAGTTATTGCGAAACGCTGCATGAAAATTTGCCATCACTTACTTCACAGCGATATATATTTGAATTGTATTACATACTAGTAAATAGTACCTGCGGCTTTGCACGTGCACCCTCATTGCGTTTTTCATAACGAAATAACTTTATTAACATCTAATTCTATGTTTTCTCTTCGAAAGTAACAAAAACAAAAAAAAAATTGGAAGAGAAATTATTTTTCGAACTTCATAGCCAAATACGAACGGTACAAATGAGAAAAAAATTCAGCACAGAATTCAAGAAGCAACATAAGCATCAGCAACGAATAATAAAACAAAAATATTTGTATGAGGCTTCGCAAGAACTTAATCCCAAAAAAAGGATATTTATCTTCTAAAAATAAAAAAATTAAGTATGCAGTATCCTTTCTTAGTACAAATGTGTGGTTTTAAAAAATAAATTACTAAAATTGGTTTGGTGTATTTTGCGCCAAAGCGTTACAAGCCATTTCCATGCAAACAATTTTGTGTAAATGGTATGAATAATATTTTATAATATATTTTTCTTGAATAGTTGACTTTATGCTGGCTGATTTAACAGTCTGTAGAATTCATGACGCAATTTGAAAATATTTCTTTTCAAGCAATTCATGACATGAGTTAATGTAGACATTATCTATAAGTTCAGCACAAAACCAAGAGCATCCGTTCTTTGACGTGATTTCTATATTGTCTATCAAGAAAAAGTGCGCACGGTATATATCAATGAATTGTTCGATTGAAAGTGTACAAATTCTTAGCGGAGTGTATAATTTCGTGTCGTCACAATTGTTTTCGCAATATTATTTAAACAAAAGTCTAAGTTCGAATCATTTCTAAGTCATAAAACAATACAGATATGATAAATTGCTCTTGTATTTTTATAGAATTTTTTTTAGAATTCCAAAGGCTACAAAATATCAAAACTTAAGTCAAGTCTACCAAATGATGTACTTTTTCTTCCACTGTGTTACAATTAATAAAAAAAATCGCTTACTACGAATTGTTGGACTATGTAATCCCTGCTGATCTCTATTTTTGTAGCATGTTACTTACCACAACTCGTCGTTCTATTGTTTCTTTAGCTACTACGCGCAGTTGGTCATCGTAATACATATAAAATTGTACCATGAACAATAATATTTTTGGAATTTTTGTTTTTTTTTTATTATTTCTATAGAGCCCGCACAACTTTGTCATTGCATGCTGCGACGCAAGGCTATAAAACTGAGGTTATAACTTCCGCCTGCTTTCGGCTTAGCCGAAAAAACATTAAACTTTTCTTGTAATTTAATAGTGTTATTTTAGTCTCGCTTTGTCTCTTTGTCGTTGCTGACATTTTTTTTTCTCGCTCTTTTCTCTTCCGCCTTCAATAAATTTTCAGTCGAGTTTCATGCAGTGTGCACAGTTTTTCTTTTTTTGTGTCTACTTTTAATGTTAAAATAATTGATCTGGAATTAAGTTTTGGGTGCTATGTCTTTGAGCTGGCTCGGCTAGTTTCTGTGAAAAGGAGTGCACTATTTGGTGTCTGCTAGTTTTCTATGTTTTTTTTGCATTTAAATGTGGGTGGGTCAGTGATTACAACTTTGACTTTTTGTTTTACAACTACTTTTCAGCACATGCTCTAAGCATAGCCCAGCAGGAAATTGTGCATAAAACGTTTAAGAATTAGTTTGAAATTTCAAACAATAAAATTTTGAAAAATTTAGTTAGTAAGCACAGGATGAATATTTTTGTATTTGTTTAAAATATAATATAAACCATTTTTGTGACAAAATTCAATAAGAGCTCAAGACGAGTTAAGCAGAATGGAGCTATGGATATTTTTCCGTTACTTGTGCACAAAATTTCATTTCAGCTTCGATTAAATCATTTTTATATTTAACTTGACCTAAATATGAACTTAAAATACCAAGAAATCGGCTGTCAAACATAGTAGCGATCGGGGAAGTTACCAAAACGAAAATCTAGCTCACAAAGCAAAATACTTTGGTTTGGAATTAAAAAGATAGTTTGCCTCTGTAGCAAAAATTTGGTTTTATATATCTTGCTAGGGGAAGATACATGCATACTGATAGTAGATGCTTTTATTATGCATTTTTAAAGCTCATAAGAGGCTGATTACAAAGTCAGTAGGTAGCATGTCTCAGGTGTGTCTTTTTATTGAACTTAAGAAAATGTTTATAAATACCTTAGGCGACATATCTCATATGTATCTTCATACAGTATACATAAAAGTCACTGGAGAGGCATGCCGTCTCAATCCTTTATAAGTATACTATAATGTACAGTATGAAGAGACACACTACACATACCACCTCATGTCTCGCATGTGTCTTTATGTAGAGCAAGAGGGCGCATTATTGTTAGTTTTTTTTGACTTTTTAATAACATTATATTGGTGTTTTCACCACGCCTTTTGTTTTTTCAGTACATCTTTGCCAACGCTGTGTTTCAAATATTACTAAATACATGCCTGCAGATATCACGTGATTTGATCCATTCATGAACTTTCTTTTACTAAACCCAAACATTTCACAGAATATGTTACAATTATTCCCAAGAAAATCGCTTTGTGAAAATACTTCCCCAAACAAAACGGTCTATATTTGCGTAATATTTATTATTAGTGGAGCGGTGGTTTTCTCCATAAAGACTTTCTTGAGAATATTTATTTAAAATTTTCCTGATAGTTTCCGTAGTTCCTACTGGTTATTGATTTCTTTCAATGAGTACCTACAAGTGTATATTACTTTTTAAACTCGATTTGTGTTTTATTATAAATTTTGTTCATATGATCAGAATTTTGCTTTGCTTTCTTCTATCTCGGACATTATATATATTTGTTGACCACATTTAATTTAAATTTATTTATTTTATCTCAGCAAGAGAAGTTATTTTTGGGCGTCTGCTGTTTTGTATGGTATGAGCAGATACTACTAAGTATATATGCCTAAGGGTGGCTGCTTTACCTGCTTTTGTATTTAAAACTAACAACTAATGTCTTGACCAAAGAACGCAAAATTGCAATAATAATTAAAAATTTTCAAACAGCTCCATTTAATAGGTTTTTTAAAGAAAATATATTCAGAGATGGTATACAAATTAATGCTTCAATTTACTATTCTTCGAATTCATATTAATGATGTCTCATAAAGTGTATATTAAAGCGAGAAAAAAGACTTCTTAATCAAAATTCGTCGAGTGATAGAACGGATTCATATAAGTTAGGGCGTCATTGAGCAACAAACAGGTAAACTTTGGATTCTTTGATAGTATTGTTTAAAGAAATTCATATTTTTAATAATTTCCAAATCATGTTTTAGTTGAAGCATATGTTTCTTTTTCTCGATCATTTAATTGGAAGTTTTTTAGCTTGAACAATTGATTAGACATCATTTTTCAATATTAAAAAAAGAATTGAATAAAAAAATCTGCAGGAAATCCACCCTAAATTGTAAAATTAAATCAAGCGTTAACAATAAATTGCAAACTTATTGAATTATTTTAAAAAACTTTTTTTGAATTATAATTTAAAGAGAAGAAAGTGTAAATTTAATTGGGTGGAATGAATTTTAGCACCGTAAACGATTTATTATTGCTATAATTGGACTTTTCTTAAAGCACTTCTTTGTTGTAAAGACTTAAAATTTAAAAATTAACTTTGTTTTTTGAAAAATATTGTAGTTCAGTGTTGACTAAGAAGAAAGTACTTAATTAAGCAACTTGAATATAATATTTTAAATGTTTTCAAAACTTTGGTGCTGAAAATTATGCAATAGTAATATGTGTATAGTACATAAAACAAATTCTCATCTGCTATAAGCTCCCATTGGTATTTTGATAGCATAACTTTAGGCTGTCTTGGAATACATGCGAGCATTGGTTAGCTACTTACACAAAAATGAAATGTTTGTTTTTGTTTTCTTTAAGTTGCGTGCAAAAGTCTGCAATTGTAAAATTTCAAAAAAAAACTCAGTGATTTCAGTGCGGCAAGAAAATAATTCAATGCGGTATATTTTTCTATAACAGTTGCATGTAGCAAAATAAATAATAAAATCAGCAGCAAACTCTTAACCTAATTTCATATATATAAACCAAGTGAAAATATCAATAAAGAGTTTGCTATAGGAAAAAAACAATCAAATGCATGAAATCATATGAAATTTAGCTAAAGTAAAGCGAAACGAATCATGAAATATAAAATATTAAATTTTCAATTTCGATTGTGATGAATAATTCAGTTAAGGGATTGGACTTAAAGAAAATATAAAGATGAAGAAAGAATATGAAAACGAAAACAGTCAAATACATACACATACAGACAAATACATAACATTTATTTACTAAAACGTAATATCATAAAAACATAAACAAGATATACTTCAGCCACGGTGCACAGTAGTTCGACTATACACCATAAATGAACAAAAATAAAAATTAGAAAATATAATACTTGTCCCAGTGCTTTAAATTTTGATGTGCATTTAATTTCTGAAAAAAAATCTAAAATAGTAGAGGATAACTCTTTTAGAAATGTTAACATTATTAAAATCTCGAACTCCGCATCGAGTCCTAAGAAATGGGTTACATTTGAAGGTTGTTATTTCATCGTATTTTTGCAGAACTGTGTTATAAATATGACCAGCAGTCATGGCTACCAAGCATTACAAACTTTTCACAGTTTTTTGATTTTCTACCCTGGCTTTGATATAAAACTCCTCCGCGGGCTGGATCAATCCCGGTCACTTGGTGACTTTTCTAGCAATTGCCCGAAAATCAATTTCAAATATCCCAATTTGATGACTAATTTTAATATCTTATTTTCTATTTTTTTTTATGTTTTAGCATCTGCTGCTATCGTTATATTTTTTCTAATTTATCTCACGTCTCTTTATTTCTCTTTTACTATATCTTTCCAAATTACCTTTGCATTTCCCATGTTCCAATATTTTGAAAAATTTGCTATTTTGTGTGCTACTCGTACAATCCTGCCTATTTATCCGGATGATTTATTTGTCCTTTTGAACGAAGTTACATAACACTTCCTTGAAATGTTCTGTGGCTTACTGGGAAATATGTTGCACTATGAGTCGGAATGCAAGAACAAATTTTCAAAAAAACAGAAACCATTCGGATTTTCTCGCATGCATGTTCCATCGAATTTACTACTAAATATGTACATATGCACTGCCCGAGTGTACTGAAAATGCTACATATCACTGATATAAGTGTAATTACTAATGATTATAAAAAAAGAAAAAAATTTGCTTGTCATTGAAACGTGAGTGCAATATCTTAACTGTTAGTCGCCTTTGTCAAACATCGAAATCAGATTCCCCGTCAAACTTCCTTTAGAAAATTAATTTTTCCCGATTGGTTCCGAAATAGTTACTATCCCAAATAAATTAATTCTTCCGCGCACCTCTATAAATAGTGTGCGCCGCTGCACAGTGGTCAAGAATCGAGTTTTGGTTCAAAAATCACTAAAGAGCAGATCGCACATCTTGTCGGAAATAAACAATTTTTTTTTTTTAAATAAATGCTAACCAAAATGTCAATAAATCGTTGGAGCCCGAATTTCAAAAAAAGGTTTTCGTTTAACTTTGGACTTTGCAGGTATGTGAAAAAAATCAGCGCGTGGACTTTTTGTGGTTTGCTAGACATCTTTTTCGTTAGAAGTGCTATCCATCATATTTTGAAATCCATAAGATTATTAGGTAGAGTATATATAAAATAATTAGTTTTCTTAGACATTTTTTATATTATCGCTGCTCTTTCAAAAAGAAAAAAAGCATTATAATTTTTCGTGTAATTTGTTATTTTAGCAAAATCACTCAATAACGTTTATTGTTTGGAGTAAAACATTAAGCAGCTGCTAATTAATGTGCAATAAAACTTAATTAATATGCCATTGAAACGTGCTTGTTAGTCCCTTTTAGCTGCCATTGTCTAATGACGATATCGCAGTATAAATAAAGTGGAATACTCTGAACAAAATTCATACCAAAGTTTTAGTTTAAACGGAAATAGTCGACTAAAAGTTCTAACGTTTCTTCAATAAAATGAAGCTAGCAATTTTACTTTACATTGCGTTTTTGCTCTTTGCTTTTCTAATGGAAACAAATGCCGCCAAATGCAGACCTGAAGCATGCAAAAAGGAGTGCAGAGCGAAAAGAATTGTCCTTGGTACCTGTTTAGGTAAAAAATGTCTGTGTCACAATTACCCAATATGATTAATGCATATGTGATAACATTACAATAAAATCATTGAAACAAAAAGAATTGCAAATTTTACTCAAACTAAGAAAAAATTCCATCTATACAACTTTCATCAAAGTTAGGCGGGAAATATCATTGGAATGATAACGCAGATCAGTCCTTATGCAAATTACTTAAGGTCAAATGTCACAAAGCACAATTTCTTGATATTATCTCGTTTTCTATTAGTGATTGGATTAGTTTATAGGGTTTGAAAATGAAGTCTCATTACGTACGATCACGTAGTCAATAATGTTTTATATCCTCAATAATATCATCAGGAAGTTGGCCAAAAAATTCTGTTTGTAACATGTCTAATTATACTTACGTAAGCAAACTGAGAAACTGATAGAATCTGAAGAGTCACGTACACTAACTTTTTCAATTTGTTATTTTGGTTTTTTAAGCAAGAAAGTTAGTATCTTTAAGACATTCATGGGAAAAGTTTTTATAGTGGTTACTTCTGTTCGCTTTGGAATACGCGGAGCGATAGCTGCCATCGCTTCAGTCTCGGATTTACTATCTCTTGATGATGAAGGCTGCTGAATTTTGAGGTTGAGGTTGGTATGGGTCTATGCAGCTGTTGTAATAACTGAGTTGTGGGCAGGATTGATAAATCAAAAAGAACCAAGTCTCGGACAACTCAAAAAAAAATGCTTTCCTGAAATGAAAAACTCCCTTTTTTTTTGGAGAAAATATATGACATTTTGTTTTTTTTGGCTTGCAATGTTAAGAAATTAATTCATAAAATGCTGAAAAGAAAATGCAAAAACTTAATATTTTTTTTTGCACGTTATATAAAAACGCGAAATTTTTGGCTGGGTCGATCACAGTGACTTGGCTACGCTGTTTGTTGGATTACTGCGGCTACTGTTGTTTACTATGGACGCACAATTTTGAATAGTAAGCGTACTTTGTATGTTGCTATCGATTTTAATATTACAGCTTTTACAGCTGATGGAAAATTCACGCTTCTCTTCAATGTCAGAATCAAAATGATAATCACTTGAACAATTTGAGGAAATCTTATAATTTTTACAAATTTTTCCAATGTATGGATATTAGAGGTCTGCATGAATGCACTCAAAACGACCATCAAGCCACTCGCCACGTTGCGAATCAATAGAGTTTTTGTTGGTAGAAGCCATAAATCAAATCATATCAAATCAAAAGAAATCGAAACATCAATTAGGAGAGGTGTTCTCGAAGTTTAAGCACTCGAAGTTTATTACATTCGGAAGTTTTAATGATGATTCTTTCGAGTGCAAGCTTCTGGTTGGCATGCGATCAAATTCAATTTTGGTAATCTATTTTTTTCTTGTACAAATTTAAAAATTAGAAGTTATAAATACCGAAACTTAAGTTTTTTGCCAGCTTTTACTTTTTTATAATTTGTGATAATAAAAAATAATTAAATTCAAAATTAGAATAGAACACAAAATGCTTTTGCAACAAAATTTCAGCAGGAAATGCATTTAATAGCATATGTGTCCATAAGTACGCATGTATCTATGCTTGTGCGTTTATAAATGACCATGGCTTTGTTATTGTCGTAATTTTTAACATAATTTTGATCCGGAAAAGCTTTATCAAATTCACATTTTCAATATTTAGGCATAAAATGCTGGTAACTGTTGGTATTATTACTGTTGTTTTGTTCATTGGCTTTTGTGCTCGTCCTATCATTTCCCAATTTTATTACATTACATTAGTGGTTTGGTTGGTCCCCATTTTATGCAGTACTGCGCACACAAATGCAAAACGGAAATATTTTTTGAACAAATCAGGAAATTGCAAAAACATCACGAAAATTAGAAAATGAAATTGTGCGCTTACAACAACAAACTAAATTTTAATTTCAATGATATTTTGATATACAAAGAAGCAAATTCTGTATTTATCAATCGATTCAAAAATGATGCAGCAAAAATTTGTTCATGGCTTTAAAGTTTTTATTTTAATTCGTGCATACACTTCAAAAATATGGTTATAATATGGATGTGCCCACGTGTTTTTTTCTTCAGTGTTAAATTATATTACTTACAATTAATACTAAGTAAGCTAGAACACATTTTTTGAAAATAAAAGTCTTTTCGTCCTAGAAACTAGTGGAAAAAATTTTTGTTTTTTTTGTTTTGAGGACTTTCAAAATGTTTTTGGCTGCGCACAGAGCCCACAAATCACTTAATTTACAAAAAAAAAAAAATTTGATTTTTTCGCTGAATTTTTTTGTGAGTAATATTTGAAGTGTGTACGACTCACGATAACGTTGTCAAAACGCAATTTTTTTCTTTGAAAGAAATCTCGTTTAAATATGCCTTTAATAAAACATTAAAGCTCTTGAGCATTGGCAACTATCTAAGAAACTACAAGATAAAAAAAACGTAATATTATCATGTCAGATCATGTTTCGGTTTCAGCTACAGTTTCATTTTAAGTGACCTTTGCCCAAAACAGTTAAGGAATTTCTAACCTTGCTACATGATTTGCCATAACATTTTACGACAAAGAGTGTGCTAGAAAACTAAAGTTCTAGAGCAGCGATGGGCACGTAGCGACACTCTCCGCCCTCGTGGCCCGAACTGTTACTCGAAGCACAAACAAGCAAAAAACAATTCGTAGAATTTCAACGCTATCGACGCACAGCTCACTTGAGTTCAAATGAAAACTAAAACCACACACAAAGGCATCACCGACGGTGCTACGTTGTGTTTTGACGAATTCAGCAATAACTTTTGTTTGTAGTGCAATTCGGTTTTTTTTATGTGCTGTTCGCGGTTTTGAAAACGAAAGCAAAAAAACTTTAAAATTTCGTTTGTTGTTGCTTGATTTTGTTGATACGCCCTTTTGCAAGATTTCGATGCCCACCGCTGTTATAGAGTGTTGCAAAAATAAATCTATGAATGCAAAGAATTGCGTCATTGTTTTTTCTCACTATTTACTATAGTTCTGAGCATATTCATGTGAAATGCAAAATAAAGCAAGTCACTAAGATCTAACATGTTTTTTTCTACTAAAATTAGTATTTTTGTTGATGGAAAATTTTGATATTTTACGCATACTCTATCGAACATTAAGTTCATAAAGCTTATTAATATTTTTTTTACTAATAAAGCAGGATTTCTATTTGTTAATTTTTGTTTTATTTTTTTGGAAAAATTTAAACGAATGATATTGAAGAATAAAAGCATAAGAACCTTTATATAAATGATGTCAATTGCTTGGAAATGACTCTAAAAAAATTAATTGTATAGTTATTGCACTGAGCTTACTGTTCAGTACACCAAAAAAATTTCATTAAACAGAGATAAATTAAATGAAAAAAGAGCTAAAGCTAGTCATAATGGTTTCATCTGTTGCTAAGCGGAATCATCAGTGACCTTTAAGCCTATTAGTAAGAATTTTAAAGTCTGACATGATTCTTTTATTGCATGGATCTGTTGAGAACCCAAGCAAAAAGATGATAATGACCACTGTAACGCTTTTTTTCTATTTTCCTGTTTAATATATTTTTTTGTCGATGTTACACACACTGTACGAAACAGTAAGATTACTAAAACAATTAAAAATTATTTTCTGTTGCGATATACTATAAGACACTAAATTTTATTTTTTGAATATATTCGCGTCGATTTTTTCTTCTTATTAAAGAGCTATTTTCTGTTAAATTTGAAAAAAACTGTTTGGAGAATTATTTGTTCTTATTTAAGCTCATTTCGTTCTAAGGAATTCATAATGCATTAAAACTTGTGTAATACTTTTAAGTAATTTTGGAAACTAGTACCTTTTTTCAGAGAAAAAACCCCGCTGATACGCTGGAACTTTGTCTTGCATTGAAAGACTTTATTTTCTTGATGAGGAAAAATAATCCTTACTAACTGTTAGCCTTACTCTGTTCAATTATATCACCTATGCTGTGCCATTAGATGAAGAAAATTGCCATGAAATTACAAGTCGTTTCTTCTGCTTCTCCCACTTTTATCAAATTTAATATCAAAACTACTAAATTCGTCAATTTAAAAGCAAATGCACTCTTTATCTCATGAGATTATATCTGCATACACTTTTGGGCTCAAACCCTTTCTGAAGTCTGTAATGGTTTGTTGGCAACTATTTGACGATTTTGTTGCTGTTGCACTAGAAGTTATTAGATATTTTGTGACTTAGGTTATGTTATTTTCAACTTTTTGCATAGACTAAGTGCATTGAAGGTAAAAGTGTGTGAATGCTAAGATTTCATAGTATAAGTGACCAGAAGAAACAACAGAAATATTTGTAACTATACTCGTTTATGTATAATAAATGCATAGAAAATTAGAATTCACTGCATGAAAATTTTAAACTCAAAATTATGATCTTAAATGGTAAACGGTAGTTCAACACTGTCAGAAAAATCAGCAAGAAATAAATTTAAAACTTTATTTTATTTTAAATGGGAGCTTATTTGTCTAGCATTTGTTTGCTCTCATAAGCATTAAACTTTTCAATGCGAATTAAATTGTTTTTTCATTTTCATTAATTTTATCAATGCTAATGGAATTTTTGTTATTAAAGAGTTCAATTATCATTAAAGAAACAAATAGAAATGCTTCCGCATATATAATCAGCTTAAACTACATACAATTTCATCAAAATTGCATTAAATTACTTTAAAATTTCTTTCAGTGCATTCATTTACAATTTTGCAGCATTTTCATTTTATGTTCTAATCTTTTGCTTTTCCTACATAGTACATATGCAGATTTTTACATAGAAGATGCTTGGCCATTTTATTGTATTTTTTTGTTATATGTTTTCATGCCTGCTCCAACAGTATGGCCCTTTTGCAAAGACTTATACGTCCTTTCACAGTATGTTATCCGACTACAAGTGCATGCTTGGCATTTAAATTTCAAATTACAGATTAGACACCTTTGTAGCGATGTAGAGATTTTCAAGGATGCATTATTTATGCTACAGCCTGGCCTATCCTTAATTGCAATTGGCATAGCATAGCAAAAGATCAGGCCTTCTACATACAACAAAGTCAGTTTTCAACATAGTTGTTGCTTTTGCTATTGCTCTGCTACATATTAACAACAAACAAATGTTGTGATTTTTTGACTTGAAGGCATGTAATTGTTGTTGTGGTTTTCAATAGAAAAACGAGTAATTTTAAGAGTACGCAGGAAATGTTTTGAATTTTATCGAAGCAATTTTTGACAAACTTTAAAACTCTATTTTCGTAATGACTGTATAAGAGTACGCACTTAAACAGTACGTATAAGTTTTTATTTTCACCATACATTATTGAATGAGCTTTTTACTTGATTTCAAGTTTGTAGCTAAATAGCTTAGCAGGCTAACAGCTGTAGTAGCTCAACTTTTTTGTTATCATTATTAAAATTATTATTATAAAATGTTACGGGAATGAAAGGAACTACAATAAGCAATTGTCACGTGAAAGGCATTAGCAAGTTTTTTGTAGTTCAAGTATTGAAGTTAAGTCTGAATTTTTACAGCAAATTCTTAACAAAAAATCGTACTCTTTTGTCAGATAATACACCCTCGTTCCTACTCAGTGTAAAACTTAATTCTTCACATATTAAGTTTACCTTGCCACTAATTTTTATTTATTTTTTTATTTATTTGAGAATTTAATTTTTAAGTGTGTGGTTGAGTGCGTACTCTAAGCTTGCTATGCTCTAAACTATTTAATATACATGTTATTTTTTATACAATGTAATTTATTAAAAAAATCATTTTTTAATTGTTTTAATGCCTGTTGTTATTTGTATCCTGTTGTGTATTGTTGAAATCCTTCGAGTTGTTGTATGCAAATAAGCTTTTTTTTAGATTTAAAATACTTTATAGGTCATGCGTTTCGTATGTGAGCCATGTAATTGTGTGCGTTAATGAATTTGTGTCCCAAACGGAATTCAAGTTATTGGTGAGAAACAGTGACTTTAAATAAAAAAGTGCTAAAAATTTGCAAATAGCATGTGATCTAAAAGACTTTGTCAAAAATTAGTGTATACTCCGTGGGCAAAATTTAAAGAGTACGCATTAAAAGAGCATGCAAAATTAAAGTACGCAACAGAAGAGAACCAAAATACAATTAAAAAAGAACTATTTTGAGCAGCATAATCTTTAAACATAGAGTTCAGACAAAGCAAAAATAATGGGTACATTTTTAGTTAAAATGTGGCCTTAGTTTGGCTACAAGTTAACATGCGAGGATGCCCATGCAATGCTGAAAGTGGTTGATAATGAAGATGTTCTTAAGCCGCAAACCTACGTTGGTTACTTTTTTGAAGTGAAAGCGGCAACAAATTTTTTTTGTAAGCTAGAGTTTATCGGAAAGCTCCGGATCAAAGAGCCAGAAATTCGTGAGCAGCGAGACACGTAAACTTACTGAGCCATTGTTCTTTAATTTAACACCGTACTCAGGGAAGGTCAGGTGGTCTAGAGAAAATCACCAATGATAAAATATGGCCTTGGAGGAGTTCAGTTTCCCCAACAATATCTTAGCAATGAAGCATTCTGCTAGTGATGAAGTGCCAAAGCCCAAGCTAAATTGAGAATTTCTCATTTGGGACAGCTTGCAAGTGGTAGAGGATATCAAAAAACAAATGAAAAATGTGAAATCGGAGTGCACTCATTAGAACCTTCATTACATCAGAGCAGCATCTGACGTGCGTGAGTCTTCATTCTGGAACCTTTTGGAAACTCAGTAGTACTATGAGAGCTGCAACTCTTTTCAATATTTGCAAGAGTGCTCACTTCTAATGCAGGAGATCATTCATGCCTCTGTTAAACTCTCTGGTGATGCAAATGAGATGTTTCGAAATATAAAATTTACCAAATCTTAGTAAATTAACTTTTCCACTTTTTCAAATAATACTCCTAATGGGTGTAAATGTTTTGGTGTTTGTGTTACCAGATTTTAAAATATATGCATATTTCAAAGTTCATATGTTGCATAGAGTAAATACATATGTATGTATATGTAACATGTGCCTTTCTGCCTTGCATTTGTTATAAATTCTACTGCATTATATTTTATGAAATCCGTTTCGTAAAAGGATATGCAAATTTTTGCCTACTTTAGTTAAAATAAATTTTAAGTGCTTTTTCGTAATAAATTTGTGTGTGTAAATTGAAATTTTGTCTAATCGTAGATATTTTAAAGTTTTTGCTTTCAGTGTAATTGAAAATTTTATCAAAATTCATTTTGGCAAACGATGTAAAATCTGCAACATTTTAATTGAACAATATTTCTGCCATGTGAAGGAAGTTTGTTATTTGAATTTAAGTAGAGTTTTTGAAATTAGTTTTTGAATAATTTATATTAGAGTTATTTTTTAAACAAATGCAACACCTTTGTGGTTATAAGCAATTATAACAGAATTAAGCTACTACAACTAAAAGCATTCTTAGCTATTTAGCTTTATCTCTTTATTGAACTTTCAAGAAGTGCAACATATATCGCTTGGGATATCTCGCATGTCTTTGAACAACAAGAAAACTCTCTCAACTTTGAACACATATTGAATTAGCCATTAAAATTCAAATACAAAAGAAGTGTCAAAAACTTATCTTTTAAATGTTTTATTGGAAAAGTTTACAACTTTGTTGTCACCTTTACCCCAAAAGAATATGAAAACAATATTTGTAGTAAATTTAATGCATGAAACTATTTGAAAAATGTTTCCAAAAAAAAACATCTGAATTTATTTCATGCCATATCAAATTTTTAATGCATTTTCATTTGATGTCACATCGGAGCTCAGTAGGTACTGGCTCGTTCAATAATCTTAGCTACAAAATACAAAAAGTTCATATAAATCACAAATCCATTGAAGGTTGCACGGTGTATACAAATGTTATGAATATGAGCATAAACAGCGAAAACATAATATTGCTTTGGATACTTCCATGCGCAAGTGACTTAAAAAGTTAAAAAAATCAAAGATATTTCTTGAAACATAGTAGATTTTCGTAGAGCAAAAATTGTTGAGCCATGACATGGCAGCTCTGCTATTTCTGTTGAGGCAAGCCAGCGTCTATTAGCGCAAAGTTTCACTCAGAATTCTTAACAAATTGATTATGCCTGCACCTGAAGCTCAGTAAAAAGAAATCATAGAAGAAATATGTGTCATATGAGCGGTGTCAGTTCCGAAACTACATTTAATACGAACGTTGTTTGGGTTAAAGCGTTTGCAGCCACAAAAAAAGTTAAGAAAAAGAACTCGCAACGATTGACGATAGCGCAAGTAGACATTTATCACGCTTAGGCTTCTTGATGGCTGCAGCGTACTTACTTTACGAAATCACGGAACCTATGTACATGGAATCACAGTTTTGCAGAAGTGTATCCAAGGTGCTCAAATGTCTTGGGTGCACTTATCAGTGATGACAATGCTCACCAAACAATACGATGTTAGACAACCAACAACTGAGGTCAGCCGCTTTCTGACTACTTTAAAGGCAATAAACGTACATTCGTCAATGAGAAAATTGATAAGGTCATAGACATAGTATAGTTGTAGATTTATCTAAGAGAGCAAGTTGGCGTGTTTCTGCCAAGTAATCTTTTTCGGACTAACATCGAATACTTTACGATTTTTTTTTGGCATGAAACCAATCCCATACTCAAAGAAAATGTAACGAGACAGATTCCAAGCGCTGGTCTGCAATCAAATGTAAGGGAAACGATCAAAACCACACACACTGAAGCTTCCGTCCAATAGCTTTCTGAAAATCTCAGAGAAGTCATTCTCAAAACTTTCTATATCTGCATGTGCATATGTAGAAGATGCTCTTAGTCTTGTCACCTCTTCAGCTGATTGACTTAAGCCATGGGATGGGCTTGTGAATAAACTCCAGTGCGCTAATTCGGAATGCGTTGTTTAAATAATCCAACGATTGTGGAGTTTTTCAAGCGGGGTCTAATGCTATTGATGCGACAAGAAAGTATACAACTGCACTACCTCTTTATAGAACAAGTGAAACGTACAAGATATTTGTTCAAACGGAAAGGGTTCTCCACGTCAGGTTCACCAAATGCATATGGCAAACCTTGAACTAGAAAAGGACTAAGTATTTTATCAATTCAATATACCTAAGAACGATTCGTTTTCTGACACAATTGAATGGGCATGTTAGCTCGAAAGCTCAGTTTATTTCGCCATGAGCTACGAAACTGAAAAAGAAGTAGAAACTTGACAGCTTGTCCCATGCAAACATCCTGCTTTCAACACTTAATGAATCTTTTAAGATCACTGAATCTCTTTCTTTAATTGACTTCTCTTTACTCTTTCTGGCACACTTGATTATTTCTTTATTAGAATCGACAAATTCTCAAGAGCTATGTGACCAAGATATAAAGTGCAACTCCGAAAAATGATAACTAATATTTCTTTTTATGTTTTTCATTAATTTTTTCACATCATGTCAACTTTAACACAACTGAAAGGTGGATTGACCCGAATACATAATATGTTTTGGTAGCAGCAAAACTTTTTATTCCACATAAAAAAAAAGTTCTAATGTTTTGTTTTTAGCCAAAATTTCAAATAATTCACATAAATTGTCAATTTGAACTTTAGCTTGATGTTGTTTTTTGTTACTATTATTACAAGAGGGGTGCATATTGATAGGAGGATTGTTTTTTTACAATAAATAAAAACAAAGTTTATTTTGTTTTATATGTTTCTTTTTTGCAATACACGTGTTTTCCCAAAACTTTAGATTATGTGAATAAATTGAATTTGATTTATGTGCAGGCGTTTGTGGTATGTTGTATTTTTAACGCACACATATGTGGGTTTATAATCGGTAGACTTTATTAAATATTTAAGGGTACCAAATATCGTAGAGTGAGTTATAAAAACTTTAAAATACTTACTTGAAACACGATTTTAAATAACGTTGCCCTAAATAAATTCTTTTATGGGGTAGTTGTTGATGCTTCTTAAAAAAACTTTCAACTAAAAATGCGTTCAGGTAATTTAATGGAAAATAGCACAATGCTTTCGGTTTCTTCCTTAATAAAAACTATTCAAAATCTGAACGAAAAGATTTTTAAGTTTTTCAAATGCAAAGTAATTTTTCTATATACTTAATTTCTTTTGTTATTATTTGTTTACTAATTTATTATTGTTTTGGTTACAATACATTGGGAGACGTAACCCACTAAAACAGAACACAAAAAAAAAATGATGCAGAAAAATGACTAAAGACTCGCTCAAAAGCTTGGATAATTCCTCAGATTAGGTAATGCTCAGGCAGGGCCATAGAATATTCATTTGCAAATACCAAATAAAATTTTGCAAAATATAAAAAGTTTGAAAAGATTGTCAAGAAAAATATTGATGATGATATAAAATTAAATTGTTTTTCTACAAAGAAGTACAAGTGCGAGTACTTCGAAATACCTACGCAGTACAACGAGCCAAAAAGAAGTACTCTAATTTCAAATGATGTACGGTTACTCACATTAATTATGCGTGTTAAATAAAAAAAAGTCTCAATCAAAAATAGCATTAGTACAAAAAAAAGTTCAACCAGCCACAAAACCATCCTCAGTGAGTCTTACCTGAGGAAGTGAAGAGTTTCGAAACTCACTTCATTCTGCATGAATATGTTAAGAATCACAGCAAATATTTAAAACTTGCTGGTGGCAAGAGCTACAAGTAAAATAATGCAATACAGAAATATTGTTTGATTTTGATTTTTGCAGTGATTCTTATAACGTCAATGCAAAGGGGGAAGATAAAATCAGTTTTTTATCCCTTCAAACTATGAGTATACGGCCACTGAGAATGGTTTTTTTTAGCAGGAACTGAAACCATGGTCTGATTTTGCTATTGATTGATATATCTGAATTCGCTCTGGTGTTTTCGTTTTGATGTGTTTTGTGTAAATGTAATCAACAGTAAGTTTATTTAAATCTATACTACTTACATAAAAATGTTTGCATGGAAATGGCTTGTAACGCTTTGACGCAAAATATACTGAACCGATTTTTAAATTTCCTTTTTAAAGCAATATATTTGTTTCGCAGAAGGTTATTGCATATTTATTTTTTTAGCTTATAAAGCTAAAAATTTTTTTTTAGTAATAAGTTTTTGCAAAACCTCTCACAAAAATTGTCGTTTGATTTTTCGATGCTGTTGTCGTTTAAGAGACACCTTATTTTCATAATATATACAGTTATACAGTTTTTATTTTAAACTGACATCTAGTGCAAAGGGAGTCTTAATGGCCGCAAGTGCGCTTTTATGTATGCTAATTTGAGAGCTAACTTTTAGATTTTGTTTGAAGTTTTTAAATATTGTTTAATTAAACAAGTGATGATCTCTAGATATATCGCTTATTCAAAAGAACCAAGCATTTCCAAATCAAACTTATCAGTTGAATATTTGCAGAGAGCGTGTAACCAACCAAAAGCTTTTGTTGACGATCCCTATCAAAATTGCTGACTAATAATTTATTATTTTTTTTTTAATAAGCCACATTGAGAATTTTCACTTTATATATCATACAATTTAAATAAATTACTTTTATGAAAGGCATAATAAATGTAACGAGACACATTTTTGCAAAGCGCCATACCATTTAGCATAACGAAAAATTTTGGTTTATACTTCAGCGCATAGAATAAAGCAATCAAAAAAAAAAAAAATTACATTAATGAAGTAAATTGAGTGATATTTTAAGTATCAGTGAATCATTGTCAATATACATAATTTTTCTCAACATTTTGTTTTAAAATTTTCAGCAAATGCTTCTGAATTTTTTATCTTCACGTTTTTTTTTTTTTGACTTTTCAGTGTCTGTGCTTGAGTCAATAATAAATTTCTAAGAATTGTACGAAAATTCAATTGCTAATATTTGCCATAGGCTCATGAAGTAAATTTATTAGCTCCCAACGCCCTGTTTCGAACACACAAAAAATTTATAGAAAGAAGAAATGATAACAAGTTGCTATGAATTACAAGTTGACAATTTGAACAGAGTTAGGCTATATTGTCAGAATATATTACATTATTTAAATTGGCCGCATTTAAATTTGCAAATGACAAGCAGTTTTTGCTATTAAGCAAATTGTTTTAGGTAGCATTAAATGATTAAATGGTTGCGTAAAATGGGCTTACAAATTTGCAAATTTCTGTATTAGAAGACAATATTTATTGAAAATATTAATTGTAGTAAAATGTTTTCATTGCACCCTCAGAAAATAAAGTTCAATCAAACCTTTTATATAAAACTTAAATAAGACTATGTTATTATTAAGAATTCCATAGCTACAAAAACTGCATATATTTCCATAGCAATGTATGAGTTAATCGTATAAATTATTTTCACATATCATCTTTCTAATGAACAATTTACCAATTAAATCAAAGATTTCCCCCAGCAAACGTGTGTACACTCAACCAATAATAATAATTAAGCTTAAGTATCACTTTACCAAGACAAAAACAAGAAAAAAAAAGTTTTTCTGTTTTCTAATTTTCTTTCTAATACATCAACTGCAAACATTTTTATTACACTTTTCCTCAACTTTTTGTCAGTTTTTGCACTATACACATACAAACTTCCTCCCCATGCGCTGGAGTTTTTCAATAATATTCTCATCTTTCATCACCACACACGACACATGAGACTCTGTGCTGTGGAAAATTTCTAATAATTTAATCAAGGAAATCTTTTGTACGCA
Organism: Meiosimyza decipiens; assembly: GCA_963680825.1. Taxonomy (NCBI): domain Eukaryota; kingdom Metazoa; phylum Arthropoda; class Insecta; order Diptera; family Lauxaniidae; genus Meiosimyza; species Meiosimyza decipiens. Next base: position 6,927,284 of record OY804261.1, on the reverse strand, counting down.
ACAATAGCTTTTATTATACATCACGTTAAGGTTATGGTATGTACAGTGATGCCACGCTTTTTTAAAGTTTTCAGATTTTTTTTTTATATAAAATACAAAATGTGTTTGACAGATGGCTGATATTGACAAGTAGACTTTTTTGTAATGCAAAGAATTTGTTAAACAAAAATGACTCAGCGTATATCAAAGAAAATGCTAATGTCAGCAAATTCGCCATAATGCCAGTGTGAAAGCTATTTTTATAAACGCAATACAAAAACGAGATAGATTTGAAATCGGTTATTGTTGAAATTTTTATATAAGTTAAGCATCCCTTTTTCTTTTTGCATTGACCAGTTACGAATCATAGCGCCAGAATCGTACATATTATTTTGTATGTAATTGTTTTTGTAACTCGTTTGGTATCACACTTTTGTTGCGAACGTTCCGTTGAAATTTTTTCTGGTGACACGAACGAAATTGCGAGTGCTATATGTAAATATTGGCGAGCTCACCGCGTAATTTTTGTGTTTGTGTTTTTGGTGAAAAAAAACACAAAAAAATAAGTTTTCTGGATCCATTTGATGCAATTATTTCTAAAGCGAAAGGGTTTTCAGATCCAATCACACTTAGTCCATTTTATTTCGTTCATAAGATCGTTCTTGATATACGGCTATGTTCTCAGAGGTCAACTATGTGCAGTACATAGAAATAGGATCGAAAAAATCAGAGGTGTTTAACGCATTTAGCTATTCGAAAACTTCGCAGAGGATTCATAATGACATAAAAATTTCTTTGAGCTTTTCGCAGGCAAACATTTGTTGATTTAATATGAAAGTACTTACTCATAATACTTTCTCGGAATATATTGATAAATGATAAAGATTTTGCATCATTCCTTTTTTTGCGCTTTTTATCGCAAAGAGAAATGTGCAAATAATGTTTTTGAAAAATGGAGAAGATAAGCTATAATAACACCAAACTCTCTTAAAGTTTTCTTAATATTTGAAAACACCTCGTTTTGTGTGCTCTCATCAGCAACCATTGAATTAGTATAGAAATTTTTGATAAAACTAAATAAAGATTTTTTGTAAGAAGTTTTCTTTATAACTGAACAATCCATGGTAGTTGCTTATAAACTCATTCAAGTGCCGCTGAGGAGAGAATATGGAGAAAACCACAGCATATTTATGCAATTAGTAAATTATTCGTTTTATATAAATTGTACAACTAAACATTATTTTTATTAAATCTGGCAGCATTGCAGTGTGCTTCGTGTATATATTTTATTTTTCCAAATTTGTTCATTGGTTATGTTTATGTCACATAAATGCAATTACATTTACGTTTTGTTGATTTTATTGCATTTCTCACAAAAGTTTATATAAAATGTTACATAAGCTAAAAATAAATTCGATGAGATGCATTTTCAAAATGCATAGGAAGAATTTTCTTAAAACTCAAATTTATATTATTGTATTTTTTACTTATGCCTGTGATTGTCATTTCAGAATATCAGTAGCAAATTATTGCCCTTTGGTTTTGGGTTTTATTTTCAACATACAGAGAAATAATAACTTGCATGTGTATGAATCCTAACTTCACTCAATCATCATCCCTATCTGAGCAATTTTGTTCATAGCCTAACGTAATGATGTTTTGAAAGTCCAAATTTTAATATTAATTTAGTAATTGTGGATTAATTTGTTATGCAATGTAAATTATTAAATCCAATTTATGGTAGCTACATAACATTAAAATTCAAATAAATTATATGAAAACGCAAACACAAAATCTTAGTTGTCATATAAGTAGAAAGTGAATTGGAAAGTTCCTATTAGTTAGGCTGATAAAAATAACTAATATATAATGAACGGACTTTTGGGAATAATAAAATGCGATGTGAATTGAATAGTAAGTGATTGATGGATGATGATTAAGAATACATGTGGTGAAGTTAACTACAAAGGAGCGAAAAGCACCAAATATTTCCGAATATATTTCATACTTGATCGTGGTTAAATATTTGCTTAATAGATATAAGCTAAGTAAATCAGATTAAGAGAAAACACATTTTCCACCTATTGGAAGAAAAAGTTAAAAAGTTAAGTGATAGAAGACAAAATGAATAGAGACATAATGCAACCAGTTCGTGTATGCACAGTTTTAAGACTTGCGAACTATTGTAAGCAATAAGTAAATCCATATATTTCAAACACTAAAATGTGTTTTTCTTGATTGCAAAACAATTCAGCGACAAAATTTGTAATAAGTAAAATTCATTAGCTTATTAACTCCTTGTGGTGCCCGCGGCTTTGCACGCGCATGATTCTTTCATAATGAAAATACTCTCACAGCATCATCTCAAGAGAGTTTGATTTTTGAACTTGGAAGCCAAATACAAAAGCAATATAAGCTTATGCTAAAAGCAACGAAAAATCCAAATGTTTATTTTTGTGTAAAGTTTTGCAAAAACTTTGAACTTGGAAGCAACATAAGCGTGAGCAACGAAAAATCAAACTATAACTTTAGTGTGGCGTTTTGCAAAAATTCAATCCTAAAAAAACAGATATTTAAAATCCAAAAATTAAAAAAATGGGTATGCAGTAACCTTCCTTAGCATAAATTTGTTGTTTTAAAAAAACAATTATTAAAATCGGTCAGGCATATTTTACACCAAAGCGTTACAAACAATTTCCATGATAGCAATTTTATATAAATAGTACAGCTGTGTAAAACGTTGTAATACATACAAGAAAATACTTAATACATTGATACAAAATGCAAATTTTTCTTTTTCACCATCACACATAATTCATTGCTTAATATTTGCCAAAACTACCTTAAAATTGCTTGATTATTAATTGAAAAACTTTTGTGTCAAAATGTGCCAATGATAATAATTTAAGTTTATTATAAAAGAACAGTATAACTCTTTTAAAATAGTGGACAAATTTTAAATAATTCAAGAGAACTCTCTTATAATGGACATAGTTACGAAAGAAAATGTTAAACAAAATATCTCAAGAAGAAGCGTTAAAACTTTTAAACGTTGACAGCGCGTTGTACGATTAAGTGCAATATTAATTACTACGTTTTGCTATTGCAGCACGACAACACTGTCTATCTTAAGCACTACTAACTTGCAAACTACTTACACTTTTCTTGTGCAGTGCATCCCCAAAAAGATGTGCAATACTTGTCAAGGTTTTTTTTTGCCAAACAATTTGCAAAGTAAGTTGAGAATTTCATTTTTCACTACTTTTTTTGCAATGTTTTCCCCCCTAACGCTTGAATATTTGAGTAGTACTAGCAGAGTGGCCAAGAAAAACGCGCAGTGTTGCAAAAAAATAAGTAGCTTTCTGCATTTTAAATAATTTATAAGGTGTGGCAAAAACATGAAAACTTACTTTGCATGCATTTCAACACCTTTGCATGACAGAGATGAATAGATGTGACGAGCGAGGGTTGTCGTGAGTTTTGAACGAAAAAAAAATGAAAGTTAGCAGCTTATTAAAATGCTAAATGACACAGGGCGGAACAAAAAAAACTTGCGAATAAGTTGTCGAGAAATTTACATAATTTTTTTTTTTAAATAAAAATTTAGCATAAATCAATTTAAATGAAATTTTGAGCACAAACTAAGTGAATAATACATACGCTATCATCAGTTAAAATCAGGTACTTACTACCTATTTTTGCAGAGTACCTACTTTTTGTGTGCTTAACTCAAAAAAAAAAAAAAAGTAAAATTTGTCACAGATAATGGTTTTTGCTCGATTCAATAAATGGCATTTCTTGCTGTTGTGCATTTGTTAAACTGTTTGTTATGGATTCATACAAAATTAGATCAAGGTAAGCGCTTAAATATATTTTTTCAGAAAAGACGAAAAGCTTATTTTTTGCACATTAACTGAAGCATACACTAATAGTTTGATTTTTAAAAAGGTACTACTAATCAGTACTACAAATGATGCTTAAAATCATAATTATAAATTTTTTACTTGGCTTGAGGCTTGAGGCTTCAAGCTAAATAGCTATAAAGGCTAATAGCAATAGTAGCTTAACTCTATTATTATTGTTAAAAGTTAAGCACGTTCAATTTGTAGCCTTTACATTTGTCAGATATGTTTCAAAAGTTGTAGTTATATAAAATAAATTAGTCACATGAGAACCTGTTATTAAATCAGTATCTATGTATATCGACACATTTCGTCCTCTGAATTCGCCATAAGCGTCCATACTGAACCACACATACATACGTACGATACATTAAACGAAACGCACCAAGTGGAATATCATTGGAGTGCAGTAAAGTTTTCAAATGTCAAACACTCCGCCACAACAACAAATGCCCCATTAAGAAGAGGTCACTTTGTGCGTGAATGTTTGCATGTGTCCATATATCCCAATGGCATGTATGTGTGTGTAATGTGCTCTACAATTGAATATCTACGCTCTACCGGTCAGTCGAATGTCAATATTTGCGCCTCCCCAAAAAAGGGATAAAAATGAGATCTTACCCTTGCGGCAGTAGAAAAGCGTAACGAAGCGAATGAGTGAACTTGTGGCAGTTTAAATGCGAGTGCATTGTATAGAAAGAGAGAGAGAGATAGATATAGAACGAATGAGCCAAGCGTAATAAACAGAGTTGTAAAAGACTTAAAGTGAAGTGTAGTGTATAGAGAGGATTACAAAGTGACCGAGATTGACCCGTCTCGCCGGGAATTCATGTCAATGGGAGACAGGTAGCAATTGAAAATTTTCTAAAATTGTCGAGAATATGACGATGATTCTTGTGAAATGAATGACCTTCTTTGTTTGTTGATAAAAGAAGATCATTAACCTTTTTCCACACGAAATTTTTACTATGTCAACGTTTACACGAGCAAATTCGGTCTGAGAAATTCTTGTCTATTCTCTTTTGTGAATTTCTTTTGCGTTTACACACGGAAACTAGAATTTGTTTGTGCAAGAAAATTTCAAAGCAATTACTGCGTCAACTCGCCACAACAAACGTAAATTCAAAGCATAATATCAGTTAAAGAATAGAACGAAAGGGATTTCGCGTGTACGACAAATTCTGTACACCACCCTTTCGTTTTTCCCTTCTTGCCTACAAACAGGAAAACTTTCTTTCAAGAGTTTCCTCGTGTAAACGCTGTCTATGTAACATTTCAGGAAAATATTTAATATTTTTCAGAAGGCCGGAAATCGTTTTCATACGATTTGGTAACCCTGAGTGTGAATAATTTTTAGAAAAAGTTTTAATTTTCAAATGCATAGCATACTAAAAATGTGGTTTAAATTATTGCGCAGTAAAAGCTAAAAAGTTTGTGTGAAAATAATTAAAAAAGTAACTGATTTTCTTTCAACTAAACGGACTATGTACATCATACTACTTTTTTTACAGCTCTGTTAAAAAAAAAATGAAAAAGACAACAACTATGAAATCAATACAAAAAAAACCACTTACTGCAAGCACTACGGCAGGATGCAGCAAATAAAGCTATCAAACATTGCAAGCCAACCATCTAACCAAATAACAAAGAGCCATAGACGAAGCAAACACGCAGGAAGTGATGAATTTTCAGCATTTGATCGTTCACATAAAAATTGAAGGACAACAAACGGCAAGCGGCTAACGACAGACAAGAGCGTTCGATGACGATGGCGTTGAACGACTTGCATTGCTGCGTCAAAGTTGAATTGTGAAAATATTTGTGGCAACCATATTGCAAAGCAATTTGTGGAATTGTAAAAAAATTGACAATAGTGGCGCGACATCGAAGATGGACAAACAGACGGATGGACGGATGAATGAATAGTTAGATATCTTGTTGGATGGATAAATTGATGTCGAATGAAATGGGCAAATAGATGGACGGACGAACAGATATACTACTAGCAGACAGTCAGTGGGATAGCGCAAATAGTATGCGGCAAACGTAATGCAGTTTTAAATGCATTAAAACTATCGTGTAGCTCAATGCTTGTGCGCTGACTTCAGCAGAGTGCAGTGATGGTGATGCAATGTAGCAATTATTGGATTTTAATTTTCATTTTAATTTTAAAAATTGATACACTCAATGCTGCACAAATGTATTGAATTGAACCGATGCACTTTCTATGTAGTTACTGATTAAGTGAATCATTGATTAAATAATGCCACAATGCATTGATTCACAGATTCATTCATTTGTGTATATAAGGATCCTAAAATCAGTGTAGAAACAAAATTGGATGAATGGATTCAGTAAAAATAATGACAAAAAGTCTTACGTCCGTATTATGTATGACAAAACAAGTGAGTGACTGATAGAGATACAGCAGCCGTTTGAAAATTTTGTTCAAAGGCTTGTTCCGACCTTTATGTGCATTTGAACTTAAATCACAATATTTGAAAAAAAAAAATTTCGATGGAGTCTTACAATTTTAAGATATAGACAGTCGAAATTCAGTCACTCACTTGTTTTGCCTGGCATAATACATGGGTACATCTTTTTAGCAAAATACTACAGCTCGAGCTAACTCGCAGCTCGAGCGCTCGAATGCCTCGAGTCAGTTTTTCGAGCTTAATCGTTTCGATTCTCAACCACCAGTAGCTTTTTTACTGTGTAATTTTTGGCTTCAACGCACTTAAGTTAAACAATTTCGGCTCGATATCGCCACTTGCTTTTTGTTTGTGTAATTTTCTGTCTTCAGAGCGTTGGTCCGCATTTGCTGCATGCTTTTTGTTTGTATGATTTTTGTTTTTCAGTCACATGCTTCTTCAGCTCTTGCTCGTTGGTTTTTATTTCTTTTGTTTGGATGCAGTTTATCGTATGCCACAACTAATAGAACTAGGCTCCCGAAGCATATTCTTGTGTGCATATCTGGTTAAGCAACCGGCAACACTCCGCTATCATGAAGTGAATGTTTTTCACTTGGCACTTCGAATTCCGTAACCATTTTCATAACTCCCCCCCAAAGCCCTTGTAGTAATAATCAAAAACTCATTTTCTACATTTTTGAAACTTTTTTTCTATTGATATTCCAAAATCTTACGTTCCAAAATCTTCGCTGTTTGCAATTGGCGCAATACTTAAGTTCTGCAACATTCCATTTAATTGTTGTATATTATTTTTGCTGAAAATGGAAATAAATATTTTCTAAAATATTTTCAACTGCAACAGATTAAAGGAGTTCGTCATCAATGCTTTCTTCGCAAATATTTTCATCAGAATTTAGCATCTTTTTCAGGGTTAGAAAATCACAATTCTAACTTTTATTTAAAAGAAAAAAAACTATAAGTATCAAATAAAAGTCTTTGACTTATTTTTCTTGAAACTGTGCGAAATGGCCAACTAAGCCATGTGGCTGCTTTGCAAATGAACTGAATCACTGATTTCGCGGTATTGTTAACAAAAGAAAATATCCTTCTAGGCGGCGTACCATTTATAATTTCATTTGAATTTACTAATTGCTACTTAATATGAAAATAGCAATTAAAATTAACAAATGAACAAAATAAAATGAGACAAAAGACGTTATTGCAGAATCAGCACAAAATGAGACGATTGCACACGCCAATTTATGCGCTTATTGTACATGGAATATGCGTTTTCCGTTAGAATCGCAATAATGTGAGAGCCCTTAAAGTCTAAAAAATTTTTAAATAAAACTCAACAAAATTATCATTTCATCAAAATCGCCTTCACCTTTTGCAATATATCGCAAGGAAAAGGTTGAGGCTTTGTGTTTCGGCTCCTCCCTGAGGCTCAATAATGAAAACTGTTGGCTGGTTTGCATGTAATCGTAAACCCATGTCTCGTCGCAAGTTATTATGCTCGAAAAATGATATCTATAGCCAACTGCTTTTGATTTTCTTTTTGAAAAAAATTCAGATCCTTTCATGCGAGGTTGGGTTCTATGTCTTAAATATCAGAGCCTTTGAAACAGACTCAAATGAAATGTGTACTTTTTGTACCAACTCCCTTAAATTCATGCGAAAATTTTTAAGTATTAACTTTTTGATTGTGTCGTTGTTTTCGTCGCTCGTAACAGTTGAAGGTCGACCAGAATGCGGCAATTCAACTACCACGTGTTGGTTTTTTTGTGTTTTGCTTGGTCTTTAGCAACATTTTGAGTGACTTGAAAAATTTTTACAGGCTTTAATATCGCTTACGCTGCACTATAATTTCCCAAAGTTTCAAAGCAAAATAAAAAATATTTTTTTTGACATTTGTATGCTCAAATCCATCAGTCATAAAATATTTCCATAAATTAAATCAAAAAAATTAATTTATCTTTTTTGTGAAAGCCATAAAAAAGTACCAAAGAAAATCTATACCGACCATACACAAAAATCAATTCCCAACAAAATGAAATTTAAAACACGAAACGAACACGGAAGCGGATGTGGAAATCCGATACAATTGTATTTGTATTGGCAATTGTCGTTATTGTTGTTGTTGCTGCTTCTGCTGCTGTTGTCGCTTTTGATGTTTCAGTGTAAAATTGAAATATCACTGGCACATTTGTGGTCATTGTTGTTGTTGTTGTTGCTTGGCATTTGTAACTGCTACGCGTCGGAAATCACAATTGAATTGAAATCATCGTCCTTCGCTATGCTGCGCATTATACTGCAGCGCAACGCAACACAACATATTGCATTTTCTTCCTTGCCGTTACATTTCTTAATGTCAGTAAGGATTTATGCAATACATATGCAATTGTGTATATGAAAATTTATGTGGTTTTGTCTGTGTTTACTAGCAGCTTTTATTTTTAGTAGCTACGCTGATCAGTTGAAGAGTTGAAAACTCTTATTGAAAATAGTGCACATGTTGAAGCAACAAATGCGTTTTGGAGTTTAGAAGATTCAAGTATTCTTTTAGGAATTATCTTATCTGCAGAGCTTTAGCTTTTGTAAAACAAATGCCTTAAGCTCTGCAATAAAAAATTATAAGATTTTGTCTATTGCTAAAGTTTCATTATTTTTGATTGCATAGTTTTAGGCACAATACTCAATATACAGTATCATTTTTACTATCTCGTCGTAATTTTTTTTTCCACGTGTCTCCAAAAATTTAACGCAAACGCCCATGACAGTTTTTTAATTTGCCACATAAGTAAGAATGTGATTGGTGTGTGACACAAACACAGTCACACATATAAGCACACACGCACAGTAAACACAACAACTCGTCACATAATCTCGACAATGCAATAATCTGAGCAAACAAAACCAATAAATTACGTAGCATTAATGTCACACCAATACAACAATAAATACGAATAACTGTCAATGCATGTATGTCATCAGCATACACAAGTCTAAGCCCAGCAAACATTTTTAATCGCTGAAGAGTCATAATTGATATCGAAAAAAACATGTTTTTACTTAAATGTAGAAAAAATCTGCCATAAGTCTTTCTGCTTTTTCGTATTTTCCAATTGTAATAGTTTTAATCTAGGAAGCTGAAATTTAGAGGAATTTTATCCAAACCAGATTAAATGATGTAGGCCTATGCGACCGAAAAGAATTAAACTGCCTCGAGAATATTTTGTCAAACTTTTTGAAAATTATTTTAAAGCCCCAAAACACATAATTTTAAAAATAAGCACCCTAATACACAAAAATATATACAGTATAATATTTGAAAATTTTAAAAATTCATCGGCTGAAAGATTTAAGACTCAGCATCTTCCAAATATTAGCTGGGTAGCATCGCAATCACAAAGTCGAAAACTCACATATACATACACAAACATGGCAGCGTATTATTTGTGTTAGTTAACATTTTTCATGTTGAAAACAAGCAGTGGTAGTATGTACATATATGATTTAAAATGTACCATGAAACACCACATATGGATATATTTGCTAAAGAAAAAATCAAGTTACACGTCGGCCTCTGATATTGGAGTTATAAAGACTTCAAGAATAAAAATATAGGAAAAAATGGATTAATTCCAAATTGTTTCCACTGATTGCTTCAGAATCACATTGGTGTTAGACTCTATCGACTTTTTTTGCATGCATTTTTTTATATAAAATAATTTAGAAAGCATTACAATTTTAGTTTGTCGTAGGACCTTCGATGCCTTCACTTAAGCCTCTGTAAATGAAATCTTTGTTAAAAACACAATAAAATGATGTAAGTTTTTTGCTACCATTCACTTCAATTGCAGCAGTAGTTCATTTTGAAAATTTCAGCTCAAGATATTTAAATTTGAAAACTCTAAATTTATTAGCATTACAATTTTGAATGTCTGCAAATTGAGACAAATTGAAGCCGATCCTTAGCGTTTCATATCGGTTCGGCATGAACTTTTTTCTTTAACTTATCTGACAAAATTATATTATGAATTTTAAACTAGAGCTAAGTGCTATGTTCTACAGTAATTTTACACGTTTTTCTCATCTATATTTGGTCTTAAATTCAGATATCAATGCGTATAACTTTTTGGATCGATATTTATTTTTTTTTTAAATTATTTTGCGACGACTTTTCATTTTACTGTTTTGTTTGTGTTAAGCCAAAATCTAATCTTTAAACTTGTTATTTTCTTTTTTGAACTTTTCTCTTTTTCCAATCATTGGATTTGTATTATCTGACGAATTATACACGCGTGTACAGAGCCCACACACATTCACATATACTCGTACTAGCTCATGTGTACAAACAACATTCAAATACATTTAAAAATATGCGTGTAACTTTACAAACAACAACATTAATAAGCAGCATAACAAAACAAATAATCTTCGCCTGTCAATGCAAATACGAGTATCTTGTTGCTGTCATGTTAAATCTATTAGATACGCTTGATGGGTGAATACATGCAGACATGAGAAAAGAAATGAGAAAAACAAATTTTGAAAACGAATTTCAAAAAGAAAAATTTTAAGGCCAAAAACTACGTCAACTACACGAGTGAGTATGCGTACAAAATGGGAAGAAAACTTACGCACATCGTTGCGTATCAATGATTTGTTAGGACAGTAGGAAAAGTAGTGATGGATGCACTAGCTAAGTATTTATCTTGGTTAATGAAATTTTCATGTTATCGGCAACATTTAAGTGCACCTTAGATTTGAGTTCTTGGTGAGCTCACCTATTTATAATACAATCTGCGCATGCTGCTTCGATTTGAGTCGCCAACTGGGATACAAACACAAAAATAAAGGAGAGAAAAAATAATTGCTTGGTTTGCTTGGTTTCTCTACAGATCTAGGAAAAAAGCTAAACACAGTTTACACTAATCGGTTCAAAAGTCACTGACGATTTCGTTTAGTACTGTATGAAATTGAGCGCTTTTTGTTTTTAGCTTGTCTTTTTTAATGTACGAGTAAATTTTTTGGTTTTGACACACACCAATAGAACAGGAAACTACAGAGTGCTACGCCCATTTTTACTTCAATGACATAAATTTCAGCTGGGGCTTTATGTTTTTTGGCATATATTTAAAATTCAAACCAGTGCATCTCTTAAAGCTTAAGGGGCTATTTTATGAAGTTTCAAATAAAATTTTTCGGTAAAAAATTGAAATTCTGGCATTAATTTATCTAAAAATTGTTAAAAAAATCGAAAGACATTATTCCAGCCTTCAATTCCGCAATATTTTTTTTTTCAAAAAGAATATATACAAATTTTTAGATTTTCGATAGAGCATTTTTCTCGCCACATACATATGTGCTTATTTTTCATATTTTAAACCTAAATAGTTGGCTCAGCAAAGAAAATTGCGAAAATTTAACAAATTTAGTAGCACCTTACCTTCAAAAAGGTTTTGTTGTAGCGGGTCGAAATAAAATAGGCCCATGCTAATGAAACATAGACTGAAAGGAAATATGCTAAACTCAAAATACTTTGCTTTCAAATTGAAAGCAGAAAGCAGAGAAAAAAATTGTTTTTTTTCTATCCATCATATGGGTTGTCAAAGTCAGAACCAAAACCAAATAAACATGGAAATTTCAGAAAAGTTCAATTTTTAAATGCAAAAGAGCAAATGATAAAAACAAAATACCCCAAAATATTTTAAAATGTGAAAAGGGTACAAAAAGTGCATACTAAAATGCTGATAAACTAAGAAGATTTAGTTAAATTACATATGTAAAAGCTTTGAGTTTTTAAGTTTTATTTTTTGTTTTTCAGGGGAAAAAGGCATAAATTTCAACACAAACATTGTTACATTTTATATATTGACATGGAACAATAAATTGTAATGCGTTGATAGCAAAAAAAAGTTCAACAGCAAAAAAAAAAAACACAAAATGAAATAAAATTTTAAAAATTGGGACGAATTAAAATTGGCAAATTAACGCTGCTTTCAATTTAAATGCTATGTAATTTATAGTTTGTGGTTAAAAAAAAGCAAATACAATGAATTTGGAAAACTTTCAACATATCCAAATACCCCTGATGCAGCTTTTTGATATCATTTCATGGGGGAAGATTGTGCATTTTTCTGCTCTATATGGCAAATAAACATCCTGTAGCTTATTTACATACATGTTTACTCACATACACTTGTACACATACAAACAGAAATAAATACTTTTAAATAAAAAGGCAAACAGTGTGTGGCACCCTAAGTGACTTGAATACACTTGTATGGTTTTACTTTACACCTTCATATGACTCCGAATCGGGGATTATTCTATAAAAGTTAATTTTCGTTATATATTTTCGTTGCTAGTACTGTTTTTGTAAATGCATTATTTGTTAAATATGAAATTAAACTTTTGCCATTGATAGTTGATATGAAAAATTTTTCTAAAAATCGGGTCCAAACCCTTGGCTCTCAGAGCCAGGCCTCTTCGTCTGGTGATATTAAGTTTTTTTGAGAAAAAATCAATCTAAAATACCGCCTAAAATGTAATGTAAATGTAAGGCCTTTTATTATAAATTGATTGAAAATATAATAGTTTTTTCTGAAAATGCGCCGCTTTAGCTATGATCAAAATCAATCAATTTTCGATCCCATTGGTGATATAAAATTTATTGCAAAATTTCATTTCAAAACTCCCCCTAATAGTTAGGAAGCCGATGGGAGTACATTTTCATTTTGAAATTTGTAGCCAAAAGCTCTCACCATAAAAACTGACAAATGAAATTTTTTTTTATAGAATTTATGGAATTGCCCGCACAATTTTTTATGCAAACAAAACAGTCAAGAAACTCAATTCAAATATACATATGTGAGGTTGTGCAGGTATCTTCGTGTCAAAGGATATCCGGCATTGAAAAGGTGGCAAAGTTGAGATTGGTCTCTTATTTTTTTTCTTTTGAAATAAATCCAACCCACCACCCACTAAGATTCTTTGGTGTTGACATTTAAAGGTAAAATAAAAAAATAGATACGCCATGCTAAAGCTAAAGTTGTGTATAGTGGTAAAAGATGTATAGATAGAATAATAGAAGACAGACGAAGGTAAACAGATTTGTAATCGAGATTTGTGGTTATTTATACGAGTATATGACCGCGTTAAGTTTCTAAAAAGACCCATAACAAAAACAGGAAACATGTGGCAAAGAAATGAAATAGGTCACAAGTTCGGTTTTAGCTTTTTCGGTGTCTAAAGTTTGAAAAAGTAGACATGTAATTAAATGGTCTTATTGCTGACAAAAGCAATAAATCAGTGCATATGATATAGCAAGAAATTATGGTTTGTTTTGTGCTGTAGGCTGAAATTTTTTAATGTGATAACTCGAAAAATTGGCATGAAAAAAAAAAAATTTCCTCGTAAAGAATGCACAAAATTTTTGCTTTGTTTTTAAAAGTTCTCTATGCGGTGAATTTAATTAGAAGTGCTTTAGTAACCTCAACGATGCTCAGTTTTTAATATTTAAACAGACTGATACTTATCAATTGAGATTGCTAAATAAAATAATTTAATTGCATTTAGATTGTTGGTAGATGATTTTTTTGTTAGTGTGCTGATGATTTATTTTGCACTTTTTTGAATTGCAGCCAAATCAAATAATGACTGCTTGTCAAAATGTTCTTATAAATTGAAATCACACACGTAAAATTGCCAAATTTGGTATCACAATCAGAAACACAAAAATCTAGAATGGTGTAAAAAAATATATGGTGCTATACTCGTACATAGTAAAACATGAAAAAGGAAATAGTAAAAAAGAATTGAAAACTGTTTTTTTTTAACACTTTGCTGATAAAACCGCAGAAATGTTTGTTTGTCTGCACTGGTCCGTCTGTCTGTCTGCCAGTGGTTGAGGACTGATTGTCTGTCTGATGTTGGCTCCATTGCAATATCTTCTTTTATATATATGTACATACATATGTAAGTAGTTTTTTATATATAAGTTATTTTCATATTTTTATGCTTTTATTTTTGTCACACTATGGTTGCAGTCAACTTTGCGGTTACACTTTTTTTTACTTCTTTTTTTTTATGCATTTCTTTTAAAATGTTGAAGCCTGATGCCAAAAAGCTTTAATTGGTAAAATTTATTCAAAAAAATTTTGGTTTTCCTTTACTTCGTTTTCGTTAAGTTATCTATAGCAGGTTACTGTTTTGATTTTTTTGTTTTTATAACAAAATAAAACTGCATTGCGTAAATATTTCACATTTGTCGCGTAAAGCATACAACGTTGTTTTAGAATTTCACAAATACTGATAATCATACAACAGTACATTAAATACATGCCTTCAAACAATTAAATTGCAATATAACTGCTCGGAAATATAAAATGCACATTGATAATATGCAGATTGAAAATGTAGCGAATAAAACGCACGCACGTATAGCAAGAAAGAGCATACGTGTGGAATTGGAAACATCTAGTGACTTGAAACTTTATAGCAACAGCACTAAATCAAATAGAAAATTAAAACCAAAATTTCTAACGAAATGTGCATTGCTAGATGAAAACATCGGTAGATTTCCAGATTCGACGAGAATCATCTAGGTTTTTGTATAAAGCAGCATTGACTGATATATAACGCGGTGCGTTAATGCGTTTTAATCTTTATTATTTGATTTTTAGTATGAGAACTAAATTACATTACAAAAGAGTTTTGTGAAGAAAAGGATCTAATGTCCTTTTTTTATACAAATACGCTTTTATTCGGCTTCAAAATTTATGAGTTATTTTCAATATATAGTGAGCAGAGCATTTCGAAGTAACCTAAGTAATGTTCAAAAATTAAATTGTAGATATAAACATAGGAAAACTTTGTCCAATTCAATAAAAACTATAGTAACAAGCGGTCGAAAGCTTTCTGGGGATGCTTTTGCACCATCATATGTAAGATAAACGGAAGCAAAAGTTACATAAGCAAACCATGGACTGCTATGTATGTTTGTGGTGAACATGCGTTCTTCATTTCAAAGTGCAAACCTCTATTTTAGCTCAATTCAGTCCTATACATTTTTCGTGAACTGATGCGAAAAAATAAATTCCCGGCAACTCTACCATCTACTTACAGTAATATTTTCTTCAGATATGGACACATTGGAAAAATTTGTAAAAACTGATAAAATATGCCAAAATTGTTTAAGTGGTTGTCAATTCAATTGTGAACTTGAACAGAAGTGTGATTTTGCCAAATATTTTTGTATAAACTATAAAGTTGCCAACTCTAGTCCCAACGTCTATTATTTCTTTATTAAAAATTGTACAACTTTTAACAAAAAGAAAAAAGTTGATATTATCCGTACATTATAAAATGGCTACAGATCGAAAGCGATAGGAACATACGAATAATACTCCAAATTATGCGTCCATAGTAAGCAACAGTAGAAGCAGCAGAAATCCAACAGCCAGGGAGCCAAGTGGCCGGACCATGCACGGTATTTTATGTTAAACTCAGCGGCCTGGTAAAAATTCAAAAAAATTTCTAATATAGCCGGGAATAATACGATTTTTGTGACATCGACTGCATTTTTTGTGTAACATGCAGAAAGGAAAAACATCCAGTTTTCGTCACACAAAAATTTAAGTTTTAAGCATTTTAAGAATTAATTTTTGAATATTGCAGACCAAACAAAAAAACTTTTTCCAAAATAAAAAAAATTTTTCCAAAATAAAAAGTGAGTTCCCCATTTCAGGAAAATTTTTTTATTTTTACGATTTCGGGAATTGGTTCTTTTTGATATGGCAACTCAGCTTATTTAATCAACAGCTGCAAGAATCCTTACAAACTGCAACCTCACAATTCAGCCACCTACATACATCACCTGAACAATGAGAGATAGTAAATTACAACGGTGTACTCTCTGAGGCTGAACCCTTGTCAGTAATCGCTCCGCTTACTCGGAAACGAACAAAAGAAACCACTATAAAAACTACTCCCGTGAGACTAAATTTTTTACTCTCAATACCAAAACAACAAATCACCAGTCATATATCCTGACTAAGTATGATGAAAGTTATTTGGATGAAATTTGTTCATATTTTAAATAAAAATATTAGTTCATTTTATTTCAATGACTTTATTGTGATGTTATCGCATACTACATATGTATATGTGTTAATCGTTTTTATTGGGGACCGGCACACACACAGAAATCACCAGAACACTTGTGATGTGTGAGCGACCTCGATCTACAATATTTTTTGCATGCTTTAGGTCTGCATTCGGCGGCATCTGTTTCCATCAGAAAAGCGAAGAGCAAAAACGCAATGTAAAGTAAAATTGCTGGCTTCATTTTATTTAATGGAACTTTAAAACGATACTTTTTGCTTAAAGTTAAACCTTGGTATGAATTTGTTCAGAGTATACCGCTTAATTTATACTGACTAACAGGCACGTTTCAATGGCATATTAATTAAGTTTTGTTGCACATTAATTAGCGGCTATATGGCGCTGCATAATGTTTTACTTGAAACAATAAAGTGATTTTGTTAAAATATCAAATACAATTGAGCGAAAAATAATAATGCATTCTTTCTTTTTGAAAGAGCAGCGATAATATAAGAGCTGTCTTAGAAAAAACTTGCGTTTTTGTTTTTCAAGTTTATACCCTACCTGATAATCTTATGGGTCTAAAAAGACACAATATTTGTTCTATGTGTATAAAGTAACGTTTAATATGATGGATAGTATTTTTAAAGACAAAGATGTCTAGCGAACCACAATGAGTCCATGAACTGGTTTTGTTAGAATTTTCAAAAATTTTAACTTTTTTCATATTTTTTTCGACTTTGCAACTTCTTGCAAATTATTTCGACTTTCTCAACTTTTTCCAAGCTATTCAACATCTTTCAACTGTTTGAACATTCTTCAACCTCCATTGAACTTTTTTTGACCCTGCAACCTCATTCAACTTTCTGTGAGTTTCTCAAAATCATATATTATCGACTTTATCAACGTTTTTCACCTAATTCAACCTTTTTCAACATTTCCATATTTTTTCCAACTTTTTAAACCCTTTTCAATTTATTTCGACGTTTTCAACCTAATTCAACTTTTTCAAGTTTTTCAACATTTGTTTCTTTTTTCAACATTTTCCGTATTTTATCGTTTCTTTCGTCTTTTCACCTCTTTCAAAATTTTTTCAACTTTTTTCAATCCAAACCATTTTTTCCGAATTTTCCAAAGTTTTTCAGCTTTTGCAAGATATTTCAACATTCTCTTTTTTAACCTCATTCAACTTTTTCAACATATTGCATATTTGTTCGACTTTCTCTATCTCAAAACGGAAATCCGAACTATGGTCGGTCTCCTGGTACTGATTAATATGGCAGAATTAGGTGATTAGTTCAGGTCCAAAAAAATAACATACAGACCTGAAAATCGTTTCTATGGAAGCGAAATTTATTTTTAGATTTTCGGCCTAACGTGAAGGGTTAAAACCTCCCCCTAAACGACCTGTAGCCGAGGTAAGTCGCGTTAGATCCGATAGCTTAGGATATCTAACAAACTTTTATTTAAATTCTTTTTTTTCGCATGAAGAACATAATGACCTTTTATGCTCATTAAAATAAAAAAATTTTTCAAGTCCGTCCAACTCCCGGCAATTTCAGAAATTCTTAAATGCCCAAAAATCGAAGCTTAATTCTTAATAAGGAAACTATTTAATTTTATTATAATACATTAAAAAAAAATTTTGTAATATGCAATATGACAATCGAAAATTATGGCAATACATTTTTGATTAGCTTAAAAAAAATCTCAAATCAAAATAAAGGAAGTTGAAATACAATAAGAGGAATAAAGGAAACAAAAATTAAATTAGAGTAACAGCCAAAAGGAAGCAATGCTATAAAAATCTGAAAAATTGACAAAAGTACGAAAAGAAGAAGTACAGAAGAAAAATGAAAAATAAAATAAAAATCATGCAATTGGCCAAATCTAATTTAACGCATATCCTGTACCACTTTTGTGCTGCTGCTGCCACTCGGCAGCATGGTATTTGTAGGAAATTCTTTCGACTGATTGCAATAAAAACAAAAGTGAAAGAAATATACATAAGGAGCGTGGGGGGTTGGTGTTGGAAATAGGCATTGACAAGACAGTGGGCTCAATTGCGCGAAAAATAAAATTTTTAAGTTTTTAAGTCAAGTCAGTTAAGCGCTGTCAGTTGCCATAAGTTTTTATGTATCCTTGATTTTGTGCAATTGCCATAGCTACTAAAGTTTCATATGATAAATGATAAATTCTCAACTTGATTTTTTCCTTTTTTGCACAATGTTAGCCGCCTCAACGCACACAAAGCTAAATGCGCCAAGAGTAGCGAAAAAGATAAAAATTATAAGATAAAGTTAAATGCTAAAGCAAATCATGGCTGTGCAGTTGAAAAAACAATCACAAAGTTATCGACAAAATAAAGAAAAATATAGCGACAGCAATAATGCAAGTAAAAACAAGAACAATAACGAAAACACCAATACCAACAGCAATATCGACAACATTGCCATCACCAACACACACACACAATCGACAATATCCTGTGCTGCAAGAAAGGAAATCAACGACATGACATTTCTAGGTTTATTTTTGTTCTTCCAGCTGTCTTTTGCTGCTCTTATGTAAAGTCGGAGTAGCAGCAAAAACAATTGCTACAAGAACAGCAGCAACGCTAGCGCACTCTAACAAAAATTATGAGAAATAAAGTGTCATCTTTTAATGCCTTCGCGTGCGAAATGACAATCGATGATGTCCTATAGACTCAAATGTTTGCAACATTTGTTGTTGCTGTTTTATTTGTTGTTTTCCTTGGATATTGCTTGAGCTACTGGCATTAAAAATGTTTTTTTTTTTTTGTTCAGCATTTCCGCTTAACTCACAATTTTGTTATTAATTTTAATTTGTGCACATTTTTTTTTAGCGGCTATTGTTGAATGTTGCATGTCATTTGTTGTTGGTTTTTGTTGTAATGGCTATGTTCATTAATAAATGGAACATTTTGTCAACGATATGCACGGTGGGAAGAATTTAAGTAGAGTTGGAAAAAATTCGTTACTTTGCTTCAAGTTTGATAAAATATTCTGTAACGTGGTACTCTAAAAGTTGCAAAGAACGTTCGATCCTGCATGGTCTCTTGATTTCGAACACAATCAGCAATGTTTCAGTTTTTGTCAATATAGTTAAAAAATATGAACAACATCATGTCAACAGCTTTGTTTGTAAGGCGTGGTACTTAAAATGCCTACAAAATGTTAATTGCTGCCTGTAATAATGTTTTTAAGAATACAGAAACTTTCGGTTAACTGAATATATATAGCTTGGTATAGCAGCTCTGAAAATCTTTCGGACATATGGCTTATGATCGGTACTCCTTTTCTTCGAATATTCTTGATATAAAGTAACAATTGCTTCAAGTGAAATAGAAACTGCCAATAGCACCATGACTCTCAAACTTAAAAATGCCTCAAGCATTTGAATTTATGCACCAAAGAGCAGATTTTAATTAATCCACTGCTTATGTATGCTGTAGAATTGTAACATTAAATATTAATCAGATGTCGGGTGAAACCACCACCATATAAAGATAATTGCGACTCTTCCTTATGTCAATTGAACATGCGTCATTAAGAATTATTATGGCTTTTTGCATATTTTCATTTTGTTTTTGCTTATTCGATTTAACTTTGTTTACTTTATATAATCGGGGCTTATATATTTTGTAGGTTTATACAAATCTAAATATATATATATATATACATATAAGAATAAATAAAGTACCTAACTGACACGTTTTCTTTTCAGGCATACAAATTCAACAGTGAAAAAACCTGCACTAAACTGTAAGTACTCCAATTTCTAAAAATTTTAGTATTAAAATAAAAAGTTGCACAGTTTTTCATGGAATTCAGCTTAATATTCGCTAGCAGCAATAAAAATATCATATATTCTTAACGATAACAAAATCAAAGCAACATTGTTTTCACAGAGACGCAAAATAACAAAACATTTTGACAAATTAAGTTGTTGTTGGTGATTATTGAAGTTAAGATGTCAGCGTTGTTTATCATAATAAATAGAATACTAATGTCAAAAAAAAAATTAAAGATGGCTAAAGCCTCTTCAGACCTGTTCTGACTTCGATTTATTTCGGAAGTGGACATAAAGTGGGAAGTTAAAGCTCTTCGGAATTTGCTATGGACATTTTTTTTTATTGAACATTGAACTAGAGCTGGTATAGTTCCATTAATTTGACGGATTTCCTTTTTTTGTATGATCCTGAAACTTTGATTTTCAATTCCGTGAATATGCTATTTTTTTCTCAACGTATCAAAATCATTGTTTCCACTTGAGTTAATCAGCTGTTGTTTCGTGATATATATTTAAAATAAAATATATATCAAAATCTTTTTTTGATAACCTGTTGTATTTCCTTTCGGAATGGCATATATTCCTTAAGTTTCAAATAAATCGTTAACTACCAGCATAACGCTCTAAAGCCCATGTTCTTACTGTCTTGATATAGCTTTATTTTTATAGAAGATCTGATGATATATTCTTATGTGCCATATTCCATACCTATACAGATTTACATACGGTTACTTTCAATGAGTATATCAAAAAACAGCTGATTATTGAACATGAAATTTATTTCTGAAGTTGAATAGTAAGCCAAAAGCTCCCCTTCTACCAAGAGCAAAGTTGAATTAAAACTAAATGCTGTATGTGTTGCAACATATGTTGCCAAAAGCTTATTGCCACAAATGCTATGAGGAATGTAGTGGTCAATAGTCGATAACTTAAACGAATTTCCCCCTTTTTCAGTGAACTTAATTAAATTTTAACAACATTTTATTTAGAAGAAATTCGAAAATTTGCTTCAAACAGATAGTGCGCTTAGTTCTGTACTGTACAGTTAAAAGTTGCAGTTTTCTTAAACTTAAAAATTATAAGAAAAAAAAACTCTTACTATGAATATACACGAGTGTTTTGTTAACTTCTTACAAATTATATTATAAAATAAAGCAAAAATTATTAAGTTCGCTTTGCTATTTAGCCGTATAATCCTTATATTTATAATAAAAATACCTTGAGGCACTTTTAGAAATAGAAAAACCAACAAGCTGAAAGTGCATTCCGCCACAAAAAGAGAGCAACATGTAGCAGCGTTCAAGGAGCAAAACACTTCCGTTGCTATCTACGTGCAATTATATGCTCATCCTAAGGCATAAGCAAACGCACACAAACGTACGTGTTGCAGCCAAACACACTCGCTCTCATTCATCTATACGAGTACATACACTTGCATACCCACTCATTTCTACACTTGTAGAGTTACGCGCTTTTGAAACTTTAAGCGTACTACATGTCGCAGTTGCTTTCTTTCGTCTCTTTTTTTTTTTTTTAAACTGTAGGCAGCGGAAAAAAGTGCAACAACAAAAACTTCAAAGAATAACAAACAATGCTGTCGCCATTGCAGTTTCTTTACCGGAAACAGTTGAGCAGCTATGTTTGCCTCAAGCGTGCAGCACTCGACGACTGTGATGACGATGTGGATGCTGAAAAAAAGTGCAACGGCAGTGATACCATTTAAGGTGCTTACAGGCGGGTAAGAAAAGAACTAGAGACTCTAAAAGCTTTTCACGCAGAGTTCAAAAGACACAAGGTGTGAGAGTGTCATTTCAGTTATATATACATGATCTTTTTACTATATAACAGGGTGTCACACGTGAATATTTGTATTTATTTTATAAGTTTTGTGATATGTGACGACAAATTGCAATGTGTGAGTGTATACAAATTTACGGCGTTGATCTTCCTTTTGCACATTTTTTCAGTTATTTTGGTTTATTATTTTAATTTAACTATTGAACGATTCTTATAATAATATTTTGTCTTATGGGTCACCCTGCGACGCATATGTTTTCGCTTTCAAAATTTGTGTTTTGTTTTAGCATAAAAAGCGTTTAAGTCAACAGTTGTTTTGAAAGTAAAGTTACATTTTTTTATTACTTTGAATAAGTCCGAAAAAATAAAAAACTTTAGAGAAAAGTTAAGCTCTGGCAAAAGACTGACAATATTTTCAGCTTAAAAAATAGCAACAGAGATAAATTTTTAAAAAATCTTCCTTATGTAAAAAGTATTTAAGACAAAAGTTCATTATGTTAGAAAATTTGTATGGACTCAAGTGTATTAAGCACTTAAGTGATGTTTTTAAAAATGTTATTTAAAAACATAAATAGTAAATTTTTGTACATAAAAATGTTATGTACTCAAGAAGCTTACCACAGTTTTCTAATTTAAGGTACCAAAATCTGGTTTTATTTGAAATGAAATGTATGCTGTGCCATATGTTAAAAATTCAATGTGCTTTTGACTAATAATAAAACTTTGCAATTATAGAGTCTGTCACCAAATGACCAGACGGTTGACCCATGGAATCAAGAATATTCAGCATTGGGAATTTATTCTAATCTTATTATTATATTATTATAAGTTTCATGAAGATCCAAGAAAACAAAGTACCTTTAAAAAGTATCAACATATTAGTATCTCGTAGGACTCACATTTCTGATAAACAGCTCATAGATTTTCTGATTAATTTTTTTTTACTCTAAGCGTCGTGCTTTCATTAATGACCACGTAAGAAATTAAATATTTTACAAAATCAGCATTACCGGTTGGAAAAATCGGCAGTTTTTCAGATTGCACTAGAACATTAGAGTTTCGTATAAGCCAGCATCAGCTGACATTAAACAATATGCGTTTAAGTCGCGCAATTAAGGACTGTCCCAGAAAAATCTTGCGCTTTGTTTTTTAGTTATAAAAAAATACCCAGTAATTTTTTTGTTCTTTTTTCGTTTTTTATTAATAATGGCTAGTGTTCAAAATATAAATAACTAAAAACTAAGTAACAATTTTTTTTTTTTATAAAAATTTCTTACTTTTTTCGTAAGGCCCTTCATTAAATTTTGTCCAGTCGTTTCATCGACAGTATGGTACGATTTTTTCCACTTAAGTCTAAAGTCTTGTAAATTTTTCGCATTCTTACCACTCCTTCGAAAATCTCTTTTCATTAGAGCCCGATATCTTTCAATTGGGCGAAGCTCTGGGCAGTTGGGTGGATTTGCTATTTTTGGTACGAAATTGATCTTTTTACTTGCATACCATTCCATCGTAGCCTTAGAGTAATGAGAGGTTGCTAAATCAGGCCAGAACATCATGGTACCCTCATGTGTACGAATAAATGGTAGAAGAAGTTTTTTGAGGCACTCGTCTATATAAACTTTGGAATTGATTGTGCCTGACGTAACAAAAAATCTGCTTCTGAGACCATAAGTGCATATGGCCTGCCAAACATATATTGCTTCGGAAATTTCGAAATTTTTTTTTCTTTGCATTTACTAGGCACATGCCCCTTTTTTAGTGATGCATAATAGTCGTGCCCAGGTAGCTGCTTAAAATCTGCTCTAGCGTAAGTTTCGTCTTCCATATTACCGGAATCAAATTTAGTCCTTTAGGCCTTTCATACAATTTTCGGGCTCGCATCTGAGCCATCAACTGCTTTTCATCACAAAGGGCTGGTACTTCTTGAACTATTTATGTCTCTAGCTTACTTTTCTTCTTTATCCTTTGTATAGTAGATTTTGATGTACCTGCTCTAGCAGCCATATCTCGCACTGAGGTGTTGGGATTTTGCTTAAAAAGGCGCTTCACCTTAGCCGCTACCTTTGGGATAGAAAATTCTGGTTTTCTGCCTGAAACTTTTTTTCGTGAAACAGGTAGACCCTTCGTATATTTAAAAATATCTGTTTTTGCTATAGCTTAATATTTTAACTCTGGATTTTGCAGGTATGTGGACAAAACCAGTTCGCGGACTTTTTGTTGCTTGTTAGATATCTTGGTCGTTAAAAGTGCTATCTTCAAGTGATGTACATCATATTAAACGTCACTTTATATAGAACAAATATTGTGTCTTTTTAGACCTATAAGATTACTTGGTAGAGTATACTACAAAATATAAAAAGCGCAAGTTTTTTCTGGGACAGTTCTTAGTTGAAGTTTTCGTCTGTCTATGCTAACACCGTGTTTTAAGTAAAGGTTTGAAATATCTAATTTGTTTTAATAGTAAAGTGAATACAATCATGATTTCGGAGCTTAAAATAAGCCAGCTTATTTAATAAAAAGCAATGAAGTGGATTTCAATTGTATCTCAATCCAGAAATTGAATTCATTAGAAGTAAAAAAGTTAATTTAAGAATAGAATTTCGCAATAAATTAATGATAATTTTGGTGCTGGAAGTTTTATGACGGTCCAACAGTTCGTTGGACAGAAAGCTTTATGGTATATTTAGCAAAAATATGCCTGATAGTTCCAACAATACATGGAGAAAATCGAGTCACCGGGAAAGTGTTCGTCTCTCTAAATGTTTATGGTTGTCCTTTGCAAGCATCGAATATTTGCAAAACAATGAGACGTTTTGCAATGCATTTCTTGAAAGTAAATGCCACACAGAATGCTGTGTCTTATGTAATATAATTGGTTTTTGTAAATCAACTTCGACTTAATTCTGCGAACATGTGACTAGAAGGCATTATTTGTATTTTATTCGTTTTTATTTAGACAAAATTTCCGTAATGACTTCCTTATGCAAATTTTTTACAGGATAATAATAATGAAACAAAGACATAAAAATATAAATAAAATTAAAATATACAAATAGTATAAACAAGATGAAAGTAAAAAGAGCACACAATACAAAATCTGTCAACTTTACAAAATTCTAGAAAATGAACAAAAGCTGCAAGGATAACAGAAAAAAGCAAAAAAAAAAAAAAATTTCTAAGTGCTTAAGCAGTTTAAGCAGATGACTTTCATTGAGCACTCTTTTTCAATGCTTTGCCATGCATGCGTTGGCGAGGACAGACAAAAAAGAAGCAGCTTCTTAATTGCACAAGGAGGAGCAAAAGGGCTGTTTTGTATAAGGCACGCAATTCTACATAAAAAAGAAGCTTGAAAGGATTTGGTAAAGTTCTTGCTGTTGTTTTTTTTACAACTTTTCACATGAAAATGAAAAGTCCTTTTGCAGCACACAAAAAAGTTGAGCAGACAAAAATAGCAACAAAAACAAAGACAATAAGTAGGAAAAAGTCAACAGTTAATTTTTGCTAAATATCCTTTGAATCTTCGTATGCGGTTTTTTCTTCGTTCTATCTTGTTCTTGTGCACACTTGCACTGCGTTCTGACTCTTGACTGTTTTTGGGCAACACACCCCCTCTGTAGTGGACTTCTCAGCTGCGTATTTTGTCGTTTATCATCCATAATTATTTATGCTGATCACGTAAGCTTAATTGTCGTGTAGCTTCTTCTTTCATTTTCTTTTGCTATTAATTCCTATACGACAACATTTTCATCAGTGGCCAACAGCTACCAACACATTATTGATGAGTTTTTCGAAATCAAGAGCTTTTTTGGGTATTTTTGTTAAACTTCCGCCTGGCAGCATTCAAGCGGAAGTGGGTTGATGAGTGATTCAGGCAACACATTGCGTGCATTTGGCTTTGATTGATATAAATTAGTTAAATACGAGTACAATATAGAAAACTTCGGTAAAAGATTTGCGGTTTTATGTGGGCTTTACACTTTGAAGAAAAGAAAAAAAATCAAAACTTAAACAAATAGACAAATTATTGGGGATTTGTAAAGGGTGTGCAAATTTGAGGTAAATTTTTAAATTTGCCACCATTTTTTTATAGGTATTAAATTAAAGTAAATACATTCTGGCTAGTTAAAATGCATTGAGTGAGCAACATGCATTGATTATTAAAATTAATTTTAAATGTGGTGAAAGTTAGTTAGAAGTTGGAGGAAAATTTCATTCAAACCACGGTAGAGAAAATGCTCTGACAAAAATTTCTTTAAATACTTATATTAATGATAAATTTGAAAAAACTGGTTCAGTTCCAGATCAGAAATCATCGTAGTGGTCGTTCAAGTGAAAATATTGCAGCTGTTAGCACAAGTGTTGCTGAAGAGCAAAGGCTATCAATTCTTCATCGTTCACAGCAATTAAACCGCAAACCGAAAACTTTATTCAATATATTGTGGTGTCAATTGCAAGATATTAATACTTGGCACTCTAACTCGTGAATAAAAATGCGAGTTGAAAATTGTACTTTTTGTTTAGTTTAACTACGTGATGAAGGTATACGGGAAAGATAGAACTCGAATAGATTTAAATAGAATATGTAGTGTTGGTTTGTCGAGTCCTGTTCCAAACATGGGTTGCCACTCATTTAAAAAAATTGACCCCAAAAGCGGGTGGCAACCCATGTTTAAGACATGAATCGACAAGGCAATCATATATGTATGTTCTATTTAGGCTCTTTGAACTCTATCATTTGGCATACATGTCAAGTTTTATCTTCATTAATGAAAATTTACCGAAAAATCTGGTGAGATCCCATGATTGGGACAGGATTCAACAATACAATTCTATATATTATGTTTAGGCTACTTCGAATTCTATCATTTGGCACTCTATGCGAGCTGTTATATACTACAGTTTTAATTAAATTAACAAAATTGGGTGATTTTCGGATATGGGGAAGGGCTTTGACAAGGCAATCCTGAAGGAATAGTGTCACCCAAATGCATTACTATCTTTGCCGTATATCTTATCCTGTAATCATATACCGTAGACTTTTCTAGAGGGGGCTCTTGGGCTATGACAGATGAATACAGGATATAACAGCAGTAGCAGCATCATGTGATTGTGGTGCTTAACTGATAAAGTTACGGATAGTTAAAAATTGCGGAAATAAATTAAAAAATAATCATTGAAATCGGAGACCTCACGGTCAATCGCCTTCCATTTTGACAAATAATACCCCCCTGCGTACTTGATGTAATCAGAAACGTAATGATTATGGGTATTCCGAGAATTCTATTATTAATCAAAACAGTCGTCGTCAGTAGCATTTGCAAAATTGAATAGAATAAATTTTTCACATAAACTAGGGACCGATTATCTACGAATATTGCTCCAACACAGTATTGTTATCATGCCTAAAACTCGATTAAAAGTTACTGTATGGTGTGGGTTTTAGTATATTTTTTTCACATTATGAAATTCTTACTGGATGTCTGTCACAGTTAATGCTGTCCTTTGTGAATAAACTTCTTTGAAGAACAAACCTTAAAAAATGTTACTTATTTTAAAACTTCATACATTATTTGTTGACACGTTTTAAACATAAACTCACAATAATAAAATCATTTTGACATACTTTGACACCCAATTTATAAGCCGAAACATTCAAATATTGTATGTAGAAAGTTGGAAAAACTCTGCAAGCTCTTGACTGATCAACGTATAAAAATAAATATTAATATTTACCTAGAAACCCTTCGTTATCAACAAATTAGACTAAGAAAGTTTCACAAGAAAGTATGAAAAAACAAAAAAAAACAAGAATTTTTTCTTTATTTGATATACTCGTAATAAAATATAAGAATAAAACTTTGATGTACTCTGTATTCAAAGAATTGAAACAAAGTAGCTTTTGCATAAATTTGAATTGGCAAGCAACCGACGATGATTTAACAAACGTCTTACATAAAAGTTCTACAAAAGATGGGGTAATCATAATTTCAAAAATCTAGTAAAAAAGACATAAGCCAACAGAATTGAAAAGAAAACGTAATTTCAAAGAAGAAGAAAATATATAAAATAAATATTGTATAAACTTTAAAATATGAAAATTAACAGAGTTTCGAACTCACATGGATGCTCACATATTCGTACATTTTTTAATAAATTGCAGCAAATCAAATTTATGTAAATTTTTCATAAAAGTTTAACATTTCTCTTGTGTACTCGTATGCAAATTAAGATTCGCAATACTGTAATTGGATTGTCTCTGATTGTGTGCATTTAATGTAATTAGGTATTGTAAATAAATTTCTTTCTATGTTTCATGTAAAAAGCATAAGAGAAAAAATGCATTGAAATGAAACTAAGACTAAACATTAAAAAAAAAACAAGGAAGTCCGCTGCTTAATGTAGATTTTGCTGAGAGCTATAAGGCATACCAGAGTTTAACTTTGCCTAAATTTTGACCACACAAGATTTAATGTAAGCTTAATAAAAGTGTTTAGCTACTACAGCTATTAGCACTCTTAGCTATTTGGCTTGTAGCTGTAGATCAAGCAAAAAGCTTATTTAAGCTATTTATGTAAAATTGCTTGCATGGAAATGGTTTGTAACGCTTTGGCGCGAAATATACAGTATCGATTTTTATAATTCATTTTTAAAAACCACATATGTGTGCTAAAAATGGTTATTGCATACCTATTTTTATAAACTTAAATATATATTTTTTTTAAGGACTAAGCTATTGCATAATCTCACACAAAAAGTGCCGATAAATTTTTCGTTGCTTATGCTTACGCTGCGTTTTGAGTTCTTTTTTGATATTGTTTTTTTCTTCTTCTTCGAAAACACTGTTTCTGTTACTCTCGAAGAGAGAAATAGGATGAGATGTTAAAAGAGTAATTTTACTATGAAAGAAAATCAATGAAATGAGGTTAAAATAAATTCAGAATTAGCTTTTTCGCACTTAGGTTATTGCATTTGTAAGGCTTTGAATGCTTTAGTGCATTACGAAATATGTGCAATTTGGTGTAGTAATTCTTTTGATTCCAAATATGATAATAAAAATGAAGATACTGGAGATTACAATCCTTTAATGCCTCTATTCAAAATAAGGAGTACCATCAGTGCCATATACAACTAATTTTTGGGCTTTTTCTTCGATTGCTGCAATAATCAAAAAATATGGATTATCTTAGCTTAAGTGACAGCGTTTATCGTTTATATTACTTTGGACTTAATAATAGATTAATTTTTTATTTCATCAGAAACCTTGGACATTATCCTATAGAACCAAAGCAAAACCATTATTCGATTACTTAAAATTGCAGCCAAATAATGAAGATTATCAGTGAGTGTGCTATTTCACTGACCACTGAGAGAGTACCCAATCGATTAGAACTTGTTAATCTTTTTTTCTAGAGTATGTCGAAGAAAAATTTCCTTAGAAAAGTGTTTAGCACCTAACATTGCGACAATGCTCAAAAGTTTTAGTAGTGAGGGTGATATCGCTGCAGCATTTTCAAAATAATTTTTGGTGTTCCCAACTAAATGTGGGAATGGAACTGTAGATAAGGTATTTTAAAATTAGATACTACTACTAACTACTAACTAAGAACTGTCAAATATCAAACTTGTTATTTCGAAGAAAGTTTCTTTCATCAAGTTTTCTATAATATTTGCTTCCACTATTCTAGTAACAGCCAAATTACATCCTGGGCAATGAAATGGTGCATGATCTACGTATTATTTGTATGAAAAGTTAGGGCAAAAAGAAAGAAACCCATTATATTCATATCTTTAGAGCAGCTTTCTGTAGGCATCATGTTCGTTTTGGAACTATTTGAGAGGATTATATATTTTGCCATGCTTCTGCCTTATCAATTTTTAAATACTGTAAATAAATTGAGGTGTCAATCTGTCCTTATAACACTTCCAAACTTAACAGTAATAACACATATCAATATTTTGTTTCAACTGCTGAAATGATAGTTAATTGGTTGAGAGTTTTTCCTTTTATGCCATTATTTTATTTGTATTCATGCTACCAACATATCTTTTATTTTCAATGATCCTAAAAGACTATCAGGATTTTGTTCTCTTATGTTTTTTCCTTTCAAAACTCAACATTTTTATCATTATCCGTCTTTTTCTCATCTTGTGGCTATGCATAAACTTTGTTTTTCTCTATTTTTCATAAGAAAAATTTCGCTGTTAGAACGCGCAGCACCATCTTCTAACGTTATTACTTTGCTGCATATGTAAATAACATTTCCGTTTCCTGTTTCCGTTTGTCGTTGCCGTTGCATTTCCGCACATTAAAAAACGGGTTGTTTTTCGCCCTTATCGTCAAGATGGAATCTTCAAAAGTTCTAGTACTCGTCATCGTCATCGTCATAGTTTTCAGCAGCACCTTCTGCTGCAGCTCCAATGTCGTGTATCGCTTCAACTTGAAATGTCTTATGCGTATATGCAATGCAACGTTGTCTTTTTTAGTTTTGACATTTTGAAAGTTGTATCCTTTAGCAAAAAAAATTCTTCCTTTTTTAATATCCTTGGCTTGTTTGTTTAAAAAGTTAATGCAAAATGAAATGCGTTCTATATTTGAAATGTGAACAAAATTTTCAGTTTCATTTTTTTTTATGTATTCATTTTTGTTGCAACATGCTAATAAAATAAAAGTTTTACACCATATCTGCTGCGGTTTGTGGTGGCAATTTAGAGGAATATGCGGAAAATATTGTCAAGTTTTGAGCGTCATATTTACGCAAGAGCTCTTTGTGCTCTATGTGACTTTATAAATTAGCGCTAAATTTTATATTTTTGGCTTTGTTAACATGAAGATAGAAAATGTTTAAAATTTGTTGGTTTGATATCATAACGAAAACACTGAAATTCAAGAATTGAAGTTGTTTACAGAACTTTCGTTCGTTTTTGATATTGTTCGACTTCTACCGACTTCTTGAAACTTTTTTGTATTGGGAGTTAATTAAGAATTCTCTAATATCTCACGAAAATTTCCTGTTTTTCAATGCTTTCCGTCTTTGATCGACTCCGTCAATTTTATACGATACTTCTTGTTCGGTATTGAATTTCGCGTGGTTCTTAGAACTTCTTAACTTTGAACACTTTTTCGATGTTTGAATTGTTATACACTTTTTTTGATGATATACTTTATGTTTTCCGATACTCTCCGGCTTTTGTTGTCTTTTTTGATTTTTTTTTCACTAATATCGTCTTACATCGAATTTCTCGATACTGCTTACTACTCGTGTGATACCATTTATTAATTTGTTTTGGGTACTTTCTTTGTTATTCGAATTTTATAGACTTTTCGATGGTTTTGTGATATTTTTCGACTATAGAAGACATTTTCGGCACCATTTGAATGTCTCGATATTATATAATGATTTTTGAATTTTTCGATGTTTTCGATAATTTCAAACTTCCTCGACGTTTTCGATTTGCGCTCCTAAAGTCAAGCTGTTTTCCGAGAAAACTGCAGTAAGTAATATGGCTGCATCTCAAAAAATTTATTTTTAAAAATATATATGTTGACAATATCTAAAAAAATATTAACTCTTGGATAAATTTCCTTAAGAAAGCTAAAAGTTTTTCTAATACTTTGAAAGATTTGTCCACATGAAAATTTCTTAACTTCTAGAGAAAATATTTTTCGATTGACTAAATAATTAGGCAAAAATAATAAAAAAAAAATTGTTAAATTTCCGCAAACTACTACACCAATAATGTCAAAAATACTCTAAGTAAACTAACAAAATTAAGCTCAAATATCTAACCATATTTAAGCCACATTTTACTAGCTCTATCTACGAGTAGTACCTATTTTGCTGCCATCATGTCGACTGATAAGAATCACATGCGAAATTTCATTTTCAAGTGCAATTACTAAAAAGTCAACGCACAGTTTCAGTGTCAGCGCTAAAATAAAATTATTAAGGTTTTCGGGTTATAAGGCGAAAAATCATGATCATGATGAAAGGCGGTATAACATGCGCTTAATACACAGAAAAGATAAACAAATCAGGAAACAAATAAAGACATAAACACCAAGTTAAATAAACAAATAAAAGTTATTACGGTATATGTGGAACAAGTTGTACAACAAGTTCTAGATATGATACAGTAAGTAAATACTCGTAAATAAGGAATTATTTATTTACGGAAATGTTTGCTGAAATAACAATATACCCTTTTTGTTGCTGGCTGCTGTAAAACAATTAACATATAATTAACAAAAAAAACAACAAATAAATGTTTTAATAACATAATGTGGCATATCTTAAATGTTGTGGGAAGAATGAGTCAATAAGAAATGTTTGTGTTGTAAGTAAATAAATGTAAAAAGAATTAAAATAACATTACATGAAAAATTTTAAAGAAAAATAAGAATTATCACAAATGTTTAGGCTATAAGTTATTTTTCAATTTATCACACTTTTGTGGACAATTTTTGTTTTGAAAACGGTTAGACGGGCTATCTAGTAGGCCAATTTACGGACGCATATGGCCCGGAGTTGTTTATTTACGATGCTCTCAAAAGGAGTGTATGGCTCCGCTAGTTTCATAACCATTTGGATTCTATAGTGAAAACGAAGAGATTATGTATTCCAATGTTAAGCAAGTTAGCTAAATTATAGGTAAAGTAAGCCCCCGAATTCGGCAAAAAAAATTTCTGCAAAGATCAGTACATTTAAAGAGGAGATGCTCAACAGTTTTTCTCTTCTCTTCGGAGCAACAGTTTCTACAGCAGTTATTACTGGGATCACCTAAATGCCTAGTACACTTAAGAAATATACAGTGGCTACGATACTGACCACCTATTTTTTCTATGGTTTTCTCATCAATATGAGAATGCTATTGAAGCGAAGAGTAAGAGCATTCTATCAATTGGGAGAAATTTTTGCATCTCTCACTAAAATAATCATCCCGACCTCAGAGAGTTTATAAAATTGTAGTTAGCTAACAAAAGTGGAGACATGTCCTGCATCTCTATATCAGCTCCGCAAAGTAAGCGCTCCAAGCGAAAGTGAGTGTAGACTTTGTTCGAAAGATAATGAAATTCCAGGGAATTCATTCTGCATTTGTTTCGCACGCAAAACCCACTAACTTTTAAAAAAATGCTCAATCCAACTGACATTAGACAATTGTGTACACATCAAAAGAGCACGCAAAAATTAATGATTTTGTTAAAAAATTACTCCATAGTATATAGAACCTCGGTCTGTGCACGCTTGGTCATATTGTATTATAATTTTTTGAGCTTAACAGGCTTTTTGGAAGCACATGCAACCCTTAACACCAACATACCAAAAGTGCATATGTTCATAAGACTCAGAACATTATTAGCAAACTGCGGAAGGTGCTCCCTTAGGAATAACAAATTGGGTTTTTTTTTGTCAAAAAGACTCAAATTATCTTTTGACTACAAGGTTATTTGCTTTCAGTAAATGGGTGCAATAAGTTTTATTTAGTATAATAATAAAGCCATTAAAAAAAAATTAAATAAATACCATAGTTTTGGCTCATAAGTAACAGTGTTGAATTTATTAACTTGTAAGTAGATGGTTGCTCCCTTCCAATAGGATAGCCAAGGTCATGCCACAGAATATAAGTAAAATAAGTCAAATTATCAGATAAGATAAGAAAAACTCGACTAAAGAATGCGTATAAAAATAGCTGAAACAACTGAAGAAATATCAAACACAAAGAAGTTGTGGTAGTGGTAGGTGGACAGACAAAAAAAAAACACTAAGTTCAAAAAAAAAGTTTCTTCTAAAAGCTAAAGCATTTCAAAAGAATTAAGCAAAGCGAAAAAATTAAAAATTAAAAATGAAGTCCTTACAAACGCTGTTGCTGGGACTATCACTTTTCATAAATGGGTTCAACGCTTTGCCTCAACTTGCGCCAAATCGTACTTTAGCCAGAGCAATTGAAGATCTTCTACCATCTGATATTGATGACTTCATTTATGATGGTCGCATAGTTGGTGGATATCCAACAAGCATACTAAATTTTCCTTACCAAGGCTCTCTGCAACGTAATGGTCAACACATCTGCGGCTGCGCTATTATTGACACGAATCTCGTGCTAACAGCAGCACATTGTGTGGATGATAATTCGAATAGCGCCATCTATAGAGTACGTGTCGGCTCAACAGAGCAACGTTACGGTGGTCAATTGCTCAGCGTGAGACGCATCGTTATGCATGCAGCATACAACAGCAATACTATGGATAATGATATTGCTTTGTTGCTACTCTCATCAGACATTGTCATTTCGGCCTCTGCAAAAACCGTAAGCTTAGCAACATCGCAAGATCAAGTGCCAGCACAAAGTCGTCTACTGGTCAGTGGTTGGGGTCTGACAGCGGAAGATGGCACCGTTGTTTCACAATTACGTTATGTGGCTGTTCAATTGGTTGATCAACAGACTTGCGTTGCAAACTATCAAAAGGTTGCTGCAATTACTGATCGTATGTTCTGTGCTGGTACAAGTGGTAAGGACAGCTGCCAAGGTGATTCCGGTGGACCATTGGTTGGACGCAGTCCAATAGCTGGAGAGGGCATACGATTATATGGTATTGTTTCATGGGGTGTTGGTTGTGCACAAAGAGGCTATCCAGGTGTTTATGTAAGAGTTGCAGCATTTCAAAATTGGATTGAGCAGACTGCTTCTGCGTTGAAGTTGTTGAGTGAAATTTCAGTTCAGTTATAAGTTTTTAAAAGTAAAAATATGCAAATGTAGCTAATTGTACATAGCACAATAAATAAAATTAGTTTTATAAGAAAAAACGTCCTGTTTATTTGAATATTAAAAGGCTGCTGAAAAGTATGCTTTTGCGTGAAATACGTATAATCTATAAAAAATAGTTCTACTTTGAGCCAATTAGTTTGTTTAAGAGAAGTATAGCTTTTAAGAGAAAATTTTAAAAAATGTTAAGAAAATTCTATTTGAAAAGAAAGAAAAGAAAATCCTAAATGAACGATATCTTGTATATGTCTGTATTTTGTATAAAAATTTGATCCTTCCTTAGAAGAAGCAGTGCGTATTTTTTAGCTACTTGGAAGCTTGTGTGTTGAATAATCCAATATTTTTCACTTTTAACTGTTCTCAATTTGCTCTTGTAAATTTTAAACATTCAGGGACTGTTTGGCAGACCACATTCACTAAGTGTACAGTACCAGATCGTACGTACATTTGCAGAAATTCGCCTTGTTCTTGTTTAGAGCTCTTTCGAAACAGTCATACTCTCTCTGAGACATTTGATTTCATTACCTAAAAGAATTCTCTTGGTATAGGTAGCATAGTTTTTTTGTGGGAAAAGTATCACGACCTTTTCCGACACACAATTTGAATTGGTGAGAAATATGGTTGCTCTACATAAAATAACTCTCTCAATATAGCTCATTTGACGATGTGTACCGAGTGCGAATGAGCTATTTCGCTTGGCTTACACAGTTAGATAAATGGACGGACAAGCTCTTCAAGTTCCTACAGCAATAACAAAAATATCCAACTCTTCTCAATCTATTTCCATTATTCAAGCTAAAACATTTCGGTTCGCAATCAGGGCATGCTTTTTGTTTGTGTATTTTTAATCATATTAAATAATTTCGGTTGGCTATCGCCATTGCTTTTGGTTTTTGTAATTTTATCTGCAACGCACAGGCTCGTGAACACTATTTCCGTTTTTCATGCTAAATAATATTGGTTCGCTATCGTCGCATGCTTTTTGTTAGTGTAATTTTATCCTCAAGGCACTAACTCATGTAAAAAAATTTCAGTTCGCTATCGCCGTATACTTCTTGTTTGTGTAATTTTGTCTTCAATGCATCGGCTCGCTCAGCTCCTTTCGTTACTCATGTGAAATAATATCGACTCGCTATCGCTGCATGCTTTTTGCTTGTGTAATTTTTATCTTTAACGCACTTACTCAAGTTAAAAAATTTCGGTTCACTATCGCCACTTGCTGTTTCTTTGCGCAATTTTGTCTTGAAGGCACCGACTCGAGGTAAACACTTTCGGTTCGCAATTACTGCAAGCTTTTTGTTTGTGTGATTTGGTTTTCAAGTCACTTGGGAACTTGTTTATAAATATTTGGAAAAGTGATGGTGATATGCTGTGTTATTGCTTAACTTTATCCAAATGATATGTTAAGGTCACGTTGATTTTCAATATGAACATCACGTTATATTGTCGGCTTATAAAATGCATATAATTTTAGCTTTTAATATGTGTAGGCTTGAAAATCTAAAGCAATCTCAACAACAAGTTGCTTACATTATATGTGACATTTTCATTCATGAATTGTTACAGCAAATAAACAATTTTTTTTTATTTTAGTTACACAAAACATATAATTAATTTGTGCAAAAAATAACAAGCAAGATTTAATGAAATATTAATTGATATTTTTATGAACTTTGAGTACATAAAATGAATAGTAATGAAGGGATTTTATCAGTGAACAAGCATCTGTTGAATGACATCAAGTGGAACGCATGCAATTTGCGAGCACTGCTGAGAGTGAAGTTAAATGAAAAACAATGAAAACAATTGACACTTGTAAAGTTGTCAATAAATGCTGATGACTTGACTTGTGTTTTTTTTTTACAAATTCAATTATAATGCAATATCTTAGATTGAAAATGTAATTAATTGGGTAAAAATTAAGTTAAACAATTAATGGTACATTTAACAGATAGAATAGAAGGGCAGATCTCAATAACATGATCTATCTTGTTGATTTTCGTCACAAGCTGTTTTTCAATTCATGATGATTTTATATAAAATATAATTTTGTAATATTTAGAAAAAATGCTCGATTGGCACGCAAATATCATGTTGAATTCTTTACACAATAGAATTTTACAAGGATTTTTTTGCGAATTTTATAATATGATTTTACATGAATTTATTTGCAACTTTCGTATAAAATGTTTTACACTTTCAATTGTCGAATCATTCGGTTTGCTCAGTGAATTCGCTTCGTTACACTAATTTGCCGCGTTTCAATTTTTACGTACGTTTTGTACGCTTCGGCTAATACCATGAAACTTTTTACCATTATAAGTTTGATTGTTGGATTGTGCGTCTTGTTGCAGGATGCTGAAGGACGTCGAGTGGGTGGCGGCGGTAAGGTAAGAGCAAATATATACATTTTCCGGGAAATTAAGACAGTTTTGATCCTGAAATGTACCCTATTTATTGCGAGTTTTTTTTTAAAAGACTTTGGAACTTAAACAGAGTATCTAAAGAGTTAAACACTTAACCTGAATTAGTCACATCTGTACCGAATTGTGGCATTAGTCCTTTCTTAAAACCAATTTTTTGCAGACTTTTTCTTGCCAATGATGTCTTAAATTTGTAAAAGTGATGCTGCAAACTACTGGCTCGTGGCTGGGTTATCATCAGTACTGAAACTTTTTGAGCCTACGTTTTTTAAACCTTCATAGTTATGATGATGGTTTGAACTATGTAAGTACATATGCAGCTTTTGAGCTGTTGCAGAAATATTGCAGATAAAATTTATCTGCATCAGCTTGTAGCTGGGTCTCTTGCTGCATCAGAGCTTCTTAGCTATACATATTTTTTTAACTAAACGGAGAAGTATTCGTAACTCTTAGTAATTTTCTTATTAACCTGTGCTGCAAGCAGAAATGTAATTATTATTTATTTTTAAATGAAACTCTCGAATTGCTTTATATAAATCATTTTATTGTGATGTAATTCACTTCTATTCGATGAGTACTGATTTAGTTTCGTACTTCTTCAGCCATAGTAAATATTTAAAATTTATCAAAATACTATTGCTGACACTAAGGTAGGTAGGAACAAATACATGTCGTTTTAGTACATCGAATATAAAGTTTAGGTTCAATTTTGTGGCAATACTCTGTGCAGCTTTTATTTTCCTCCATTGTGCATGGCTCCTCCGCTTCTGTTTCCTCCGCTTCGCTGATAGCGAAGATCAAAAACGCCATATAAAGAAATATTACGGGCTTCATTTTATTTGATAAAACGTTGAAGCTTTAGGTCGATTCTTTTCGTTTAAAGTAAAACCTTGATATGAATATGTTTAATAATATTCCACTTTATTTATACTCTGATTTCGATATCTAGCAAGTGTGTCTATTAAAGAAAATAGTGCAGGCACGTTTCACAGTAATGCATTTTCATATACAATATATAATGATATATTGGCAGTTAAATGTCTTAAGACAATGTGCCGTGACTGCGCTTAAGTCTAAATAAATTAAAATCCCCTGCTGTACCGGGTTACTCTCTTTTTTAATTTTATTTTGGAATGTTGTGCAACATTTTATTCAAATTAAAATTAACTTCAATTTGTATTTTTTTCTTTAAATGAAATATAGGTAAATATTTTAGAAGACTTCTAGCATTTTCGAGAATTTATAAGCTCGAAAAAAAAAATAAAGCTTCACGACTGAGTTCAGAAAAGATAATGAGCTCATCAACAACTCCGAAATCTTAGAAGAGTTTTTCATTTATAAATCAACGTATCTTGCATCTGATCTGTGGTGCCCAGGAGGCATATCTTAACACCACAGAAAAGCGAAACTACGATCAGCTTGACCTGTCAGTAGTGTGACAGGTTGATTTTGCCTTTGCTGCAAATAGAAGCAATGTTGTTCTAAGAAATCTGAGCATAATGCACCAATCTGATATTTAGAATTTTTCAAATTCATTATTTTCCGTCAATATTTATGA
Organism: Meiosimyza decipiens; assembly: GCA_963680825.1. Classification (NCBI taxonomy): domain Eukaryota; kingdom Metazoa; phylum Arthropoda; class Insecta; order Diptera; family Lauxaniidae; genus Meiosimyza; species Meiosimyza decipiens. The sequence continues at coordinate 6,888,529 of OY804261.1, read as the reverse complement.
ATCTAATTTTAAAAATGCTGATCTTTTAAAGTTTAATGACAATTTAATGAAAAAATAAGACGATTTATTTATTTTTTGAAATAATAAAATATTCGATGAAATTTTTCTGTGGTGAAATCATAGTATTATCGGTGCCAAATTCACTTAAGTACGCTAACAGTTTCTCGTACCTTTGGTGCACAGTAGATTTCTATCAAAATTGAGAACAGTTAATGGGGTCTTGTGACCCTCAAATTATAGTTGGGTATTTTGCCAACTTGTTTAAGACATAATTTTTTGTTGAAATATTTAGCCTTAGCTTTAGGTTAGCTTTTTTGAATACATGGATACCGACTCTTTAGTTTCTAATCCGTATCGCCTGAACTCATGAGGCTATATACCTTATGGCTTTAGCTCCGGGCCAGATGATATTTCGGCGACAGTATTGGTAGACTGTGGCTCTGTTTTGAGTCAACCAATCAGTTTTTTTTATTCAATAAAGCTATTAGAGAATGCTATTGTTCTAAGTTATTGAAAGAATCAATTTTAAGAAAGTGTGTAAATTCGGTGCTTTAAAATGTAAGCTCGTGGCTAAATTATCTTCAATACCGAAACTTTTTGAAACTTCGTTTTTCGAACCTACATCGTTATGATGATCGCATATTACATCTTTCAGATATCGCAGAAATACTGCGGATATAATTTGTATGCATCAACTGGGTCTCTTGCTGAATGCTGAATCAGAGTTTTTTAACAATATATATCTTTATACTGAACGGAGAAGCATTCGTAGCTTTTATCAATTTTCTTATGAACCTGTGCTGCAGGAAGGAATGTAGGAAATAATTATTTTTCTATGAAACTCTCGACTTGCTTTATTTAAATCATTTTATTGTGATGTAATCGCAAGTACTTTATTTCTTTTTATTAAATTGATTTAGCTCAGTACTCCTTCAGCTATAGTAAATTTTTTAAAATTTATCATACCTATGGTGACACTGAACCGTCTAGGAACACACACATTTCCTTGCAGTACATCGGCCATTGATTTTTCCTTCATTAAATTTGCACCACTGTTTGCAGGGGCTATGGTCATTCCCCACGCAATACTTCTTCGCTTCTGTTTCCATAAGAAAAGCGAAGATCAGAATCGCAATGTAAAGAAATATTGCGGGCTTCATTTTACTTGACGAAGCGCTGGAACTTTTGATCGATCCTTTTCGTTTAAAGTGAAACTTTAGTATGAATTCTGCTAAGAATGTTCCACTTTATTTATACTTTGATTCGATATCTAGTCAGGGTGGCTAACAATGAAGATTCTGCAGTCACGGTAATGCAAATTCATTTTCGTATACAATACATATCGCATATATTGGTAGTTAAATGTCTTAAAATAATGTGCCGTCTCTGTGCTTAAAACTGAATAAATTGAAAACCCCTCTTGTGCTGTGTTGCCGCGCTTAGTAATAAAAAGCCCTTACTTGTTTTCCAATTTAAAATCGCAGTGATTGTAAAAGCAAAGTTTACTTTAAATAAAACGATATAGGAAAATTAGTTTTAGCGACTGATTATTTATTATACTAAGCACCATTACATTGAACTTGCAGTCATTTCGCAAAGACCAATATGATCGTAAAATTTTTACTTAATTGATCAAATCTTTTTTTTATTCAACAAACATGACAAATATAACAAATGGAGCAATTTAACCTGGTTATTGGTGGCATATGTTTCTGCAATTACCACATATATACATATTCTCAAATATATATACATAGCCTCATCAGACCAGTTTTTGGTTAATGTTGTACTTAGACGCAAACTCCTGACCGTTCATGAATTGCAATTTTATTTTTGACGGTCGCTCTTAACACTCGAGTTGTTGGGGACATGACCTTGAGGTGTACAATGTGCGCTTATCTATTTCAATGCGCACACAATGTTCCATTTTTTGTTATCTATATACTTGTCACTTTCTCCAAAGGTTGCCTAGGGCAGTCAAAGTCATCTCAAAATTCAATTTTTAACTGCATCCTTGTATTGATTGGTACTGAGTCTCCACTCAGTTTTCCACCTTCCCACAAGCTTTAGAAGTATATGTCTAATACTCTACTGTACTGATGGACCCTCATTTTCAATTGTTGAATATTGTCATTTGAATGGACATCAAAAGAGAAAATTTAATCATAAACCTAGGGAGTTCAGCCCTCTGCTCGCTATAAAAACACCCCACCTCCACACACTTTGTTTTGCTGGTGGGTTTTGGCCCCACAGTTGTTTCAAGCAATTCGAGTTGTCTTATTTTCAACTCAAAAAACATTGTTAAGACCGAGAATTTGAAATTAAGTGAAACTTTTATAAAGTTTTCGTTATCTTACGTAGTTGGCTGTTAGTCTTCAGGTTTTCCGCTCGAGCTCACTACGGTCTTGCATACCAGCTCGCAAGCTACAAAAATGTCCATGCAAAATCAACATTTTTAGTATGAGGATAGTTACTAAATTCTTGTTTTCTATATATTAACAAAGTTACTATAACTCCTCTACCTAAACATTTTTCTTAAAATATTGAAGCAATTTTCATACTTTACATTCCAGCAATTAATGTGATATTTTATTGTGAAAATTTTGTTTTTTTATTACAACTTACAGCAAATGGAGGAAGAGGTTCTTCAGCATCCTATACGCGTAAGTTTAAATATAAAATGAAGTCTAATTAAAATTTATACAACATAAAAAAGTAAATTTTCAATTGAAAACTTTAAAAAGTCAAGTAATAATTGATGAAATACAAAATATTCTAATTCGCTACCATAAGACTTTATTGTGACAACTTAATTTAAACTAATACTTTTTTTTTTTGGAACTAAACCCATAGTTTCGCCGCGCCTTAAATCAAATGAGTGGCTTCGCTCAACCACCACCACCAGAAGAGGTACCAGAGGTAAATTAATATCGAATATATTTATATATAAACAAAAATTTCTAAAAAACTCCATTCATTCATCTAACTTCTTAATATCAATTTCTTTAATCAATTTTTCATCAAAAGCGTGCTGAGGAGATGCCGGAACAACCATTCCGAGTAAGTTTCACTACTTAAAAATTCACAAATTTTACTAAAAAATAAAATTGTTTTAATAGGCTCGTCGTTCCGTAAAAATGGCTGGTGAACCAGAACCACCAAGCGTAAGCAATGAAAAATAATTTTTATTTATTTTAGATAATAAAAGATCTAATTAATTTTATTACAACAGCAAATGGAGGAAGTTCCACAGCAGTCTTTCAGAGTAAGTTTGTAAAACTTGAAAAAAAAAATTCAAAATATATTTAGTTTTCTTTTTCATACTCGTAGGTTCGTCGTCAATCACCACCTGATATGCCCGATATTCCAGTACCAAGTATGCCTGGTCGCAAATAGGAAACACCGTTTTCCATATCTGCAGTTAAGCTTCCAAATGCATTAAAATTTTTTGACACGTACATTTCTTAGTTTGCAATATAATATTCTCTCATATGTGTATCTATTTCAAGGAACGTATAAATAAAAAAAATTACAAAAAAAAATAATAATGTCGAAAAAATATTTTTTAAGAAAAGTTAAGCTTAAAAAGGAACTATTGGATGATTTCTCATTAAAAGAAAACTATCATTCGACTTTCCAAGGAATATATTAAAAATTAATATACCTCTTTCGGATTGCTAGTTACTTTCTTCCTTCCACCTATTGCTAGTAGTTCATATGCCGGACAATTCAATTGCTCACGATCTAATTCCCTTACTCGTCCGATAGTTGGATGATTTTTAATAAAAAAAAAAAAAATCATTCATCAATCTAAACGAATATATAAAAAGTAGCCATCACTCTATCGGATTTCTAGCTGCTGTTCTTATCTGTTGCTAGTAGTGCATTTGCTAGGTAATTTCTTTGTTCGATTGTTGGTTGGTCTTTAATTATAAAAATTAAAACATTCAACTTGAAGTGCCATTTTTCTTTAAGAAAAATTACTCAAAGTCCTCTGCTCTTTTCAAATTGAATTTGAATCAAATTTGTGCAATATGTTTTTTTTTTCCTTTGAAGATAACGCTTTGAAATATATTAAATTGATATTATATTAGAAAAATTTAAGCGTCAGGAAATTTTTAAACTTTTTTGGACAGCTTCCTGAGCAAAAAAAAAATTTTTAAGGTTTCTAAAGCAAATTTCCACAAAAAAACATCTCCAACTTTTTTCCTTTCAAATTCCACATTAAATATTTACAGTTGAACCTGCACCCATTCTCATCAATACTTTAATTTCCAGTTATACGTTTTTTTTTCGAATATTTTATTTTCTATTTCCGTAACCTCACAAGATTGTATTTAATATTCCGCACACAATGCGAAATATCATTTCTCATTTTTATGCAGTAAACTTCTAGAATTTAAAATTAAAAAAGTTTCCATTTACAATGTGAAACCTTTAGAAAAATTTAGCGCATCAACTTAGAGAGTCAGCACCACCGTTGCGATGATATTTATACTCGTACCCATGCTTGCCGTGACCATATAACAAACCCATGTACCCGTCGTTCGGCAAAAACATTTCTTTTCGATTGGAATTTTTCTTTTTATTATTTTGTATGATTTTCACCAACAAAAAAAACCACCAAGTTCCATTCCAACCCACACAATATTGATACTGTATAAAGTTGTTGCTGTTGTTGTTGCTGCTGTGGTTGTCCTTTCTTCCAAGTTCGAAGAAAAGCTATATTTTTTTATGAAGTCAACTGATTTCAATATTAAGTTGCTTGGTCTTGCTTTTTGTATATTTGTTCTTTACTTTGAAGCCTGCAGTCAAGTTTATTTGGGGTTTACTTTTTTGTTGGAGGAAGTATGGTGTTGTTATTATTAATAATATTTTTTTGAAAATAAAGTAGTCGGTTTTTGAAATCATTAAAATAGTTTTCATCTATGAGAGATTATTCATCACAAGGGTTTTCTTGAAAATAATGATCTGATCAAAAGAAAATTTTTGATTAAATTATTTGCTGAGCTTGCTGTTGAGTACTTTTAGTGCAAAAAAAAAGCAAATTACAAAAAAAGCAGTGGGACTCCACGAAACTCAAGCGAGTGCCTTCAATTCTCTCCGAGATTTTCAGACTTATGTCTTTTCTCCTCTAGCGCTCGTGTTCGCGACTATTTTCTGCTCTTCTTAGGGTCCCGATTCAATGTTTGCCAGCAGTCTTCCGTTGATGATTTCCGCAACGTCTGTTCAATTCATTTCCATTTTGGCCAATTCCTTCAAATGGAATACGGATCTTAGAGGCATCTGCTGAGCAATTTAACATTAGCGATGGTCTTAGGTCACCAAGTTTTCAGAACTCGGCAAATAATTCGTATCTGTATACCTATGTGGCCAAATGGTTCATCTAATCGAAAACAAACAAATCCATATCCTTCATAACAACTCTTCTGTACTAACCCGAAACATATTGGAACAACACTATTGAATTGTATGTAGGCAATATTCAATGTTTGCACTTTACAGCCCGCATCTTCCACAAGTTGCCAATTTCAATTGTTGTTGTTGTTGTTGTTGTGGATTATTTTGTTAACTTTTTGCTTTTACTTAAAGAAAGAAAAAAGGTGCCTTCTTGTATGCAAAAGTTGTATTTGTTTTTAACTTTATTTGCATTATTTAAAAAAAGACTAGTAAATATTTTTACCCCTAAAATTATGCTTCGTTAATTTAGGCACCATTTTTTTTTTTTGTTACGAATGCTGATTTTTTTGTTTGAGGGGAATTTTGTTTCCTTTTGTTTTTCGCTATATTATTAATAAATGTTGTACGCATATTTTTATAATGTATTTTTCATTACTTATTCACTTACTTAGGGAAGTTGTTTATAAGTAATTCTCAAGTACCTGCTTGTTTACTTGGCAACTCTGAATGAGTTTCGAAAGATTTTGTTTGCTCTTTTGAGATTGTTGCAAAATGGCAAAGAAAGAACATTGGTTGAGCACTTTTTTTTCATATTTTTTTTTCGATTTCAAGTTAGACAAAGTGTTGTTCATTAGTTTTCTTTGATTTAAGCATCAATTAACTCACTCATACTAGCGAGTACTCTGAGAAATTCACATAAAGTTGAAAGATTTTATGGAAATTGTCTGTTAAGGAATGCGAGATTTTTATTTTGTATTATTACTAAGCATACAATGCTTTTTAATTTAAGAAAATTCAATTTGATGGAAATGCTTGATCTTAAAATTTTTGGAAGCCCAACTCTTTTTTAGAGTTAAAAATAATTATACAGATAAACTTTAAATAGAGCCAATAGAATTATAAAATCTTGTTGTCTATTTTATTTAGAGAGTTTGAATTATCTTATCGCGTCTGCTCCTTATATATTGTGTTTAGGGCATAGTAAAGGCAACGAAAATATAATAGGCAGACGTCCACTTAGTCGCATTTTTAATAACAGCAATTGTTAATACATAAAAGAAATTCTATCAAATAATTTTAGCGTTTTCGTCCAGAACTTCGTTATCTTGAGTATTGTCCCCTTAAGCTGAAAATACAAGAAGCAGACGTGTGGTTCATTGATTTACAAAAATGTATGGGGTTGTATATGCCAAAATTGTCGATTTTGGTCAAAATCGTATATTAATTTTAGAGACAGCAGATTTTTCTGAATGTATTTAATTATGTATGTAACTGAAAAGCTGTACTTTTTCCATTTAAAACTTGAATTATATGGATATCATTTTTTTCACCGATCGATCGTAAACTAGTTTCCAGTCATCCATGCCATATTGTAACTTAAGTACATATATATGTAGATATATTTCAACTAACGATATTTCAAATAAATAGACTAAAAAAATTATGGAGCATAGCCCCGATCACTACTTAAAGAAATAAAACTTAGACTTAAATCAGGGATGCGAAAGCAAAATGGGGTCCGATTTAGCGTGAAATGACTCCTATACACATCCAGAAAAATAAAATAAAATAACTGACCGACAATATTTTTTTTTTGCATAGCAAAATTTGCATGGTATTAGTTTTACATAGATAAAACATATATTCTTGATAATATGTTTGCACTTTAAATGCACAAAAACGTCTGCCTTTAAAAAGGCAGCGCTAGAATCATCTGCCTTCTCTATATATATGTTTTTAATAAGTAGAGGAACAAGTCCGCAATGAGACAGACGCGATGAAATGATTCATTACTAAAGTTTTTTACATGTTTGTGGTGTTGCACTTTTTAAACGTAACTTAAGCTAAGTGGCAGAGGTTATTTCTCTTTTTTGTTATGACAAAATCTTCACAACAATCAGAATCTGCTTGACGATAATATCATTAAAGTTTGTATGCATCATAAAATATTGAAAAAAAAATAATAACTCTCAAGCGCATCAACAATCACGTCTGCGTCTTGCATTTTTTGTTTTGTGTTTTTTAAAATATAAGGCAGGCGCGATAAAATTGCTGATGATATCTTTTTTTTTTAAGATTCAATGGGCTGTCAATTAATAACGGAGAGACAGCGCAATGGCAGAGATTGTTCGTATTATTTATATTACTCTGCCGCACTATAACATCATTAAAAAAGTTGGGCTACCAGTTCTCTAGCTAATGCATTCTTATATGAAAATGATTTAATTTGGTGTAAAAAAAGTTTTTGTTTTTTGTCAAAAACCGAAATAAATATATCACAGATTCTAACATTTTCTAGTTTCTTAAGAGCAAAAGATTTTAAAAAAAATCTTTACGCTAATGATAAGTAAAAAATCCCCTGCATTGCCTCAAAAACGAGAACTAATATGACACACTCCAAAAATCTACGCTAACCAACAAATTTATTATATTTTTTCTTATATTTCAAACTTTTGCAAGAGGACAATAAAATCATATACAAGGATAAAAGTAATAAAATGTTTTCACCCTAGCAAAGATAAACATGAAATAGTTACGCACTGAATATTAACGATTATAGCGCACAAAGTAATGTGTATCATCTCAGACAGCAGCTGAAACAGATGAAAAAGGTAGCACAAGTTAAACCTTAAAACTCATTTAACCGCAGGAGATAACATAGCGCACATCATACGCACGAATATTATTTGTAGAAGCGCCTTTGTGTTTAACACACAAACATATAATGGTGTTGCACTACTACCACTACTATTGCCCCAACAGCATACATGTGTAGCAATCAAACAGCAAAGTGACAGATTATTACAAATATTTACTTAAATGCCCTTACTTGGAATATGCTGCGTGACAGTAGAAACAATGGCTGCATGGCTTTTGTCATATCACAAAGTTTGCAGCCGCAAGCGTTAAGTTCAATACGCACAGTTAGAGATAGTGACACATACGAGAACTATTAGTGTTATGGACATTTTATTGGGAACGAGAATCCTTTGAAACGAACTGAAAATTTAGAATTCACTTTGTGAAGACAATTTGTGGAATTATTACGACAGTTAAATTTTATTGGTATACATAGCTTGTGATAAATTTCTATCACTAATCCAAAATATTATACCAACTGCAATTAATGATAAAACATATTTTTTATGTGCTCCTGTCGCCGTTAGACATTAAAAACCGCCATAACAACAATCTTTCATATTCTATGATACTACTGCAATCATTAAACACATTATAATAATGAAGGTGATGTCTCTGATAACTACTGCCAACTATTGCAATAATATTGCTCCTCTGACACACGCCTTCCAGCACAGCTTGGCTTAAGCATAATAAATGAGCGGCAGGTATCAATACCTTGAGGGCAAAAATCTAACCATCGTCCTTGTTGTTGGCCAATAAAAATCAACGACAAACAATGCTGACAATGACACAATCACTATCAGTTCATAATAATAACGACGCAAATGCGACAACTTGTGACAATACCATACTTTCTTCATGGGTGCTCTTTGTGCCAATAGTTTAACAACTGTCCTTAGAGTTGACGCTTCTATATCAGAGCCTAGTTTAATAGCCACCTTTTTTTTTAACTTCACCACGCCATCTGTCACAATGTCCTTCGAGTTCATAGCAGCGATCCTTGCAATCGTTTAATTTTAGTGTTTTTAACAATGGCATATTAAAATATACGTATTTTGTGACCCTTAGGGGTGCGCCAAGGTTGTCACAGTGCAAAAGCACAAGCAAATACATTTAGCCGCGCAAGTCCACTGGTAAGCTTGAACTATAAATGTCGCCAATGTTGTCAACAACATCTTCGTTAATACCGGTATCGACGATGATGCTTTGTTAAGTTCTTAGGTGAAACGGATTTTTGCATTAATAAAAACCGATTATCGAAATTATTTCGTAGGTTAAGCTTACAGCAAAGGAGCTGCTTGCCTTAATTTCGATATGACTTTATAGTGCGGTAGAGGTTGAAAGTCATGAAGTTCTGAGTCATATAAATAATACAAGCAATGTCTGTCATTGCGCTACTTCTGCTTTTTCTCTCTAGCAACAGCGCTATCTTCACTTAATACATTTTCTTTTCTAATTCGCTTAAATGCGAACTGCATTACATATCAATATTTACACCTTAGTAAAATCAAATAACTTAAATTCTCACTGGGTCTCTAGCTATTTAGAAACCTTGCATTGTTTCGGAATATAACCCGATCTGTGCCTAGATTCATGAGATTGCAACTCACAGCTCTCCCTAGAAAACTTCCATACATAATTGCAAGAAGTAGCTCTTCTGATATTACAAAAATCTGCTCTAGGTTATTGAGAAGGTGTCATAAAGCTAAGAATTATATTGCAATGACTATCTAACAAATTTTTAATTTGTTTATTGATAAGCTTTTTGTAGAAATTACAGCTATAAACCAAATAGCTAAGAAGGTTGATAGCTGTAGTAGCTAGACTCAGATATCACGAATGTCGTTTCATGGTAGATTCAAAGAAGAAATAAATCTTAAGTTGAACATGGACTTATGCAAATAATTTGCAAAAGGATCATAGCTCCAAGGCCCCTATTCCTTAAGGTGTGAAGTAAAATAAAAGTAACCAATTGACGCGTTTTGTTGCAAGTACCCATCATAATTATCTCCACTGAGTGTAACACTTTGAACTTCAGGTACAATGCCAAGCAATAGCAAATTTGTTTTTATGACTTTGATGTTTATAGGTAGCCTTGTTGTTGTTATTGCTATTGCTATTGCCATTGTGTTGGGATCTGATCCTAGTTAAAGTATTGGCAAATAATTGTCAATTCTGCGCCAAATTAAGTTGAAAATATTTTTGTATTTTAATTGGCAACACTTTAAACTGTTGTTGTACTGCGTGCGGTTCAATCATATTGTCGGTTTTTGTTGTTATTGAAAATTTTATTATTTCTTGTTTTTGGTGTAATAAAGACCATTACAAAACAAACAAAAAAACTTAATGAATCAAGCTCTACATTTTTCCATGTTAAGTGCGCACACAATTTTCAATAGTTGAGAAATCGTAGTTATTAATTATCTAAGTAACAGCTAATTGGGTATAATTTTTGGCTATGGGGTTGGTAATGACAGACGTGCGTTTTGAGACGGCCGTCTAGCTTGCGCCCCAAAGAAAAATGTCTCAAATATTGAAATACCTCCCTTATTTTCAAAGAAATAATAATCTCAGACTTTGATACAAAATCAGTAAAATGTTTGAACGATTTCTGTTTTTGGGCAATTGAGCGAGATTGTTGTGGCATGAATGTAGTTACATGTTATAGTGAACTGTTCTCTAGGTTTCTGGTACTTCATGATAGAAGAAAATTGAGTTCTCTTTTTGGCTTTTAAATAATGCTGGAGAAAATGAAAAGTATATTCCAAACCAGTCCGCTGAATACTTTTAAGTCTTCCTAATTGCATTTTAATCAGGCTCGAGCCGGTTTGTTGCCTATAAAATTTCCACATTTAGCTATTGGAAAGGGTTATAATTAAGCAAAGCTGTGAAGTATTGATTGCTTTTGAAACACTTTCAACAAAACTGTAAAAATTTCTGGGAATGGAAATGCTTTTCATCTTTTCTTATTTTAAATGGAATAAGCATTACGAAAAGGTTTCATCATACTCGGAATGGCGAGTGAAATAGACACCTCTGTGGCAATGTAAAGAAATAGTCATTCCATTTCCACTGCCAAATTAAATTAATACTTTCCATGGAAATGGACTTTTATGTTCGACCTTTACCATGACAGAAAGATTTAATTCCATTCCATGACAAAAAGATATAATTCCATTATAGGAATGAAAATTGAAATTGAGAAATTTTGATTCCATTATAAGGAATTGTAATAACGAAAAGAAAAATTATCTAGTGAGTGACGATGAATACAAAATTGCAAGTTTTTGAACGAAATAGGAGTGACCAGTGTGTGACATCAGAAAAGAAGAGAAAAAAAAAATTCATTCTTAAGGGTTTTGATGTTAAACACTTGGATACTTGGAAACAAATGGCTTAAAATAAATTAATTTTATTTTTCATTTTTATTAATTGAGTGTGCCTAAAACTATGCAGTTATATGTAATGAAATTCTTGCTGGAAGCATGTTAATGATACAGTTGTTTACTGCATTGCATAGTTTAAGGCGTTATATTTTTCTCATATATTTAAAATTAATGCATTCCAGAAGAAACTTAGTTCCTTTGTTAAATCTTTTTAACTTGTGCTTAACATTATTTTGAGACCTAAATTTTATTATTTCTAGGAACACGCTCACAATATTACCATCAATAATTTTTTAGAACGTATTAAAAATATAATTTTATGCATATAACAATTTTTACATATCATTTGCTTAAGTGATTGTAACCTACACACACATTTATGTGCGTATTTGAACGCACCCATATTATGATTATTATTATTATTGTTATTGTGCATAAATAAAAATCCTTTTACTTTGCCAATAAATTAATTTTGCTTTTTTTGGCTACATCACATACATACATACACACACGAATATCCGTCGCATGCTTTCTCCATATTGTTGTACATACAAATTTTTGTGTATTTTGTAACCCTAACAAATAACAATTTTTCTGTTCATTTGACTTTTCTTAAGTTGTCCCTTTTGTCGTTGCTTTTTTTTATTGTAAATGTTTCGCAGATATATTTCCATATCTCAAGTAAACGCACAAACACACACATACATACAAAGCACTTATATTAGGAAAAAAGGGAAAATATTTCAAGTGGTCAACGACAATAGCGAAAAAAAAATCTAAAGAAAAGTTATTACCAAAATATTTTAATGCCTGACATTTTGGTTATTGAATTGCTTGTAGATTCAATTGTGCGTGAAGAATGGTTTGTATCAGTAAGAGTGGTTCGAAAAAGCTCCTTAAAATGAAATCTGGAAGCTCCTTGTATCAAACCCACTCAAGTTTGAAGTAATCTTGCAGTATGTTCTATCGTACTATTCACTCTGTTGTGACTTGTAATTTTTCTAGATTTTTCGTACCATATTGGGTGGATGGACTGAGACGGCTTGGTATGGCATTGCATGAGATTGAAGAGTGATATCAATCCAGATGTCTATATATATATATTTTGAGTTGAAGTTATGATCTCAATGCAGCTCTCTATATTATAAAGCATTTCACAAAGAAATTTTTACTGTTGAATTACTACGTCCTTGAGTTTGTCATTTTTTTTATTTTTAGTTTTGCGGCTTTGATTTATTTTTCATGAAGTAGCATACGAGTATTAAAGATTTCCAAAATCAAGATCTCCAAAATTATTTAGAGTACTTAAAAATATAAAGCTTTATTTCTTTCAAATAATAAGAATAAACTAAAGCTAATTTTTATTTGAATAAAATGTTGCATTATAATACATTTCTGTATAAAATTAAAATAACTCGATTCTAAAATTAACTGAATTGGCACTAAAATTACTGCACCACATTTGTACATACATTTAAAGCTTATTGTTTTATTTAAAGTGAACTTTGCTTTTACAATCACAGCGAGTTTAAATTTTAAAATTAGTTAGGGCTAGATGTTACTTAAAGTAGTAACACGCAGAAAGGGACTTCAATTATTCAGACTTATGTGCAGTCACGGCAATTTCTTTTAAAATATTTAACTACCCATTTATCGATATGTATTGTATATGAAATTGAAATTGCATTCCTTTGAAACGTGATTGCTGTATCTTCATTGTTAGCCAACCTTGCTAGATATTGAAATCAGAGTATAAATAAAGTGGAATATTACTATCCAAATTCATACCAAGGTTTTACTTTAAACGAAAAGAATCGACCTATAGCTCAAACATTTTGTTAAATAAAATGCAGCCCGCAATATTTCTTTACATTGCGCTTTTAATCTTCGCTCTAATGGGAAGTGCTATGAGCTGTCAAGTAGACACTTGCCACTCGTATTGCAGATCTAAAGGCAAATTCCATGGCACATGTGTTGGAAGTAAATGTGAGTGTTCTGATTTCCACGCCTAAACCAGTGCTAATTTAATAAAAGAAAATATCGTACATGCGATTACATCACAATAAAATGATTTAAATAAAGCAATTCGAGAGTTTCATTTAAAAAATAAATAATTCCTACATTCCTTCCTGCAGCACAGGTTCATAAGAAAATTGACAAGAGTTACGAATACTTCTCCGTTCAGTATAAAGATATAACATATGGTTGAGAAGCTCTGGTGCAGCAAATGATCCAGTTGATGCATATAAATTGTATCCGCAATACATAAGCGACAGCTGAAAGATATATTAACTTTAAACGTTCAACCAAAACGATGAAGGTTTAAAAAACGAAGGCTCAAAAATTTTCGGTATTAATGATATCCTAGCCACGTGACCGTAGTTTGAAGCATCGATTTTTTCCATAACTCAGTACAATAGCTTTCTTTAATAGATTTATTTAAAAAAAAACTGATTGGTTGACTTTGCACAGAGCCACAGTTAACCAATACTGTTGCCGAAATACCATCAGACCTGGAGCTGATGCCATCGCCTATAGATCAGCTATATGAGTTCTGGCGACATGAGTTAGAAACTGAAGCTTCGTTATCGGTATATTCAAAAAAGCTCAAATTAAGGCTAAGCAATTCAATAGAAAATTATTCCTTAAACAGGTTGGCAAACTATCCAGCTATAATTTGGGGGTCTAAAGTCCCAAGACCCCATCAACTGTTCTGAATTTTGTTGGAAATCTACTGTGTACCAAAAGTACGAGGAATTATTTGCGTACTTAGGTGAATATGGCACCGATAATGCTATCAACATAGAAAACTTTAATGCAATCATCGAACGTATTATTATTTAAATTTTAAATTGAAATTGTTGACCTTTCTCCATTGAAGCAAAAAATATAAAGATTTTTCTCCAAAAATTGAGCTTGAACTATAGCTAAGAGTACCGGCGATAGCCCTTATTTAACTCAAATCTTATCTTATATCTTACTGTTATGCATTTTTATGCTAAAACTCGAACGTCTGCGTCTTTAAAAAAATTGCAGTGAGTGGATTAGTTCAGTCATTTTAGTATTTGTGGCAACAGTTTGTTCTTGATTCTCATATTTTTCGAAAACTATGCTGCTAAGATATTTCCAATAAAATCGAATTAAATGACATTAATTCTTAGATTTTTCGAATCACCTTAATATAAGTACTTAGCTACAACACACTTTTTGTCATTTAACTTTCGTTTGCATGTCAAATTTTGCTATGAAAATTTAGAAATATCTTTTTAGAATTTTAAGAATTTTTCTTTGTTGGATGAGAGAATAGCTAAAAAAAAATCAGTGATAAAATTGTGGAAACATTTTGACTTGAGCTAAATTTACTTTGTAGGGTTATAACCAGCAGAAGGGTTGCTTATACAATAAAATATTACAATGCCATTAAACTTTTCTTTTCGGGAAAAAGAGCTGTAATCGGCATATAAAAGTGTTTTTACGCTGATGATGTTACTAATTTTCATATGAAGATAACTGAAAAAAATCAACTTTTCTACTAAGCTGGTGTTTCATATTCTTAAAAATACTCAAACAAACTTGATTAAATAAAGTACTGCAGCAAATAAATCCATTGAGAAACTTTTAAGACCTTCGAGCTTTGGCTGATGTACATATATGCTACTGCAGATTTTATAGATAGTGGTATTAAAAGTACTATGTCACTCAGCTTTCAATATTGTAACAGAATTGGAAGCTATTCAAGTTATATTATGAGCTTGATCATTTACCCACAAAGTGATTTTGGTTTAATGCTTATTTTACCAAATATTTTTCATTTTATTTGCAAAGAAAACTTAAAAATTTCAGTTATTGATTTTGTATTAGTGATTTTAAATATACGATGTTTTCATTTATGACTTTAACTAATGAATTTCATATTTTAATAAATAATGCAGAGCTTTGGCACTTAACACATTTTGTTTGAATATGTGTTTTGAGTGTGAAAATATTAATGTATTGCCTAAAGCACCTTTATCTATCCAATTGATATTTAATAATGAAGTTTTTTTAAATTGTGTGAAATCAAATTGAATAGTTTCATTAAATAATGAAAATAATTATATGTGCGCAAAATGTATAGTACATAGATTTTCTTTACAAAATTTTACTAAGTTGAGTCGTGTTTTTAAGTAGAAAATTCTTTTATATCATGCAAAAAATTCTATATATTCTGAGAGCTGCGTCAAACACAAACAACCTATAATAAAATTTATCAAAAAAACAATTAAATTTAAATATTAGTTAAAGTTTCAATATAAAATTAAAATTCAATATCCCATATTCAGTGAAGAACATAGAATTAAAAATGTTGCTTTTGAAGGCATAAAACCAAAGTTTAAAAATTGATAGCTTTTCACAAACGAAACTATATAGTAAAAGTCATTTGGAGACGAAAATAAGCTTCTGAAAAGAGCAAATTATTGGTAACCTATTTTCTTATATCCTTTTTTTCATGTTGAATTGAAAATTACAGCGATAAAAAAAATTTTCAAAAATAATTTGTATATTTCTTATAAATTTTGAGTAGCGACATTTTGAAAATAATGAAGGTTTCTTAGCCACAATTTAGAATTTAGTTAGAAAATTGGTCGGATTTGTGGTTTAACTCATCCACTGTAAATAAACAAAATCCAAGAAGGCTGGATCAATAAGTGATCTTAGATATTCTGTTTTTCCTGCAACACGAATCATCGAAATAGTTCTTGAGAGTATTCCTGTGATTTCAGAAATATCAATTTGACACCTTGGCCAAGAATTGCATATTTCGAGAAACTCCCTACAAAATATTCAGATTATAGACTTGCAGCTTCATGCTTACGAAGTTCAACTAACTCTAAGAAATGAAGCCTACTACCACGTACATCGAAGAGTGTTCGATGAATCATGAAACAACGATAAGTGCGTCAAAATGGATTTTCCGAAAATTCATGAATGATTCTTGAGAAACAAACGCATGCACAACATGTCACTGTTTGGTGATGATTTCGGATTGGAGACATCATCGGATCATTCTCCTTCGAAAATGCGGCCGGTCAATCAATACTAGCTCATGGTGCTCGCTATCGTGATATGATAATCTAGTTCTTGGTACCTAAATTGTAAGATCTGAATGTGGGCGACATGTGGCTTCAGTAAAACGGTGCCACATACCAAGCAACCCCAGAAACAATTCAACTACTTCGTTAGGAATTTCGACAGCCCTTATAACAGAAGCTTCACCAATAGTTACAACAAGACATTACCAAAGAACTAATTCTAAAATGGCCTACCTATGCTGAACACTTTCCAACCAACCAGAATACTTCTTAGTGTCATTGCAAAATTATTTATTTTAAAACTAAGCTTATGCAAAAGAGAAAATTCAATTTCAATTTAAAAAATTATTGTCAATTCAAAACCATATATCGTTTCCAAAGAAGCAATTTAATATGAGCATATTATCAAAGCAAGCAAATTAAAAAAAAAAAGAAAAAAATTCCCTGCTTTTGCAACAAAGTACAAAAACGCTCTCTTGAATTTTATTACCAAAGTTCAGCTAAAATGAAACATCAAAGACAAAAAAAAAACCATCGATTGTTTCCGGCATCACGGCAAAGAAATAAAAAAAATTTAATTTTAATTTTTATGGCTTCCGGCGTTTATTACGGTTTTTGTCTTTGGCTTTCTTTGCATTTTTTTTAGTGCAAAATTCGGAAACTCTAATTTTATTTCTCGTTACGTTATTTTATTTTTAATTTTATTTCTTAAAGAACTCCTTTTGAAAGAACATGCCATTTGTATACGTTGACAGCAGCATTTGTCCTTAACGTCGTTGTCATCATTACGAGTATCTCAGGAGACAGAGCGTAAGAAAGAGAGCGCAACGTAACGCGATGCGTATGGTAGCTTCATCAACAAAACAGTAGCAGCAGTTGCTACATGTTCTGCTGCATTGCTTAAAAATACTTTTAGGGTTGAGAAGGTCCTTCTTGGTACAGTGGTATATTTTGCACATTAGTAAAAATTTAAAATACTTTCAATATCTGAGAATGGATTTGCAATTTTTTGGTAAAGAACAGCGATGGGCAAAAAAGGAAAAATGAGCCAATTTCAGCTTATATTCAGACATAGTATTTCAGAAAATAACCAAACCATCAAACATTATTTTTTTTGGTTGTTGTTGCATCATTTCAAAAAAAATCAAACAAACCGAACGGAGCGATCAAGGAAACAACAGTGCGCAATTGCTTCAGAATTGGCTTGATTCTTGGAATTGGGTTTTGGTTTATTGCAGAACTTTTTTTTGCTGTCTATATCGAGTTCATTTTGGTGTTTTTTTGTTATATTATATATGTTGTTTTTGTTGTAAGTAGCTCCTGCTTCCAAAACTTTTGCCCATATATGGTCTTAAAGGCATAATGTTATCAAAACTAAGAAATGTTTGGCAAGTTGGACTTGATCAATTGGATATGGTGTGATACAAAAGTAAGAAAATTGTGTAAAACTTAACGTGTTTTTTCTTTTTTGGACAGGGTGCATATAAGAACTGTACCAAATATATTTCAAAACCTTTTCGTGAACAAATAACTATATAGTGCTAAGTGAAAACATATTTTGAGACATTTCCAATTCCAAGGCGACTTTTACAGGAGTTATGACTTAAATTTCTTAACAAGTGTTGAGTTTAAAAGGATTTTTTGAATATGAGTTTGGCATGAGATATTTTGAAGTTTTTCATTCAAACTCACTCTCATTCTACTGCGTACCTCTAAAAGCGGTAGCGCTGTTATAAAACTACTAAGTAAAGTATTTTTTTCATTTGCTTTAGTTTATATCTTTCTGCTCCTGTATTTTTGTCCTTTGCGATTCACTTAATTTGATTTCCATTTTTTTTTTCCTTCACTTTTTATATTTTGCATTATTTTCCCCAGTTTTTTCGTTTCGTATTGTGATATAGCTAAGGCACCGCATCTCGCTGCCGTTGGTGAGGTTGCAAGTTAAACATTATAATAATAAGCTGCAAATGTTGCTAACAAAGCGTGTATCCTTTTATTTCAGCGCCATCTTTAGCTGGTGCTGCTATGTCGTCTTTTCGTTTGGATCGTCTTTATATTTTACATAACATTTTCTTTTGTTTCTACTTCTTTTCTTATTACTATTATTATAACGGTTCTTTTGCCCCATATTCTTTCATTCGGTTTTGTGCAGAAAACAACAAATTTCTTTTAAAATAAAAATTTCTTTCGTATAAATTAGCATCAGCATTTTTTCGCAACTAACTTCATAAACATTCTTTTGCATTTTCTATTTTTGTATCCTTTCAAAGGATCGAGGTAGGTTTTTGTGAAAATTAACAAATTTACATTGGGTGCAAAAAGGGGTTTCTCGACGTTTTTTAAATTTCCTTTAACTTCTTTTTTCCAAATATTATTTGCATAGTAAACTGCATTTTGTTTTTTAAATGTGATACATTAGCTGACAAAGAAGCGTATTGTCTTAGTCAATATTAATAGCAAACCTTTCTTTGAAGGGTGTTTCAGGTTTGTAGATAATGTGCAAAGCTTTTTTGAATGAATATTTGAATTTAAATGGTTTAAGGTAAACTTAGATATTTTAAAATGAGTTAGGCGTACTTTGAAGTACTTTTTATTTCTTAAGACTATCTCTTATACTTTTAACGCTTTAAACTCATTTGAGGCGCAGATTTTGTTCAAATTTTCTGCTCTATTTAAATTCACTATTAAGAAGTACATATATTTAATATACAATAGTTGAAAGTACTGGTCATATCTCATACTTTCAAACTTTTACCATAAGCAAATATCATTGGAGTTTAAAACTACCATCTTGTGAATGTAAACTATGCACTTTGTTGAAAATAAAATGTTAAGTTCAAATAAACTTAGCGAATAAAAGCCACTTAACGACAGCGGCGAACTAAGTGGTATACATTTAAAGTAGAGAGAGCGACTTCGTACAACCAAAATCCACACAAAACACTGTTGAGCGATAAAGATTTGTCCACCACATACAAACCTATGCACACACATACCAAGAAGGCAAAATTGAAAATAAAATGTTATAAAATTAAATCAAATAAAACGAGCGAAAGACAAACGGACTAAGCGACCGTGTAATAAAGAATGAACGACTGATCAAGCGAACTGAAGATAGCCGACAATAATGGTAGATGGATTTTAAAGTATCGATACTTATATAACAACTATGGCGACCAAGTTAAAGTATATGGGGAGGTATTTATTTTTGATCACAAACACAAACTTATTTATTGTATATTCGTCTTAGAATTGTCGATAGGGAAGCACTGCCAAGTTCGTAAGAAGAAAAATTAACTTCGCTTGTGAAAGGTTATGCAACACATGACGAGCATAAGTCATAAGTCGATAACTACTTTGGTAATTATTACCATATCATGCATTGGTTAAAACAAAGATTGATTTGTCACAAACATTCACGTATTAATAATTACAAAATGAAGTATTTGGTAGAAAAATTCGTTGAACAAAAAGTCGATACTTGAAAGTATTGACACATAAATAAATCGATAATTTTAAATACCGCCATAAAATTAATATTACAATAAATTGATACTTCAAAATTTTCATTTATTAAATATCGGTATATCATTTAGTTTTCTCTCTGTTCAGAAACAAATAATGAAAAATGTGGCGCGATGTACAATTCAATTTTCAATTGAAAAACGGAAACGGAAGAGATAAAGAAGAAGAACTTTGTAAATAAAAAACAAAAAATAAAAGTTAGAAGCAAAATAGGAAAAAAAAAGAATTAAATGAAGTTAGTCAAACATTGATTCAAGTAAAAACCTTTTAGCATTGTGCGCTGTTAAAATTATAATCCAATCGAGGAATTGGGTTAAAATAAAAGAAAGTCAACACAAAAAGATATTAAGCGAGCGAGTGAGCGCGCGCATAGGACCTGCTGTCGTCGCAACAACAAAGCGATAAAAGTATATTCTCTTATATGCAAATTTTTGATAATATGGCAACGCTCCGACATTTGGTTGCAAGTAGCGCTTTGGCAGCAAATTGAATTTAAAACCATTTTACGAAGCTTCAATGTGCACTACGGTAAGGTAAGGGTTTGCGCATTTTATATTTATAGATGTGATGAACAAAACGGCAATATTTGATGTATGTGAAAAGTGAAATTATGACATGCATTAGAAACGCTATTTATGTACAGAATTTTTTACATAATTAAATAAACGAAAATGGAAACAACAAGGTTGGAAAAATCATGAAAAATGTTATATAATGGAACATTTATTTTTTCTAGACATAAAAAATTTTAGTGAAAGTTAAAATACTAAAGCTTTTGCTATGTTAAAAATTTTCTTGCAAAACATCATAACTCCATTACTTAACTGGATTCCACGATGTCTCCTAGCAAGTGTGTCGATAAGATTCAAATATTAACAAATAGTAGCAATAGACAATCGACAGAGACAAAAAAATAAGTAATATGTCCAAAAATCTGAGAGAATCAAAGGCTTGAAATATTTTGAATAATATAAAAATATTGAAATAATTGTAGTAAATCAAATTCGACAGTATCAAAAAGTTTGAATGAATGTTCTCCAAAACTATTAAATAGTATTGAAAACCCTATAGAAATCCAAAACTACTGGAAAACATTAAAAACCGTACACTTTCAGAAAACATAAAAAAGTGTAAAGTTCAAACGAACACCCTTTTCCTACATCAAATACGAGTAGAACACAAACAGCATATGCTTTAAAAACTCCCATTCAACTCTATTCAGCTATTTTTCATGTACTCTTGTACATCGCATTTTGTTAAAATAATATTTGAACTTATAATGGATTTTTGCCAATTTAAATAATATTACAATTTTATGCAAACAACTGGAGTCGATTCAACTCAACTAGACTCATCGTCTTGACTTAACACGGAATGGAAAAAAAAGGATGTAATATAAAGCCAAAAAAATGAAAGACTTCTCTTCTCAAACAATATGAATACAAAAGTGCAGTCAGTTAGTATGTCAGTTTTTGTGTGTGTGTGTGTGTGTGTGTGTGTCGGTAAGTATATTTGGCTGCAAAAGTGCATTTGGGTTATTTGGCGCAAGTGGTATTGAAACTTGTCTATATGCACTTATGTTTCAACTACTTTTTTCATAGTACTAAGTTATTGTACCTACTTTTAAACAAACTAAACTAGTTGCAGAATTTTATCTGAAATGAATTTATAAAACATTTTCAAAGCTGATATATGCTTGAATGCTTGATGAATATTGGAAACAATATTGTTGCTGAAAAAGTTTCAAGTTTGAAATTCTGAAATATATAGAATATATCAAAACCGCTCAGGTAACAAAATTGTCCGACAGCTATGCTTAATTTTTACATTTGCTCGCTAAACTTTGTTACAATAAATTTTTTGTATCGAAAAATTATATATGTAATGAAGAACTTAAGCTCCAAATATGCTGTAGGCTTAATATTATGTTCGTGTCGTATATCAAAGTAAAAGAACAAATAATCCACTTTCAGCTAAATTAAACCAATTTATGCAATAATTTTCTTTATCACCAGCGTTTTCTCTACTCTCTTGCCGGCCTAACTATGTTGTAACAAATCTTTGCTCTTTTTCAACAAAAAAAAGTTCCTTGCTGCACTTAAAATATGATTTTAAGAGCCAATAAAGATAATCCCTTTTATTTCTTTTATTCAGCACTTAAAGTATGCTCCTTTGTGCTTTTGTTTGAACATTAAAAAATTTAATTTATTTCCGCAAGCTTATAAATCTTAGTGGCGCCCTCTAAGAAACCAAACAAACTGAAACATAAAAAGTAAAACTTAACAAAAAAGAAAAAAAAAAATGAAAAACTGGGGAAAATACAGTTCAAGTGAATTATAATTTTTATCAGGCTGTAAAACGTGAAAAATTACCCTACTGCGGTCACCAATACATACATACATACGTAGCGTTGCCATCGTGTATGCGTATGTACCCAGTAGGCAAGGGCAGGAGCTTGCAGGCCTTCTAGCAGGCCTTACCTGGTAAGATTAAGGCCCTACCACCTCCTTTCAAACTTACTTTCTTTTTTATATGAAACGTCCCGATAAGTAAGGCCTCATTTAGCAGGCCTGATAGAAGTACTCTTCGAGCAGGTCTTCCTACATCGCTTGCGTCAAGAGCCCTTCTAAGAGCGCTTACCGTAGAAGGGGTCATAGAAGTACTTTGAAAAAATTAAATCTTAATACGTCGTGAGACTCTTAGTTAAATATTTTTTTTATCTGCGTCAACCTCCCTTACGTTCATATTTTTAATGTTTATTTTTTATGACGATTTCTTAATTTATAATTTGACATTGAATGCACAACACTCTACCACTTTAGCATAACATGAAACAGAAGACCAACCTAGCAACATGCACACCGTGCCTTACTGCTAACCATGTATCAACTTTTGATGTCGTATAAGTACAATGCAATGTCAAAAAAGTAATGTCGAATCATAAAACATTGCAATACATGAAATAAAAAAATACATGAAGTCCTTCTTTTTTGCCTTCTATTATGAGGCCTTATAGCACTGCTGCTGTGGGAAGGCCTTGTAGCACTGCTGCTATGGGAAGGCCTTATAGCAGTTAATATTGACAGATTATAAATAAAAACAAAAATCATACCAAAAAAAAAAAATTTTTTTTGTTATTTACATGAAAATTTAGTTTTGAGAAGGCCTCTTACAATCGGAGCAGTGCTAGCAGGCCTTCTCTGGGGAAGGCCTTGCTCAATTGCCTGCTGGGTAGTTATATCTCATATACACACATACCATAAATAATAACTTGCCGACAATTTATGAGTAGGCTTTAAATTTTAAATAAAGAAACAATGGGCGGGAGTACGAAGAATTTGCATAGAGGACCAGAATATCAGAAAATTCAATGAGTAAATAAGTGCTGTAGACTCGTGGTATGAAATTTTCATAATGCTTGATGAAGCTTGAAATGCATTCCTTATGACATTTATTAAAACTTTTGTTGTGACTATTTTTTTTTCTGAAATAAAATACACTGAAATGTTTGCTAAGTAGA
Source organism: Meiosimyza decipiens (assembly GCA_963680825.1). Taxonomy (NCBI): domain Eukaryota; kingdom Metazoa; phylum Arthropoda; class Insecta; order Diptera; family Lauxaniidae; genus Meiosimyza; species Meiosimyza decipiens. The sequence continues at coordinate 6,864,983 of OY804261.1, read as the reverse complement.
TTAACTCAGGCTTAAGCAAATATACTGCTCTGATGAATAAAAATGTATTTAGTATCCTTATGGTTGATTAAATGCCCTTGCTCTCCCAACTGCTTTTGCACATTTTTATCACATACTTTAAAAAAAAATTTAAGAGTTCCAAAAACTGTCAGTAAACAGCAAAGAAGACCATGGATTTCGCGCTGATCACGAATTCTTTCTAAGATAACCGAATGAAAAATTTTTAACGTGCTATATTTAACTTTAACTTTTGTTTTTGAAACTGTTTGATATCACATTTTGTTTACAGGGAAAATATATAAAAAAACCGAATTTTTATTTTATTTTGGTATCTTCGACCTGTTTTTTTGTGAATATCAAATATCTTAAGCTTAATGGAAAAACCTCTTCAAGTCAAATACCACTAACATGTAATTACAATTAACTGCTTTTAAAGAGAATAAGCTAAATGTCACATATGCGAGTGCCATCTATTTATATTGTCTTGTGTTAAAAATGTCTGTCCAATTTGAATGTTACAAAAACAATGGTTCAAATCAAATTGTCTACAGGTCCTTACCGCTGGTGTGGGCACGTTTTTGTTTGACTGGAACAATATTTTTCTTACCTACTTATAACACTAATACAATTCCGGGACTTAGTCCATGACTACTATGTAGGTTGTTTGGTTGTTACTGTCGGGCCATGAATCAACCCTTTACCTGTAGTCGAGGAAAATATTGATAATTTTTTGGGCCACTAAGACAAAGAAAAGTTAATGCAAAATATAAAATTAATATACTTATTGATTTTTGAAAATCTATTGCATTTTTAACTAATTTGGTTTATCTATATGATTTATATGAAATTGCTTACATAGAAATGGTTTGTAACGCTTTGGCGCAAAATAAACTGAACCGATTTTAATAATTCTTTTTTTAAAACAACATACTTTTGCTAAAAAAAGATATTGCATACTTTTTTTTTTAGTTTTTAAAAGTATGTGTTGTTACTGTTGTTTTTTTTTTCGCATTCGTACCGCTTGTATTTGGCTTCAAAATTCAAAGAACAAACTCTATTTCAATTGTGTTTTTATGACTTGAAAAGAAGATAAAATTAAGAGAGTAATTTCAATTTGAAAACAAAAACAACGAGACGTGCGCGCGCAAAATTAGCAATTAAGTTTACTTTCAAAAATTAATCACTTTAATAATAAAAATTTTAATTTAAAAAACAATCTGCTTAGCAAATACTGTGTTACACAATACACTATAAAACCAAATAATACAACTACTGTGAAAAACAATACATTAAATGTAAACATACATCACCTATCGATGCAATTTTGACTACTTAGTTTTTATATAACTGATGCTAAATTAATCATGCTTAGATCACTTTCACTTTGCTTAAAATGATAGTACTTATTGCAAAATCCGGTGCAGTTTTCGCTGCCATTCCCTTAAAATTTCTGCATCTATGGTCAGTATCACACCCAAAAACTCTTTAAGCATTTAAGCTTATGATTATTGCTTAAATGAGAACTTTCAAGCCTACTTAGCAGGTTCCGCCCAATTTTTGTTTTAATATTTATGTTCTTTGTTGGTTTGTACAAAATATCAGCTCTTTAGGTATGCTAACTTAAAATGTTTACTGACGTATACGGCGCGTATTGCGCCCGATTCAACACATTGCCTTGTAAAGTTAACCAAATTAGTGATGGTATTTGAATTATTTGAGGATATGCTGAATTTTGAGTCGGTTTGTATTTTGTGCTCTATACTTCGAAAAAATAAAAATTTACTTAAGCAAAAAAGTCATTTGGATTTTCTTCTAGGCATGTTTCAATAAATTGACTAATAAAACATGTACATAAAATTAACCGAAAATGCGTCAAAATGTACTTAAAACGCATATTATAATGACTACACAAAAAATTTACTGAAAATGCCATCACTGATAAATAGCTGCTAAAAAATAATTGTAACGTGCTTGCAGTGTAATATTCTAAGCACAATTTATACCAAGTTCTTACTTTGAACAAAAAACATCGATATAAAGCTCAAATAAAATGAAGCCAGCAATTTTCCTTAGCATTGCGCTCTTGTTCTTTGCGTTTTTAATGGAAACTGATGCGGAATGCACAAGTGCGTCATGCAAATTTTGCAAGGAAGAGACAAAAGGAAGGAAGACAATGTTGGCGGCTGTTTGTTATGCCATTATTAATGAAACTTAATGTTTGTGAAAAATATGGATATATATAATTTAAAATTTGTTTTTGGTTTTTTTGTGCGCTTAAGTATATATGGGATAATCCTGAAACTACTGAATCGGTTTTAAAAATTATTTTACCAAAAGGAGCTACACCATTCCAAATATCATAGGTTTTATTTTATTTTACTACAAATAATGGACATGGTATTTACCATGCAACAATATTGGTAGCAATGGTTTTTGAAATTTCGTGCCAGGTTGTATTTTATAGATACATGCTAAGCATGTCACGAATTATAAGCGGTTGAAACTTTTTTGGTGGTGCAACAAGGTCAATAACAGAAGGCTATGTAGGTCTTTCATGTTTTCTGTGAAGACTATTTGGTCAAGACACTGTTTCCTATTCAGTCAGACTGTCAGAAAATAAAGCATTTCTGGTAGGAGATGTCGCAATCCCTTACTGGGAATCTAGTATTACAAATTTTATGATTGTATATTTGTTTTATTATTAGATCTTATTTTTACTATTATGGGAATAACAAAGCCTCTAGAATATATATACAAAACAAAATAATTACTCATAGTTTGCAAATTCAAATTTCTTTAAGCGATGAGTCAACTTTGCCGAGTTATGTTGTTGTCATTCTTTTTGTATTAGTAGATGTCAAAGCTTTAATATTTGCATTGAAAGTGCTTCTGCAGTCAGCAGATATTAATGAAAATTTTACAAGCTTTTCAATGTTTTTGGATACAATCAATAATTATTAGCCCATATGACTTTTTCGTAACAGTTTGGTTCTTATAGATTTTCTGAATTTTAACTAAATTTTTTTTTTTTCATTTTATATTTCTTAAAATCTTTTCTATGTAAATTATATTCGGCAATTTTTAGCAGTTTATTTTCATTACCCACTTGAAGTTATTCAAGTGAAAAACTCGCCCACATTACATTACACACAGGTAACCAAATTTTTCTATAATGCACTCTACCATAATTAACTACCAACATTCAGTTTAGTCACAATGAAAGATACCAATTTATATCGGTAATTGTAAGCGAAATTGGCACGTTTTTATGCTTTTCATTACGCCATTCACTCAAAATTATTCGCGCATATTCGATGACCATTCAGCGAGCGTTGTAATGAACAACAAAATAAAACTTTTGTTACAAAAAATTTAAATTTTAGCAAAACTCATTCATTGTACTATGTTGAATACGTAAAATTCATGCATTTTCGGAAACATACAAAAAACTCATCCATCCATTTAAAAATTGTACTCAGTATTTTGCAAAATTTGTTTTTTTTTTGGTCCTGTTAATTTTAATTTTCAAATCATGCTTCATGTAGCATCATCAACGCTCGTTTTGCATGAGACATTTTTGCTGTCATAAAAAATTTACTTTTTTTCTTCTTACATTTTGATGTAATTTCATTATGGCTTAGTGACCCAGTAGGAAAGATTTCTTAAGAAAATTTTTTACATACCAAATTCTAACTCTTTTTATGCAGCGCAGCTTATTTCGAAAAGTAGTTTGATTCCGTTTTAAGCATAAGATGTTAAGTGCTTGAAACTATTAAAAAACTTTTTCGGTAACAAATTATCAGACTCACAATGTAGATTAATGTACTTTGGATCGAAATTTCATATTCATTCCATCTGTTTTAATTTTCATGAATTTTCTTTTTTGTGAGTTAGTTTCGAGATAAATCGAGTTCGTGAAATTTTCCGCCAATTCGAATATTGTGCGATTTTTGAAACGATAACGTTGGCAAAGTTTCAGTTGGTAAAACGAAATAATACAACCACTTGTTGGAATTTATATATAGTACAATTAGTGCCCAAAGTGCACTCTACAAAATCTTTCTACTGGGTCAAATTTGAATTGCACAACAATTTTGTGGTCGCAGTTATCTAATTTACTAAATACTTACTCTATTGCCTTTATTATGCTCCTTTGCCTCATCCTTTCAAAACCACATCACAGTTTTTCTATTGTAACCACCACCACTTCACTTCAATGCGAAGTTACTTTTAACGGCATGCACGTCGTCCACCATACTTTTCTCGTACCTCGTCCCCCGCACATTCAACTGCTTCTTGCTTAAAAAAGGGCACTTTATTTTGCATTTTGTTTTTTGTTTTTTGCGGCTTCATTCTGTAAATTTATTCGAAACATGCACAACTAATGAAACGTTTCTCGAATTTTTGATAAACTGAAAATTAGAAGCAAAAATTTGTGGGCGTGTAGAAATTTTAAACACATTTTATATCAGTCGTTCTGTTGGTGTATCGCATGAATTTCCTGCATATCCTGTGTAGGAAAAAAGGCATCCTCTGTAGATGGAAGCGAATAATGAAAACAAAATGGAAACAGCAACGAATTGTTACTGTGTAACAACTGCGAACCTTGATATGTAGTATGGCTTAAAAGCGTTTCACCTTTGCGCCGTTATGCGTAAAACTCTTTGCCAGATACCAGCGCTTCCTTCTTGCTGTCGGCATCATCGTTGTCTCAAATTTCTGCTCCTTTAAATAAAAACCTCGTAAATTTGGCAACTTTTATCTGGTAACAAAAAGCTGAAGAATGCAAAAAATTTAAATAAAAAAAAAATGGGAAAAAACTTCAAAAAACTCATCGTAGCGCACACCTTTGTTTCATTTGGCTTAAAAAAATAAATAAATCGCCATAATCACAATTAAAGTAAAGGTACATTATTGCGGCTGTGTAATTTTTGCTTGTAGACGAAACCAGCTAAGACTGATTTTGGGGATATGAGAGACAAGATGGAGCTATGGCACCTTACGACAAGAATGACAAGGAGGTCTGGACGGACGTGGTTTTAGAGTACGGATGTTCTTAAAAATGGCTTCACTTTGTCTACAGAGTTAAGGCTACGGGGCAGGAACTGTTTTGTTGCGTAAATGTTTGATAATCGAGTGTTTTCTTACTGTAGATCTCGGCAACTTTGTCCAGGGTAGTGAAGTTTATCCTTCTTATAAAATAATAATAAAATTTTTGTTTCAGTTGCCTTTGTTTTGCTTAAACGATTTATGCTTATTTTTTTTTCGTTTCAGGACTTCAGTTGTCAACTTGAATAAGTTTTGGATATATTTGAGGTGAGTTTATTACTTGATTTTTCCGAAAGTTTTTTATTTAACACTCTTTCTAAAGACCTCTTTTCAAAACAAAAACCTCTTGATTAAAGTAATAAAAGTTTTCTTTTGGGCACCGATGAATTTTTAATACAATTTTTTTTATCACTATGGACCAAAGAGGGCCTTCCCGTCCACCACAATAATATAATATCAGTAGTTAAAAATCCAAACCTTAGACTGTTTTTTACAAAATCTGAAATCGAATACTTCAAGCCAACATATAAATAGTTTAAATGCATACTTGTAGATGTTGTGCAGTTATTTTGCTTTAGCTATGTGCCTTTTTGTCTATTAACTTAAAAAATTTTTAAATTCAGCAATAATGCTCATAATAATGCTTTCATATGCACGTAATAAATGGCTCATTGATTGTAGAAAAGATTTCACAGTCAAAATAAAAATAACGAAAATATATCAATCTACCTTATATTAAAAAAAACACGTCACTGAGTCCTTTTCGTACTCCTGTCAACATCACCGTTGTTGTCTTTAAAGACAGCGACATCCTACTGCGTGCGCTTGTGCTAATGTAACCACGTGTTAAATTCAGCAGCGGTAATAAATTTCATTGCGTTGTCCTTGTAACGAAAGGTGCACACCATGGCATACAGGATATATCGATGATTATCGCTCTTACTGCTCTTATCTTGATGTTAATTTTTAGCTTTTTATTGCTGGTATTTTGTTGGGTCCCTGCTATTTTGCATGCGCGTAATAAAGCGGGTTTAATAGAATTTAACATACCTACACATTAAAAATTCATAAACATTTTTGCAGTTAACGTAGTGTAAGGATAACAGCGTACAATTAATGTGTTTACTTATTTGTACAGGTCTTTGTAAATTAAATAATTAAATTTTGTGTATAGGTGAGCTGATGTTAAGAACATGCTTGTACACTAAGATTTTTTGTTAATTTCTGAGAATTTTTTACATGAAAAAAATGGTGAACATGGAAGTTTAAAAAGGTGGAGAATTTAAAGAGGGTTTTTATTTCACGTTTTAAAGATTATTGCTAGCATGAAAATTTTCTTTTGAGTAAATATGCAAAATATACTCTGATTTTACCTATATAGTCTGTGAGCGCCTTAAAATTATACCGTCGGTTTAAAGTTAGAGCACACTATATATGAGACATTTAAGACATAAATGTCTTGAGATAAAATTATCACATGATACTACCCACATTAGGATAGTCTCATATGATATAAATTGCTTGTGATAAAAATTTCAAGTGATAAAAATTCAAATGACTTAAATACACAAAAAAAAGACGTACATAAAGATTTTGTCTATCACTTGCATCGAAAATCGAATGCATCAAAAATCACATTTTCTAAATATGACATGAGATAAGTTTTGTTTTATGAAAACAGTCAACATTAAATTAAGATTAGTTTCAAGCCTTTTCATTTAAAATTTGATAAAAATTAAAATCAATTTTGGTAAATTATGATTTCGCATGGTTACGGCAACATTTTCTTACATGACATGATGTATTTTATTCCAAAAGTGTGCGTTAGTAGCATATAAAATATATAAACGAACATTGTTTTCTTTTCTGTTTCCAAGAAAATCTTCTATAAATGAAAATATACTACATCTATCATATCATATGCGCATCGTCTGTATGATCCTGAAATTGCTTGAACTGCGACATGGACCGTGAACTCTTAGTTTTATAAATGAGTTAGCTTTGAAATCAAAGATTTTTTGCTTTTATTCCTTTAGCATTCAAATTCTGCAACTAAAATTTAGAATTTATTATTAGGTAATATAATGTTTTCCACTATACTGCAAACGCAGTTTTGAGAACCTCTTGCTTTGTTTTCAAAATTAAATTAAGGAAAATTTCATAAAGTACAGACTACCATAAATTACTCTGGTAACTTGCCTTACCAAAACTTGAAGTTTTCTGATTGTATTGTAGTTGCTAGTCTCAATTTTCTGCATCTTATAATCACTTATCTTTAAAGGAAATTACACACTAAATCATCACAGCTTAGATCGTATGTGCGATGAAACTTTCATGAGATAAAAGTCACATGAAACAAAGCTCTAGACCCTGGCATTTAATAGACCTTCATCGAGAATATACATGGTAGTCTTGAACGCGAAATAGTTTTTCTGCGCCAACGATAGATTTGTTATTCACCACATAACTAAATGCACTTGATTTGAAAGACTGCGGCACTTAAAAATGAGATTATCTAATAATTAATTTACACAATTAAGAAAATCATTACGAAAATAACGTTCAATAACAATCTCACGCCATGAATATAACATGCAATTAAAATTTTAAATTGAATTGGGATTAAATTCACTTGGTTAACAGTCCGACTTAAGTTTTCACGTAACAAGTAAATAATGACATATTTTATTATTTAAAGTTTTATCATAAGAGCAGATACACTAGCGTTATAGAAACTCTCCAATTGCTGACACGGCACTTGCCGGAAAATTAGGATTCGCCAAATCACATTTATTTTTTGAATAAAACATGAAACAACTATTTTGGTTGATGTTATCACGAGCGTAATAATTAGAAGTCGCTACAATCTGAAAAGAGTTTTTAAGGTTTCATAAGAAAAAAAAACATTTTAGAAAACTTGAGTTTCGCACAAAAACATTTCATAATCAGGAAAGTAACTCAAAGTCATAATTTAAAAGCACTGGACCACAAAGTTTGCGGCACATAAAATGAAATTTAATTTCCTGCTCAAACGACACAGGCATTATTGGATAATTAACCTCACTCTCAGGCTTCTGCAATAAACGTCCACAAGACCCACCTTCTTGGTGACGGCAACAACTAATTTACATGCCATTCATTAATTCAAATTCTTAACATTGCCTAGCCAACATACAAGAAAAATTTCAAAATTTATTACAAATAACGCGGTAACGATAAAAACGAAAAATGGCATGCCAAAATATGTTAATGTTTTGTAACGAAATTCCCAGCTGCTGCTGGAAATTTTTCGGTACATTAAAAAGCGTGCTGAATAAAAGTCAAGAAATAAAAAAAAAATGGTCAGCTTAATTTGTTGACTTAATTTAATAAAGTGGCAGCAGTAGGTGCAAAAAGAAAAAAACGAAAAAACACCGAAACTTGTCAAAAGAAATCTCAATTATATTTCTTTTACTCGGCGTTGTTGTAAATTTACAAGCACCGAAAATTTATAAAAAAGCAACAACATAAATATTGTCAACAACATAAAGCAGCAGCGGCAGCAATAACAACAAAAGCACACCTTTCTGTTACTTGAGGGTTGCAATGTTGCTCCATTTTTGTTGGTTATTTTTTTTTGGGCCATAATTTATGAGCATCAGGTTGGCATGACGCTAATAGACTCATGCCTCCTGCCAACATTGAAGTTACGTCCTGCTTTTGTTCATGTCCTGTTCCGTGTACTATGGTGCATTGTGCACAGTGAAAATTTGTTAAGCTGGAATTTCAGTGCTTATGGTAATTATTAATGTTATTAAGAACCGTCAATAGAATTATGGATGAAAACAATTTTTACAAAATAATGCCCACGAAAATTGATCATAAATAAAAATACAAAATGTTTTTACCAAAATTAAAAAAAAAACAACTGTTTTTTATACAAGATACAAAACACAAAAGAGCCTAATTTACTACTTTGAACAATATCTTAGTACCTCGATCCCATAGTTTACAGTTTAGTATTGTCATAAAGTCAAGCTATCGAAACAATCAGATGCATCACTCTAAGGGAAATAGCTGCAGGGATCGACAAATATCCTAACTTGGTCTTTCTATGCTTTTAAAATATAATGACAAAATTAATATACGCCGTGTGTGGGGCATGAAAATTATCAAAATCGCATATAATTAGGCCATTCTGTTTTAATTGAACAAGTCCTTTAAACGACCCCCATCAGCTTTTTCCTAACAGAATATTTTTCAATTCCGATTTTTGCTATGTACATGTTCAGCATCGTTGCTTATTGTAAATATTACTAGAGAAAAAAGAAACAGGCCGAGCAAAAAAAAAAAGTGCAAAAAACTGCTTACAACAAATATGTGCCTGGAGTGTCGTAAGCGTGTGCCACAACAGCCAACATCTTCAAAGGTAGTAAGTAGTTGACTGGCTCTTACATCCCGCACACTTTATTCGGCAAAAGTTATTAAGCGAATTTGGGTCTAGATGTTCCCACAGGGATTTTAAATATGGCGTGGGTTGAGATTTCTGCTGCCAATCGACGACTGCTGGACGTTTAGAAAATCTTGGATTTTTTTTTTTTGATTTTTGTTTCTCTGCTCTGCTAAGCGTAGAGTTTGACACGCTGTGGTTGTGCGTGTATTTTATTTTATTTTATTTTATATTTTTCCATTCGTTTTGGTCAAAAATGAACTTTAGTCTAGGGTTGGCATTTACACTATCCCTGCGGAAACCAAAATAACACTCTGTTGGTGGCATCGTTGAGACATCATTAATAAATAACTTAGAAAATGCTTGCTAATAAAATGTAATTTGTTGTTGTTGTTGCTGTTGTCTTACCTGTTATGTTGTTTCTTTTTGGTTTTTGTACGTGCAACGCATTTCAAGTGTAAATATTAAAGTCAAGGGAATATTTGAAAATTAGCCTATATATAGAATTTTCTATGTTGTTGATAGTAAAATATTTTTGTTAAAAAAAATTCAAGTTTTTTTGAAGTCAAATTAGCGAGTTAATTAAATATTTAGAACTTGTTTAGTTGAGACTTATTAAAATTTTGCAATATCTTTGAGAAAAAATGTTCTCAGTGAACATGCTGCATTTTGCGAAACTTAAGCATGAAGTTTTTTTTAGTGAAATTCAAATTTAAGAACAAGACCAGATGAAATAGGCAAAACATTATTGCTCAACATAAATGACAAGATTAACAAAATGACAAGGTAAACCAGACAGACATGACATACAGTTTTGAATTTACCATGAGACATTTAAGTATTTCAAAACAGACAGAAAAACCCAGAGAGAGAAAGTAAATAACTATAGTAGGCGGAATAAGGATATAAAAAAAAAAGACTTTGAGCGAATAAGAATGCCACAGAATGCCACAGTTCTTTCAAAACCAATTTGAAAAGCAGATATTATAAATGCAAATTCGATATATATGTACTTTTTCGATATTTTCTATAGTCGCGTATTTGAACATCAAGTGAATTCAACATTTCGCAACAATAACTTGTTTCTTTTTATTATGAGATATAAAAATTTTTTTCTGTGGCAAATAGATCTCACAAATCAATATTATTTTACAAATTTTAAATAGATAATTTTTCTTAAGAGTTTTAAAAGTAACTACGATAACGCTCTAAAAGCTTTGGAAATATCTGTGTTTCTATTTACAAAACGCACATAAAAAAAGCTTTTCTTAGAGCCATCATCATTTGTTGATTGGATAAGAGGAATATGACTGACAATTTTGAAGACCAAGAGAATAACGAGCAATTTAGACGAACGAAATGGACGAGACAGACAAAGCATAAAAGTTAACTTTAATATTACGAATGACCTCGAGAGGTCCGAGCTAGACTAGACAAATCAGTTTAACGGACAATTTTGGACAGACAAGAGAAGTAGAGAAGATAAAAAGAGGTACTATTAAAAATGAGACTGACAAATGAATGATGTTAAACGAAATAAGTAGAACGATAGACAATTATTCGATAAACAAAAAAAAAAATCAGGAAATTTAATACAAAGAAGAAAACACGAAAGCCTAAAGCAGAGTTGAAATACTTTGTAATCTAATTAAAAATAGCGAAAAGGTTAGAAAAAATTAATAAATAACAATCAAACTTCTTAGAACTCCATTATTTATTTGTCAAAAGCATTTTACTTGATTGAAAGCTTTAAGCTTATTAGCTAAGAGGGCTTACAGCTGTAGTAGCTAAACTCTATTGGTTGCGTTTAAAATTTTTCTCAAATATGTGATGTGGTTTGATGGAAGAAACGAAGTCTTACCATTCCGCTGAATTATTTTTGGAGCATGCAAAGTCTTAAATATCATTTAACTTAACTAAATACAGAAAATGGCCCAGAAGAATGCTACGAAGACAACACACAAAACTTTAATTGTTTTTGAACAAGAAACTGTGTCAAGTTATTTTCTCTTAAGATAAAATTCGCGACCATATCGGCTCTATTATTAGTATACTGTTGCCTATATCTTCCAGTATTAAAAATCAATTTGGCAGTGGTACTGATGTATGTCTAGCTTTCGCACAAAAAAGTAATCATTTACTCAATTGCTTCGTCTTCTTCTTCTTCTGCCAGTAAATTGAATAAAAATGAGTATTGAATTAAATCGTTCCATTTGACTTCTAGTGTTGTCTTTGGTGTTGCTGCTTTTGTTGCTTTTACCGTTGACATTTATAAATAAAATGTCTGTAAAGACAATAGCAATTGTTACAATAAATAGAAAATAATAACTCTTGAACCCAACTCACTGGAAAATTGAAAATAATGACAATGCGGTGGCGAAAAGCAATTTAAAGGGCGGATTATTTCAGGGTAGGAAATACATCAAGATAATAAAGCAACAGTATTGCAAATTTAAGAACAATGAACAGGTGAAATTTTAAGGTTAAATAATTTGACTTTGTGTTTTTTGTATCATGCAAATTAAATTGCTTTTATGACAGGGAACGAGAAAAGTGACGACGGAAAAAAATCGTCTTTTACCCCTTTTTCACTAAAAAATTGCTACAATAAAAGTTTGTTAAAAGTTTTTAATTACTTTCATAAAAAAATTACTTAATTTATCTACCCATTTTGCTTGGTTTTGCACTCACACACATAAAACTTGCAATTAAAATAAATAACGTTGACACATTAAAATGTTACCCTCTTGTAAGTGAGGAATTACTGTTTTCGTGTCTTTTTTTCCCTTATTGCTCTGCCATACTTTTGTCTCACGCCAAAAAAGCTGCTACAAAAATTTATGCTTTAGGCAAAAAGAAAACACAGTAAGCTAGTGAAATATGACAAGTCAACGCAAAGCATGAAGCTCCTTACAAAAATTGAGGTGACGAATCATGTTTTTGTTCTGTATAATTGATTTAAATTAACTTTTAGATTCGTATTTTACGGCTTCTGAATATTATTGCTTGAGCACCCAAGTAAGCCAACTATCAAAATTTGACACTTTTCCCAAATGGAACTTTTGCAAGATAGAACGTAAAATATACATACTTCTGAAACAAGGAAAATTATCGGTCTGAAGTAAATTGTACCGGCCTATGCTCTGAATATTTTCGGAAGCTGAGATATATTAAGATTTTATTTGTGAACTTTATGAAAAGAAATGCCTATTGGGCTCTCTCAACTTTGAAATCGAACGCAGAAATATTTTTTCGGAAAAATGACCTACAAAGCTCGGAGTGAAACTCCTGCGCTTTCAGCAAACTCACATATACTGTGCAGTCATTTAAGAGAAAGCTATGTGATATTATGGAGGAAGGAAGGAAAGCTATTCATTATGAACTCAGATATATTTCGTTCCATGTGTTCATCAGCAAACGCAAGGTTCTAATGCACAAGGCTTTCTCACCGCGTTGCTTTCACAAAATCTTATTAAAGGAAGAGCATAGCGCAAAATCCTTTTGGCAAATTAGGACTTACTGGTGGTATAAGGCGACATAATTTGGAGGCGGTGATAGTATATATATACAAATAAATCAAACATTACAATTCTCTGACTTCAATCTGTGGTAATTGAGAAAAGACTGAAGTCGTAGTGTACTTTCCTTACAAGCCATATGTCACGAGCTCGGTTTCCGTCTAAGCTTTGTATCAAACTTTCCACATATCGAAATTTTTTTACTTTTCGAATATTTTTTTCTCCATATTGAACCTGGATTGAACTTTCCAGCTGTTGAAGAAATTGTATTTAATGGTGACATATCAGAGCATTCAGTCTACTTTGGTGTTCATTGTTTCACCAGAATATATTCAATCTATTCTTCCGTCTCCGCTTTTGAAGATGCAACGTATGAAGAGTTATCCATTGGAATTTAAGCTTAAGAAATCCTTCGCGGGTGCTAAGTGTAGCACTGTTCAGTTCAAGCTAACCGACTGTTGCATGTCCAGAAGTAATAAGGGGAATACAAATCAACTGATCTGTCACAAGACCTTAAACTTTTATGTTTTACAGTCATCTTTCGGCAGTTCTTTCCAATTCTGCTTACATCTGATTTTTGGATTTCGATTTGGCCTTGACGGTCGCAGAACTTTATGTACTACGCTGATGCCTTCCATTAGAAATATTTTAATAAAAACAACAATATCTATTATAATGAAAATATGCAAAAATAATAATAGAAATACCAACACTGACAGCAACTTCAACAAAAATTACCAAGACAAAATAACAGACTAGAACAACCTCAACCAGAACAACGCCAACAATAATATCAACAAAAAATACAACAGTATTAGAAACAACAAAAACTATAATAAAAAGACAAAGGGCAACAGCATTAATATCAACATCGAACAACAACAAACATGATAGCAGTAGCAACAATACAATATCTATTGTAGAAACAACAACAACAATAGTAACAACAACTACTGAAAAACACATTCAACAATAACTATAAAAAATGTAGCAAGTACGACAACAACAACATCAACAACAAAAAAACATAACAACAAAAACTACGGCAACACCAAAACGTCAATAATAACAGCAACAAAAGTAACAAAAAAAAAAACTACAACAGTAACAACAACAGCAGCAGCAGCAACAACAACAACAACAACGGCAACAACAACAACAACTACAACAACGGCAGCAACAACTACAACAACGGCAACACTAGCAACAACAACGTCATCAATAACTAGAACAACGGCAACAGTAACAACAACAACAACAACAGCAGCAACAAGAACACCACCAACAACGACGACAACGGCAACAGTAACAACAACAGCAGTAGCATTAACAATACTAACAACTGTAGCAAAAACAGCAGCAACAACAACAGCAACAGTAGCAACAACAACAGCAGCAACAATCACAAGCACCACTTTTTGTTCCAACTGATCTCACAAAGTGAACATACCTAGTCCCAATATGTAAAGAGTAAAGTAACCAACTAAATGAGCCCTAACTGTGTAAAGCCTTTTGACATGGTAAAGTGGCGTGGAAATTTGAAAGCAGGTGTCACCGGTGGCTAAAACAACAAACAAAAAGCAGCAAACTTGTTGTTGCTGCTGCTGTTGTTGTTGCTGTTAATTATGCAGCAATTCATCATAAAAACTGGCTGAAGAATTTCAAAAGTATCTCTTGAGTTATGCAAAAGTTAAGACAAAGTTTCTTTTAAGTAAGAAACGTAAAAAGTGAGTAAGTGAACTATGCTATGCGCCATAAGAGTGTGATAATTCTGCAAAAACAGTCAAACACTTTTACATTTTATAGAAATTAATAGCTGCTGTTAAGGAGTTATGTTTGGAAATTTTTAAGAGTACATTAGAGGAATCTTGAAAAGAAGAAAACACAACAAATTTTCAGAATTTTTTTCTTTGAAAACTATTTTTTATAAAAATAATAAAGCCATCCTTCTTCAGTAAATTATCAGCAACATCTTTTCAGTTTCAATATTTAATTATCAGTAAATAAAAAGACACAATACATAAGAATCCATAATCCCCATGCTTTTACAAAATGTTGCAATACACCCACTGTCGTCTTCTTGCACAGCAGATACCCGCCCAATCATTATGTTGTTCACTACCACTGACTGTTACACTGCTGTTGCTGATTATTTTGCCAAATTATAAACGACTTTAAAATAAATTAATTTAGCGTAAAAAGCAACACTACAGTAACATAGAAGAAGAACAAGCAACGTTAGCCACCCTAAAATTGAAGTAATGTTGCTGTCATTGTTATTTTTGTTGTTGAGCTCCTTTTTATTTTGCTTTTTTGCTGGTGGTTACTTTGTTTGCCATCAAGACAAGCGCGTAAATCCTTAAGAATTTCCATTCAAGAAAAGACATTTTCAAATGTATTACTAATTCGTCGTCAACATTGCTGTTGCTGTTGTTGTGGCTGTCTTATTTTTTTTCCTCACATTTTATTTTATTTAACAAAAAAATAAAATAAAATCTTAATTTTTTTTGTGGTATGAGCGTGTGTTGGTTTTACTAAAAATTTGCTATTGTTTTTGTAATTGAGGAATATCGCTTTTTGACAAAAAAAGCTTCTCCTTCGGTTTATTACGTCTTTTTCTCATTCTTTATTTTTATGTTTTGCTTCTGGAAAGTGTTGTTTTTATCAGTGGCTTAGCAAGAAATTTTCTGGATTGTTGGAGTAAAATAAAGTTTTTTCTTAATAAAAACTTCAAATTAAATGTTTGAGGTTATGTTTTGCAAAATTGAAACAAAGAGTTGCTATAGAATATTCTTCTTCAGATTGCACTTCCATAGAATGCTGACAGTATTATATTTAAAACGTAAACGTAAGCCTCGCTTCATATTATTTATTCCAAAATATGCGTTTTTCATAATACCTTAGAAACAACAGCAGTTGACTGTCCGCCACGAAATCTCCTACAGAACTGAAACCTTTCAAGGTAATTTTCAATGAGTTGTCTACTCAAATCAGGCGTTGACTCGGACATACCACGGCTTGTTTCATTTTTGAATGCACTAGAGCTACAATTAAACACAATCTTTAGCGTAGTTCCAAAGTTAGAGCATAAACGATGTGAAAGCACACGACCTCAGAGGACTGACATATTTAAATATTTGAAATGCTTACAAAAAAAAGTGCAAATATCTGATAAAGTTGTTACTTTTACAAAGATTATAGTTATTTATACTACAATTGTTGGTTAAATTTACCACAAAGAATATTTTAATTTCTTTCTGAACGATGTTATCGCTGCTGTTATCTATAGCATATTTTTCTTTTCGACAATTGTTAGACGTGCAGGGAAAAAAGATTGCTGATTCTCTGCTAGATTTTACATTAAACATTAAAAATAATCTTTTATGTTCACTAAAATATTAGTATTGCAACCACTGTTTCTCACTAAAAAAATTTGTTGCATGACATATTTTTACACCAAATTTATATACAAAGTTGTAAACTAACTACTTTTTTGGTAGATTTACAGTAAATAAACTTACCAGCTCATATCGTTTTTGGTTTAAATTGCTTATCTCGTCGGTTTAATTAACCTACCTTATCGGTAGGATTACCCGCGAAATAGTAAGTTAACAACTTTTTCGATTAAGATTTCTTTTTAGAAAAAAAACCGTCGTTTTCGGTTAAATTTACCTATGACTTTTTTTGTACATAGAAACTTTTCACGCATTAAAGTCAAAATTGACCATGTGGATATTGCTAGTGGTATTTCAATGTTGAAATCACATAACGTCTAAGTCAGAATCTTTAAACAAACAACCAAAAAGATCAATTTTAAAATGGATATATATTATAATATAGACTTTATGCTAATGTAGTATCTTCTCTTAAACCACTTGGGGGTTTTTCAGAGTTCCCTATATGACAATTTTGCAAATTCATGGATCCACCGAACAAAAAATGAGCTAAATTATTGAAGAATGAAATGCCATTCGAAAAATCAGTGTATCTTCTGCGCATTATATGGTCAGCAGGCTTCAATTCTTAAGTGAGTTGAACTTTAAATCGATGATGATCTGAACCTAAGTGCAAAATATGCCATAATGTGACATAAGTCAAGTTGAAGTGCTCAACGTTCCATGTAAATGTTAAACTTTGCTCTTGGGCTACACTTTCACAAACAGCACCAATGTTTTTAGTGAAGCCTGTGCTACCCAGGGTAAAGAGTTGAAAGTTCTTCTTATATTGGAGGTGCCACACTCACGTCTTCGATTTTTCTGATTTTTTGACTACTTTGTTTGTGCAGCAGTAGTGGAATTACTGAACAAAACTAAGTAATTGTGATGTCGTAGAGACCTCTCTTCAATATTGAAAATCCTTAAAATACGTTTTTCTCTCAGATAATATGTAGAGTGGTCTGAAAATGTTCCTAAAAAATAAATTTTATTTAAACAAATCTTAAGTTGTTCGCATATCATACGCATATCCTTTTCAATCCCACATCATCTACGACACTGTTTTTAATTCACTATTTTGCTCAAGTCTTATTGTTATTGGAGTTTTTCGCTTTCCTCTACTATTGTTGTATTTACAAGGATTACATAGTTCTGTTGATCTACGATACATACGAGAAAGTTTTTTTTTGTGCATGTATGTTATCATTTGTGTGCTAGTGTATTTGTAAAATTTATGTAATTGTTTTAGTTAATCGTGCGTAATTGATTTTATTTTGATCTCATTTATGTGGTAACATTTTATTTGATATCATTTATGTTATTTGCTATTGCTGTTGTTTTATTCCCACATTTGTGGGTGACAAAAATGCTATAAATTAGAAATACAACTTTTTTATTGCATACTTTTGGGGCTTTATAATAAAAATAGCAAAGTTTTGTTAAGAACTATTGATTAAAATGATTTTATATATTTTCTTTAGTCAGAAATTTTGTAATTTCATTTAAGATAGCTGATTTTCACCAACAAAGGCATATTTTCAATTTTGTGCCTGAATTTTTCCAGTCACTACACCCACTAATTGGTGGCCCATTAACCTCACGGTTTTTTTCTTGTTGCCAACAAATGGCATACTTAAAATTCCTTTGCTGCTGCCTTCATATTCATAGTAAAATTTTGAGTATATAGCAACAACAACAGTAGCAGCTATCGCGAAATTTTCCACACTAAATTGACAGTAATTAAATTTTGCTTTCTCGTTGCCATTAAGGGGAAAGCAGTAGCAAAAACAACGGCAACACTAACACCCTTAGCATGAGGAGCAGTAACAGCAACAGCACCCTTTGGCTGCGCGTCCTTACAGCCAGTTGCTGCAGTAACTTAAAACAGGCTTCCATCATGAAGGTGCTCATCGCCGTCAGCATGAAATGTCAGGCCGCATCAAAGTGAGTTGCTCTCGAAACTTACGCTTCAGTACGAGTGAAATTCATGCGAAATTGACGTTGTGCGTTGGGATGGTGTCCTAGAAAGCCCTTTAAGTTTTTTGCCTGTTGCACATAATACTTTTGGTTCTTTTAGAGCTTTTCATGCTATTGTATGGCTTTTGTTTTCACTTTAGACTTGTTGTGTCATTCGCGTTAGACTTTTTTCCCTACTTGTCATAAAGAAAATTCAGCCAGCTACTGCGTTTTCTGGCACGGGTGATAGTGGTGGTTATAAGTTTTCACACTTTCCCAGAAATGCACAAAGGTCACATAACACTTTTTGATTTTTATAGCTCTGACTCTGCCAGAGGGTAATTTTTACTAAATAATTGGAACATACTTACTAATAAAACTAACTAGCTAGTAGGTGAGAGGAAAAGGACTTTAAAAATAAAAACCAAAACACTTCAGGGCCGTTCACGAATTCAAAGGCTTTGAAGTCTTAATACCTTCGAATATGAAATAAGTTGAAGACTTAAAAGTTTTGTGAGGTGCTTCGAGCTTCTCTTCAAACATTTTCTATGAATAAATAGGGTGTGTCAAAACAGTTCCATCCCTTTTTTTTGGATAGGTTGTGCATAAGGTCTGTGCAAAGTGAAATTTTCTATTTAATAGAAGACGGAATCACGCTGCTAGTTTAATTGAGCCCTAAGGAAAAGTTTTAAGAACTCGTTAGTTCTTTTAGTAGGCGTGGTACTGCTGTCTAATAAGAATAAATGCTAACACGGCTAAGCCGCAACAACTCTTTTGATGAAATTTCGTTAGAAGATAGATTGGTTCTAGAGTGAAAACATTTGATTTTAAGTGGAAGTTGCCACTCCCCTAACAGGAAAACATGTTTTTATTGCTAAGCTAACACACCGATTTTGATGAAATTTTGTACAGCGATAGATTGAACCCTGAGGAATGGGCAGCGCCACGCACATTACCAAAAAATATGTTTTCAAACCTATTATAACTTCCCGATATTGTTGAAATTTCGGAGATAGATTGATCCCTAAGGAAGAGGTAAAAATAGGTGTAGATATAGAGAAATATGCTACCATTGATTTTATTTTTGTTTGGAGAGATGATACAAAATCAGGTAAAATGGCACTGAGCTCTTTTGTATTATCACTTTAATGGATAAATTTCAACCAGCTGGCGAGCTCTATATTCATTTAATACTTATTTCATAATGGTTTCAAAACCTAGGGTCCTTATGAACATGGCCTATTCTAAATCCAAGATATCTTACAAAATAAATGAAAAACATGAATCCATTATCTATTCCTTATTAAAAAATCAATCCGTTTGAGGCAGCTTCCAGAAACTTTGGAAGCTCTTAAAAAATTTATAAAGAAATAATGAAAAAAATAATAATATAGTAATAAATGTGATATGCTAGCTTAATGTAAGCAAAAAAAGCTCTTACTTGTTGCTTTATTTAATTAATTGAATATTTCAATTTTTAGCCAATTTACGGCGTCAAACCTTTTATTAGGATGCGTAGCATGAGCAAATACGAGCTGACTCTTGATCTTGTTAAAAATGAAGGTTGCATGTTAATGTGCGACAAAAATAACTTTGATATTTAATTATCGTAAATATTTAAAATGTAATCGTAGTCTCATGAAGCAGAAATTTGAATTTTAAATGCCTTTAAGCTATGAGCCAAATTTTTCACAAAAAGTTTCAGAACTAAGGATTTGAAAGTAAAAACTTTTGAGTCATGAAGAAATTCATGCAAATGTAGCGAATAGTGGTAGAGAAATATAAAGACTTTTAGTAAAAAATCTTATTGTATATGTAAATTTTAATGAATATCATAGACATTTCCTTTAATTTTTTGTAAATGCAACAATTCATTATACTTTGAACAAATAATCCTGTTCCCATGTAACCCCTTTCAATTGTCTATGCTCAAGGCGCCATCATGATCATCATCGTCATCATAATTCATTTATAACATCGTTTATTGTTATTTTTTTCTCTTAAATTTCTTTCAATATTGCAATCAATCAATATATAAACTCATATGTTCCTTTCATATACATCGACACATCATAAAAAAATGTACGCTTATCAGTAAAAATTTATTCAAACAGTTGCACAATTAAATTTCATTGAATTTTCGCCTGACAACCAACTGGCAACCAACCCAGCAGGCAGTGGGAGCACAACTCGTGACGCGCCTGTCATGACACGCTGAAAGCAAAGCAAAAATTGATTAATGATCGACTGACTACCAATATTGGCACAAACACATAAACGCTTATTCCGAATACATACGTACATGAGGATACCGCATATATATATCAGTTACTCACTTGCACAATTAAATTACGCCGAGCGTATTAAATGAAGCCACAATTTTGAAGTGAAAACGCACTGAATTCAGGCAAAACCCATAGCCAACCACCATCGTTTTAAAGCCTAACCAGTGTAGAGTAAGGCAGACGAGCATTTTATTGAATTTCGCCGCACAATCGTAATATAAATATGTATGGCATTTAATGGGCCAGTAGGGAAGAAGTTTTTAGTGTTAAAAGTGTTGAATATAAATTATGTGTTTGCTTCTTACAGCGCATGAGAATAGAGAAATGTTTCAAAAATCCCAAAAAAAAGTAAAAAAAATTTCCAATTTTCTTTTTTTTTGGCTGTAATACTTTGAGTGATTTTGTCTGCACCCTATTTTAAACATGAATTAGGGTTCAACTATCCTCAGGGTTCAATCTACCTTTGTACAAAATTTCATCAAAATCTGTTTATTTGATAAGCAGTAAAAACGTTTTTCCATGTTAGGGGTGTGGCACCGCCCACGTAAAATCAAGTGTCTTTACTGAAGAAACAATCTATTTTTATACCAATTTTGATCAAAATGGGTTTTGCGGCTCACTCGTGAAAGCGTGTATTCGCAGTAGAGTTCCACGCCCACTGAAAGAGTTAAGAGTTTTTAGTACCTTCGCTAAAGGTTCAATCTATCTCTAAATAAAATTTCATCAAAATCGGTTCATTAGTTTAGCCATGGAAACATATTTTCTGGGCGTGTCACCGGCCTACTATTGTGCATTCTGCACTTCCCCTCTTTACATCCGTTTCAACAAAAATAAACCAAGCGATTATGTTGTGCTTTGGCAGTAAAATAGGGATAGACGATTATCATGAGGATGAATTTGGCTTGATTCCATTATCATCCTAGAAGATTTTGGCTATGAAAAATTCGTTTAAATCTGCCATGAATTTTAATTGAATATCGAAAGAGTAACTGAAGTTTTGATATCAATAAAAAAAAAAAACCAAAATAAATGGCAAATTTTCAATTTATATCTAAATATCGTTTTCCTGCTAGGTCGATTTTTGAGGCACATATTTTTTGGGCACATTTTTTTCATTAAAATTTTCTAAATTTCTTAATTATTTAATTCTTAAGCTTCCATTTATTGTCTTTCAATGAGTTGGTCACCATTGTGCTATTTCCTAATTGGCTGCTCACCAAAGTACTCACAGCACAGTAGTACAACAATATTGTTTAAGCCAAAAGGCGGCAATATTTTGGCAAACGCCTTACAATAGCTCTTAGCTAAATGATTTTTTGTATCTCCCTGGAGGAGATTCACAACAGCATCTTCTACTTTGAAATCTTCAGCCGTAGTTCGCCTTCAATAAGCCTCCTTAATATAAAAGTATCGAATTTGGTTTATTTTTTTTATGAATGAAAAAAATTACAAATTTTATTTTGATTAATGATATTTCAAGTAAATTTAATGTTTTATGTTTTCTTTGTTGAAAATCCATTTACTTTTTTCTGCAGTTTCTTATGTTTCATATTTTTTTGCCATTGACTTTTTCAGCATCATTTTCAATTTGCACATCATTTCAATTAATATGAAAATGAAAGTTGACAACACATTTTCTTTGCTATGTACTTTTATTAAAATTTTGACAATTATTTGTATTTTTTGTTGGTTGGTTGCTGTTTTGCGTTGCTGTTGTCAACGCTGTTGTTATAAATATTGCCATTGTCGTTGTGTCTCTCGTGTTTTTATCTCTTATTTCTATTCATTATGCTACATAACGAAATGTGAAAATTCAATTTATTCATTTAATAATTCAATTTATCAAATGAGAAACCACATTTTATGACCAAATTGCTGATAATGCTTTCATTTGTGGTGACAAAATCATAAGGCAAAAGTATCGACAATACTGAAATAGTGATTTTTGGGTACAATAAAAACAGGTCTACATATGTTCATATGTTTACCGAGTTTTAATTGTATACAAAATTATTGTCTGTAATGTTTTTTTTTATTTTGAACAAAAAACTTTTGAAAACCAATTTTAGAAAAAAAAAATAATTATCTTAACAAAACAGTACGAAGATCCCGTTTCCTTCAATATACTCTAAATTTGAAATATATTTAAACGTTTCTTATTGCAAAATCAAAAAACCGCGATTGAAATGGAATTTTTTTTTCTAAAAGTGTTAAAAAATTCCCATTTGTGAAGCAGTTTTTGTAAGATGCCTAGTATCGAGCTATTTTCCGACGTTCATTTCTTCGAAATATTTTTTCAGAAATTTTTATATCGGGATGCTTTTTTGAGTGGTGTTTACTTTTGAATCTATTTAACGAAATTCTTTCTCCAAGACTTTTCCTAAGATTACATCGATGTAATCGATGTAAGCCGAAGCAATTGTCCCGGATGTTTTTTTCTTAGCCTTTTCTAGCGAAATCCTTTTTTTCCGACACATATTAGGGAGAGAAAATTTTCGCAATATTTTTTTACTTGTGTTATTTTTCTCTTTCCAATTTTTTTTCTAATTTTTGGGAAAATTTTTTTTCGGATTCTTTTTTTAAGATTTTTTGAAAGATGATATAAGTCAAAATAATTATTTCGACATTTTGTCTTAAGGCATTTTTTGCGTGATCCTGTTTTCAATATATTTTCAGCAGATATGTTTTCTAAGATGCTCGCAATGTTTTTTGAGGCTCTTCCTGTCCCTTTTTTTCCGCAAGGGTCTTTTGCTTGGTATATTTTTGTGCGAGATTCAGTTTTACGAGATGTTTTTCGTCAGACTGCTAAAAGAGAAACGCATTGCTTCTGTGTTTTGAAGTAGTTTTTGCAAGATTTTTATTATCGTGATATGTTTCGCGGTCGTCTTTTTTTTTAAATATTTCAGTGAGATTTTCAATTAGTCTTTCTTTTGGGCTGTCCATAGTCTGTGCATGCAACCATCAGGCAGCCGCAAGCGTTGCAATTGTCCGGAGTGTGCCTTGCTTATGCGCCGCCGTTCTCATACTGTGAGTCACTAGCTTAGCGCTTTATCCCACAGCAGTTCTTCACTGCGCTTCAATATAAAAAATTTCAATTGCGCAAATTTTTTAAAACATTAAATTGAAATTAATCTTCCAAATCTTTTATCATGTTAAATTTGTTTTTTGCGTGATATATTAATATTATTTAATATATATTTATATATTTTCTGCACTCGCATGATACTTAATTACATGGATTTGTTTTCGTTTTGTTTTAACACACCCTCAATTAATTGTCAAGAACTTAAGTATACTTCACTTAAACATATTTTCTTGAGAACAAAAAACAAACGTGAAACAGTACGTGAATTTAGAAAGATTTTATCTTTTACATTTAACGACTACGAAATAAACCTTATAATGTGAGCGCAAGAAAATTAAGGAGCAAAAAAAAACCACCGCTTGTATGAAAGATGCTTAGCCAAGTCAAGCTTGATTCACTACTGAAATGTGTTGTGTAATGTTAAGATTATTAAAATGCTTATGAATGCTTGCATGCTTCAAGAGCAGCTTCCTGCGATATACAACCATACATAAACATAGGCTGTAGCTTCCGTTTCCTTTACCGTTGCCATTACCGCTGATGTTGTAGTTGCTGATTAAGAAAAAAATTCTCTAATCTTCTGCTTCAAAAGCAATTAACCAAATGCAAAATGCAGTGCAAGGACACGTTCGAATACACATATCTATGTTTGTATGTATGTGTGTGTGTGTGTACATTAGGGAGTTTTTCTCTTTATAACGATAATTTTTAGCTTATACATAAATAGTTTATACCCAAAAAATTTCCGAATTTGAAAATCTAGTGGTCGCTCAAGGATTGATGTTGTATTTTAGCTTTGTGTGAAAAAATCTATACTAAACTTTTTTCCTTAGTGGCGCAGCACCGCCTACTTTTGAAGAATAAGTTCTGCAATGCTCCTCTTCACAACATTTCCAATAAAAAAAATATCAAGGGATTATGTTAAAGGGATGAAACCGTTTTTCCTTCCCCCATTCATATACAGATTAGAATACCAACTTAGGGCTCATATATGAAAAATCGGCAATGTTTTTTTAAGTAAAAATTAATATGCTTTCATACATTTTTTCTCAGTCTTTGCGAAAAAATATTCGATATTGGATATTTCTCTTGGTGTGAATATCTTTTTATATATACTAAAGTAAATAGTCTATAAGAACCACCCTAATGCTTATGTTATTTGTTTATGCATGTTGAAAGGTTAATGTTTTGTAATGACTTAGAGTGTGTGATGGAAAAGCTTCGAGAAAATTAAAACTGCAGTGGAAGCGTTTCTTAAACATACACTCGTTCCTGTAAGCTTAAATAACAAGGTGGAACACAGTATGAAAATGCTAAATATAAAACTCCTTGGAAGGTGACTTAAAGACTTGCATTTTAAAACCACTTTCGAAGGTGATTTGAAGCCATTATTGAATTTTTGTTTTGAGCATTGGTATTATGATCTATGAAAGACCTGAACTACTTTTCGACTAAAATTGATTTCTTATTTTGTTAATCAACTTTTGAGATGATTAGAGAAATAGGTTCGAGAAATAGCTCGAAAAACTTTTGAACAATATCAGTTACCGGTTGATTTATTCTTGTCTCGAAATTTTGACGTAAAAGCCAAAATCAAATTCGTTAGTTTCGAGCTCAGTGATCCAAAATTACCTTAGATTGAAATCAGTTGACATACTGTAATCAATACTAACCGTTTCCGTTACACAAGTACTTTATTGGTTAAACTTTTCCCAACAAAGTACCACAACATTTTAATATCACACCACAAAGTTTCATAGCAAAGATTTACAAAAAAAGTTTGTGAATCCCAATAAAAGAAGCGTTGCATTTAACAATTATGGTTAGACACAAAACTTGCATGTACTTATACAGACTGAAATAGTCGCATACACACTCACACACACATATACAATTAAACATGCACTAAGGACGTACATATGTGAATACATACGTACCTACATACATAGACACATTAGTATAAAGTTGCACTAATTAAAATTTTATGCTTACGTTAAGTTAATAACGCCATTTTGAATTCATACCCTGAAAATCACGTGGTAGAAATCTGATTGCAGCTAATGTTGTTGTAATTATAGCATCAGCTGCTGCAATTGCTGCTTCTTCAACTTTCTGCTGCAATGGCATTTAAACTTGAAGCACACTTTGGTGATGCCTTTTAAGCCACTGATGTGATGATTTCTTTGGCGCCTTGTTTTGCACATGAAGAAAAAATCTACAGAAATCTATCACTCGGACAAATTTTTGTTTCGAAGTTGTGTAGAGTAGCGAGATATAACATATGTAAATAATTTAAAAATTATATACAGTAAGAAGTTTTCTTGGAAATTTATTTAAATATTTCAAAAAAAAAAACCATTAATTTTGCACCCTACACAATTCAAATATTCCAAAATTTTTGAATCAAAGATTTTTATTGAAAAATATAAAAATAGCTTAAATTCAACTTACAATTTAAATCGCTAAGAACAAATCTCTCAATTGACTTTGAACAATTTTTTTTTATATATTAATAAAGCCCCAAATTTCAAAGAAAAACCAAACCGTCGAACTTACTAAAATTGAGCCAAAATTTTCTACAATTGACTAAAGCTAATTCCTGCTATTCAATATAATTTGAACTAAAAATTAAAAAAATTTTATTTTTGAGTGCAATATACTTTCTTACATAGTACAACGTCATCACGTAAGCAATTTACAGTGATATGTTAAGGTAGAGAAACTTTACTCATACCAACGAACTTACTGGTTAATTACACAGATTTTTTTCGCTTCTGGCGGCTGTTTTAAGCCTCTTTCCTTACCTTAGAGCTCTGGCTTTATTGCACTTTTCAAAGACTTTCTTTCAATTACCCTGCTATAGCCACATACTGGCGTACAAATTGTATTCCTTGGTCTGCCAAGTTGGTTAGTTGCCTGGCAGTTAGTAGCCGACGTTTTTCTAATTAATTTTTAAGTGATTTTTGCAGAAGCTGCATGTGAACACTACCGTCTATTCATTCAATTCACATAATAGCTGTGGCTTAAGTTGAGAATAAAAAGGTTAATCAGTGAAAATTTTATTGTTGGTTGATTGAATTATATTCTTTTGTTTTTTCGAGTTTTTGCCTTTGTTATGATTATACTAATTTATTATTATTATTTGCTGATGCCATTACGTTATATATTCTTTGAAAATTTACTAAAAATTTGGAACTTCACTAGATATAACTAAGCAAATCAGACAGCATATTCGGTTTAAGTGCATTAAAGTCCTTCAACATATTGAATTCTTATACATAATTTAACTCCGACCATTCTTTTTTTTTTTTTTTTTTGGAAATTTTGGTGTAATCCACAGTATTTATTATCTAATGCATTATCTTCAACATTTTACTACATAAAACCGCGACGCATTTTAAATACTAGTTGTGTAAAGGGGTGTCAAAGAGTTCTGTACTTTTGTAATCAACAAAATGTTCCCAGAATGTAGATTTAAAAGGCAGGTCAGAACAAAAACTAAGCTGTCTGAAATAGACCGGGTAGCTTCATAGTGATTCCACAACACTTTTAATCTTAAATTACCAAGTTTAGTGACGGAAAATTCTGTAAGGTTTTCAAAAAAGTTACAGCAAGATGCTCTATAGTTACGTTCGTTTTGCTGCAGCGACATCTGTTGTGGGGAAAAATTACCTATTTTATGAACATAATATACATACTTCAAGACAATATCCGTTAGTAACTTCTATTGTAAACGTATTTTTTTTGTGTAATACAGAAAGGAGTCCGTTTTAGCTAAGCAGAAGGTAGCCCAAAAATGTTTGATTATTCTGCTCGAATAAGGGGTTAATCAATCTTTAAGCAACCCTAGAGCAGAGAAACTTCTGAAATATTCATTTGAGATGAATTGTTTTCCCACTGTCCATTGCATTAAATTTGCGACAAACTAATAATCTGTGTAGATGAAGTCGGGGATTATGTTGCATGGTCATCCAATTTGTAATATCAGAGCTATATGCCAACAAAATAGTCCCACAAGCGTAGGTTTCCACTAACTAACAACACTTATTGTGCAGAAATGCAATACTTTCATAGGCTATACTTCTATTTGAAGTTACTTTTCCAATGGCGTTTTAGGTATGGTTTATTTCTATCCAATAAATTTTGATTAATGAACAAGTCAAGAAAAGTTAAGTCAAAACCTTCCTACTACCAAAGTAGAGTTCTAGTCAACATTACAAATTAATAGTAAAGTAAATAAGAATTGAAATACATTTTGATGAAAGATACAAAACATAAATAATGGGCATATGCCCATGTACTTGTAGTATCAATCACAAAGTTAAGAAGAAAGTTAATATGTCAAGTAGCTGTTGAAATAATATGTCTATGAAGTGAGCATTACTAGGTAATAAATAAAAATTTTCCCCATCATATGTTTTATAAACGGCTATGTGCAAAAGAAAAGTCTGTCTGATAACTACAGTAGCATGAAATATACGCTAATAATTTATTTAATAAGCGAAACAAATAGCTAAATGAAGAAATATAACATACAATTTATTTATTTAAGAAGAATTATACCCAGTAGAGAAAGTTATTTGTGCTCATAATACTAAGTATAGTGACGATTTCTTAGCCGATTTTAGAACAGGTGACTGGTAATAAAAAGATATGCGAACAATTTTCTTCTTATAACCTGAGTATGAAAATGTCTCATCATTTATTTATTCGCTTATATTCAGTTATGATCATTTTTATACTTAACCTTTATAAGAACTGTATAAGATATAGAAAAATTTTGTTTCATTTCATCAAACATAATTTGATGACCAAAAAGACAAAATAAGAAAAAAGCAACATAGAATCAAACAAATCTCTGCGCATTTATTAGCTCCTGAAATTTATCAATTTTTTATTTTTTTTGACATTGGTTTCTTTTCTTCTGCCCCTTGTTTTATCTTTTTTGTACTTTCTTATGTTGACCTAACAAAGTATCAACAACAAAATAAGGCTATTTAAGACTTACAGCAGTATAAAAGAAAGTCGACAGCAAAGAAATTTGCTAAAATTACGAGGGAGTAACTGGCGAACAGTGTTGGGAAAATATGAAAAGCTCTGTAAGATATTTGTATTAAAAAATGTAGACAATTGAAACATTTAAACAATTGTCAAATGAATTGAAAAATGTTAACAATTGAATGAAATCTATTTTTCAAAATATTTTTAATGCTCTAATAAAATTGTTAGTATACTGCTAAGCCTCTTTAAAGTTTAACGTTTACGACTGTTAGGAAAATGTACGCGTTAAAATTATTTGTAAGCTTGCTATACACACAATTTTAAAACTAGTCAAGCTGCATACAAGCCTTAGTAGAAAAAAAAACTTTATAGCTTGTTCTAAGGCCGTTCAATCATATGGCCGCTTATATCATATTTGTAAATTCCTTATATGCGCTAATAAGACATGTTTCCTCCTTAAGGAGGAGAATCGGCAAAACATCTTCCTGAAGTCTTTAAAAGACACATTACAATGAATTCAAAAAGACTGCGGCCTCAGACAAGTGCCTTGTGTAGAGTTCTTACAAAGAGTCTTAGATACTTAAACGTGTCTTTTAAAGATCACTGAAAGAATATATTTGTACATCATCATCGTTTTGTATATTAGTCTCGAACCCATAACCCAACGATATATAGTTCAGCTTGCTACCTACTAGTCCTTCTGTGATAGATATAAAATAATACATGTTAGAGGCGAATCATATTTTCCATTTTTTTAAAAAGTCCAAATTTGAAGATCATACAGACACGAGATGGCATTTTTGACTTTTATGTCCATAGTGTAATCTCACACACACGAGACATGCAGCCTCATGTCTTTATAAGTACTTTTTTATGTACATAATAAAGCCATACACCAGACATGCCACATAATGTCTGTATAATCAGCCTTTTATGATATTTTTACGACTTTGTTACTATGTTTTTTTCCTTAAAAAGTTAAAAATGTAAGGTATGGTCTTGTTTTACGTTCAAGATCAACAATATTTATAATAATATCTAAACATTTTTGGGGTTATGTACAATTTTTGTTCAGTAATCCTAAATTAAGTCATATTATTTCCTTCTTCCTGTGTTCATTTTCTTCTCACGGAACTCTTCCAACGTGTACGGTCAGCCTTCAGTTCTCTTCAACATATCATACCATAAAAAATGGTAATTAAAGCAAATATTCTCTCAAAAGCTCCCATACTTGGCAATCGGTTTAACTATAGCAATACTTTTTTTACATTACGGAAGTGGAGCTCTACTATACCCTCTACATACGAACTAAAAAAATTTACTTAAATTGTGAAAAACCTTTATATTAAATATCACCCAAATCGAAAACGTCGTGCCGGTACGACTTTCCCTCTGACATAAATTGAGCGTTGTGTAGAAAAAGCAACACAACACCATCTACTTCCGCAGTGATGCAGCAATCACTGTTGTGACTACTGTATATGTATATGTGTAGATACTAGTGTCACTGTTATTCAATAATAGATGAGGCTTAGAAACCAAAACGGCTTTCATGCCCAACTAAGCTGCAACCACCATAACCATCGCCACCAACGCCACCACCATCAACACTGTCCCATTCGAAGTTGTTAATATTTCGTGTCAACGCTTTTGGAGAAGAACTGCAATGAAATGGAAACAAATTAAGTTTATTATTAGTGCGCAGTGGGCGGTAGCACATTTTGATGGAGAGATTTAAGGCGTACGTTGCATAGATACTTATTACAACTCCGTTGCCTTGACATATACGCATCACTGACACCCATTAGACTTTATCGACTTGTCCAGATTTTGTGTAGGGTGCCATTTATAAATTATTATGGCAGTGATTGTAACCAAATCTTGTAATTTATAAAAAGCAAAGAGAATCAATTAAACAAAAAAATTTTATTGATATTATTCAGAAACATAATACAAAAATAGAGCTATGATGCGGATGTCATTAGATAAAATATCTATGCAAAATGATTTCGAAGATAGAAAAATATTTTTAAAATACTTTTTTTTTGTTTTGGTTAAGTTTTCAAAAAACTAATTTGTTTTTAATCTTTTAGATTTTTAAAGGATTTTTCTGTATTTGTTTGCACATTGTTTTGCCATTGGTAATTTTTTTTAGTAAAAAAAAAAAAATTCAAATTGTTGTCATTGTTCAAACAGTGATAGATCACATTCATATCACATAATATAAATACAAACACACTAATTTTTCTTTCCAGAATAATGTAAAGTCACTGTTAATTTTATTTTACACCACTGTTAAGTCGCTGTTACAGCATTGTAAAGCAATTTTGCACACATTACACTTACTTCTTAAAATATTGCTATACTTTGCTCAAAACTATACCTCATTTCTCAGATATTTAATGCCTTTCTACTAATTTCTTCAATATAAATTATTAAAATAAATTTCTTTTAATTATGGAGCGCTTAAAATCATATCCATTCCACATAAAGTTTTGTAGATACAATCTTATTGGCTTTGTAGAATTTCTTATGATAAGCGTTAAAATTCGCTAAATAAATGCGAGAACACAAACGCTAAATTTTTTTCGTCTATGATTTTTGAAAATAACAACATTTTTGCAATATTATTACGCTAATGTTGTCGTTATGGACGCTCTCTCTGTTTTTTCTTTTCGTTTTTTTTTATCGTTTTTTTTTTCTTTTTTACTATTTCAACTCATTTATTTTGAGCCAAATTACAAATTTCGAGTCAACAACACGTAATGCGGCTGCTTTTTTACACTTAAGTGTCAGCTTAGTTTATTTACGTTTTTATATTTTTAGTATTTTTGTACATGTGGCATATTTCATGGAAGACATGAAATTTTGCAATAGACTTACTCAAACCAAGTTATTTAATAAGAATTTATTTTGTGCTCCATAAGACTTGATGCCATTAATCTGAAATTAATCAATATTTGCCTAAAGCACTTCAACTCACACAACAAAGCTAAAAATCTTTGAATCAAACTGAAAGTCATTTTCTGTAGTGCAGCTGTCCGTAGACAATCCAAATGTCATAGTGCCAATCCGACACCGACACGATTCGATTTGGTTTCAAATATGGCAGACCCTTATTTTGAAAACAGCAGAAACAATTCTTAATTAAACTTGTATATATGGTGCATATGTGATTGGGTTATGTTTCAAGTTTCTAAGGACTCATACATGAGTGTAGCACTGCCTTGCAATTTAATTTTTTTTAACATCAGAATTCGAAAACAATCTTGCATTGTGATGAAATTTTGTAAACTGATGCTTATCATAAGTATCTTGTATACTATTAAAAGTAGGTGAAATTGGAAAAAAGGTCGTGTCACTTTCCACTAATCTAAAGATTTTATTCAATGATACTCAACTACGATTTTCATAGAAATCTAAGAGATTAATTGAATTGAAAGCATGAAAACAAGTTAAGTCATCATACCGGTAAAACTCGTTGGAGGGCGTGGCAGTGCACACAATATTTATAAATATTATCATATTAAAATTAGCAACGAAATCGCTATAAAATTTAATATGGAAAATCTACGCACTATAAGCCAAAAGTGGGCGCAGCAAAACATGTAGGCGTGGTTGCTCCAATAAGATAAAAAATTTTTATATTATATTTAGTGTGCTGTGGGAGTGATTTTATTAAAATTTAGTGTAAAGATGTCGATTACTGTAAGCTTTAAAACTAAATGTAATTCAACGGGTTTGATTTAGTGGGCGTGGTAGCTTCCATATTAACAAAAAGTTACTTTAAGTGAACTATTGCAGCAGCTGATTTAAAATTTAATGCAGGGGGCTTACTTGCCATGGGGTATATCTGATTCGAAATCATATGAAATAGAATCAGTGGGCGTGACACCGCCCATACAAACAACATACTCTAAATTACATGACTATCGAACTATGTGAACAAACATATTACAATTTGTTGTGTGAATGTATCATATTGAAAACTATTTCTGAATAGAAATCGGTTTTGATTATACCAGTGGGTGTGTAACCATACTTAATTTACCAAATACAGCGTCTCTCGTGTATAATACAAACTACTGTGTTAAAACTTAGTGCACGGATGCCGATCACGACTATAAATTATTGAAAAGATGGCAGAATTGGAAAATTTTCGATTTTTTTTAATCGCTTTCAACCATTTGTAAAAATTTTCTATATTGTTGCGACTTTCTTCTCGATTCTCGATTTTCGAATTTTTCAACTTTTTTCATAATTTTCTTATTTCTTTTTGACTTTTTCAACATTCAAGCACTCCTTTTTTCATTCGTTCCAATTTCTTTTCGAGTTTTCCAACCTCCATCAACTTTTTCAATCTCTTACATATTTTTTCAACATTCTGATCGATTTTGCCAGCCTATTTCAATTGTTTTAACCTTTTTAGCATATCTCATTTTTATTTCTATTTTTGCAATCCAAAACAAAAAGCTGAACTGCGATCGCTCTCTTGGCACTAACTATTTGAGGCAAACAACTTTTGGTGTTCTATATAAGTCGTGGATAGGACCTCTCCTAATACTTAGGGCTAACGTTTCAAATCTAAGCTAGCTCTTATTAAGCTGTAATGTAGGTCAGTCATGGAAATGCCCCTATGTTTTTTTTCCGAGCTTTCATTCTAATGTCTCTAAAATATTTTGATGGCGTTTTCTTTTTCTCGCTTCTTACACCATATATTAAAATTTATTTTCAGTAGCCAGACTAAATAGAAGAAAACAGAAAATGCCATGAAAATCGAAATGAAAAATGTTAGAGCTTTTGATTCCCTGAATATGGTCACGCTTAACCACTTTGCAGTGACGCCATCTATTCTGGCCAAATTAAAAATATTATCTTCATTGTTGTTGTCGTATAGTACATCAGACATATGCATACAGCAAGAAATAATCGGTGAGAAAATCTCATGTGTAACAATTTATTTAAGTGATATGGTTTTGTGTTTTCAGTCTCTCTTGGGCTATTGTAAAAATATAATTATGAAAATATGTCAAATTTTTTTACCAAATGTTTTGGGATACGTTTTCAACGGTTTGCAAAAATTTAAAAAATTTGTTTTTCTTTTTTGTGGTCCGTTTTAGTCGTGTTGATATATTATATGTATATTGTTTTGTTACTTTTATTAATTGCGCAAAAGGAAGTCAAAAGGATTCAAAATATTAACAGTTTTTCAACAAAGACTTAACAGTTTTTTAAAGCGCTACAATATTTTCATTGATATGGTAAAAGCAAACGTAATTTCAACTTAGCTGGATATGATATCAGCTGAATTTTTTATGTTCTTGACTTAAATGACTTTACGAACTCAATAGGGCTGCAAACTTAATTAGTTCCGTTTTAATTTCATAAAATTTTGATTATCACAATCTATGTGTGAAATGATACACAATTTATTGTAGCATAACAATAAAACTCATTATTTTGGTATGAAATAACTAGAAAAATATTAAAAAAAAAATGATGAAGCAACCAAAGTTGAAATTAAAAGTCAACTGATACAAATCCTTATATGTGCTTCCTTCTTTTTATTCTACATTTCATGTCATTCATGCAATAACATTTTCCTAACTGTCTGGGAAAACATAAATCCTTGATTCCACATAAATCTCTAGCGCCATCTTGTCATGTTGGTTATTAACTTTTCAGTATTATACCGTTTTTTTTCGCTTTTTGTAACTTCATGCTTCGCCATCGTGTTTGAACTTTTAATCTAAGTTTTCACTGTGAAATGTCGATGTGAAATAAATTTTTATCTCACTTCGCATGTATGCAGAAAAATCTGCAATAAAGACGAAACTGTGGAATGAAAAATTGTGGGTAAAAAAAACTACAAAAAATCAGAAGAAATAACTGAAAAAAATTACAATTGGAATGAGGAAAAATTACGCCAACACGTTGAGATTTTTATAAATAGCGTAACATACAATATTGCACAGTGGGTAGAAATGATTGGATATTAGAAATTTAAAAATCCTATCAATTGATATAGTGAAAATGTTTAAAGAAAAAATACTTACAATTTTGTTAGCACTATTTGGAGCTCCTTTGCTCACGATCGAAACTTATTTTCTAAGGAACATTCACTTCACCCATCTCTTACACTAAATATCCTCATGTCTTGTCACTCAACAATTTTGATTGGAAGTGGTTTCACTATCTCTACTGAGATATCAAATAAAAAATTCAAAAAAAACAACATTTTTTTAAAGCCTAAAAAAGGGTGAAGTGCACTCTTCGAATTGATAATTTTAGCTTTAGGAACAGGACATAGTCAGACCGGGCCATATCAGATGAGTATGGTGCTGACAATCGTTTAATTTTAGACTAAAATTTTTTGCATAATGAAGGTGCATTGTTGTGCTGCAAAATCCATTAGTTGTTCTTCCACATATATGCCCGTTTTTGGCGGACAATCTCAAACAACCACTGTAAAATTTGCTTGATTTCAGGAAAGCCAACGAAATTCGCATGTAATGCTCCAAGCACCATTGTCTGAAGGATTATGTTTGCATTTGCTTCACTGTAACACAAATGATTCGATTGTAACATAAACTATTGCTGCGACAACTTCAGCATCATTCAGGAAAGCAGGCAAAGCAACATAAAGTGCAGAACATAAAGAATGCTGTCTCCTGCTGACCAAAATGCGTTCTCAATGCTTGCGTAGGAATTACCACTGCTGCAGACCACTCCACAGCCATGTGCACCCACATTTTGCGCGTCGCAAGATAAACATCGTCACACAGAAGTATTAAATAAACTTTCAAAGCACGAGATGTGGCAGCGTTCGCAAGCATAAAAATCGGACACTGTATTGGACATGCATTGATGCTAGCGGCAGAAGTTGAAAAAAAAAAAAAAAACAGTAATAATACTTGAAAGAAATATTTTAAAAGTTTTCGTTTTTACAATTGCAGATAGAAAAGCAGATTGCCAGGGATGCCAACTTTTGGCATGGCTACTGAATGCAATGATCTTTTTTTGCTATTGAACGAAACTGATGATAGACAGCGAAGCAAATTATATTTTGCATGATTGAGGAGATTGGTAAGCCCTTAACCAAATATAGCTACATTGCTAATGAAAGCAATATGAGGCTTTCATAGTTAAGTTGTACAGAGTATTCGACTTCAATCTTAATTTGTTCATCAAACGTTAAAAGTCCGCTCTGAAGCTGCGAAGAAATTCACAAAATTAAAAAATTTTCCTGCTGCTTTGCAAGTCATGAAAACCTCAACGATATTTTTCCCAATATTTTCAGGTTTTAGCGACCGCATTGTGGCAACCCTACCTCTGATACTGTTCTTTGATAGAATGTAATTGAGGCTCTAGGCTAAGACCACAAAAGTGGATACATTTCAATTGTTTCAATATTCAAGGAAGCGGAATGCCAAGCAACACTTGAAACATAGTAGGAATATTAAAAAGAACAAAAAAAAACGGATGGTAAATGCATCGCAATGTGAAAAAAATACAAAAGATCGTCATTTGAATTAAAAACTTCACTTAAAATATTTGTTATCGAGCTTGAGACAATGAGTTACATTAAATAAGCTGCTTATTACACATGCCGTAGTTTTAAAGGTCCTTTGAGATGCTAAAAATGTGGTAAGCCCCATGTCAAGTGGCTTTCTTTATTAGCAGTTTTCATCTGAATTACGCTACATTAACTGGGTAGTTTAAATGATCCGCGTGATTAAGTACATACCTGAACATTTCTAGCAATTTATTTCAAAACAAGCGGTGAATTCTGAATATTCGTGGTAGTAGAATATGAAGCTGGCGCTCACTCCAACATTGCTCGAAATAAAAGTTTATGGGACTGACTAAATCTTGTCGTGGTTGCTTATTTATATGAAAGTAAACAATTTTACGGATGTCATGAAACAAGGCTCAGTAGGAAAGTAGCCAGCACCTTGAGTTTCTTATTAGAGTTAATAAGCTTTAAAAATTCTTAGAGATCCTTAAAATGCTGCTTTGCGGTTTCTAAGCTGATCACGTTTGATTCCGGGGAAAACCTGAGTGCCGCAGTCTCTACCCTCTATCCACATTCACATAGATCGTCAAAGTTTAGTTCCATGATTATAACTTTTAACTCTAAGCAAAATAAATACTGTAGAGGATATTCCATAAGAAAATGCCAAGCTTTCTCAGGACAAGTTCCATTACCGTGCCATTAACACTGCACGATAAATTTAAAAAAGATGCTGATCCACACTTCAGTTTAACTTTCTCAAGCTCGCTTAAAAAATTTAATTGTACTAAATGTGCAGTGACAGATCCACCCTTGTATACAATAATACGCCGAATAAACCAAGTTTGAAACTACTTCGATTCACGCGATCCCTGAACTGGCATAAAAGAACATAACTGGAAGCAAATATCTCTAGATAATTAATACTTTTAATTTCTGACACTTCAAAGAGCAACCCAAAGGATTGATGACATTCATCAGCAGAAGCTATAAAAAGGTACTGACCAGCAAAGCTTTAAGTTTTTTTTTGTTGCCTATCGTCAGTATTCCCTCTGCCTACATTTTGGTATTTTTTTTTTCGTTTTTCATTTTGGAATTCTGGTCACTTCGTCTTTTGTAGTTTTTGTACTCTTTAGTCTTCTGCAACTTTTTTTTTTTCTATTTTCTCATAGTCTCTTTCACTGTCACTGTGACAAATGTCTTTGTTTACTCCGGCATAAGTCTTTTGTGATTGATGTCCAGCGTAAAACTATTTTCCATCTTGTGAAAAGTGAGTTCAGTTTTTTTCTGTCTTTTTCACACAAAACTTTGCATTTGCATACGAGTTAAAAGAGTTATGTGTTCGTCTGCAGTGTGATTTTGACCGACCACTTCTATTTAGAAACTTTCTCTTTCTCGCTCTCATTACGTGCTACATGCACCTGTTGTCCTTATCGCACCTTAATGTTTCCTTTGAAATTTATGAGGTCGTTTTGCTGTTGTTTTTTTGGTAATATGCAATTGAATGGTGAAAACAAAGCTGCTGCCATGTTCAAAGCCATAGATCGTGCTTTGCTCTAACGGTAACTATAAATGTTCACTTTATTTCTATGCTTCTGGACTTGCCAGACAGTAAGACTACAATGTCAGCAGAGTGCCACAAGATTTGCCTGCTCTAAGCCGGCTGTAAAGATAAACCAAATGCAGGCAGTTTCATCAATTTTTTTCCCTTTGTTTGAATGCGGTTGTTGATATTTTATAGTTGATAACATTTCCTCATGCAATCAGTGTCCTTTTGATGCAAGTCATCGCAAGACACATGGAAATTTGATTAAATGTTAAAAATCTTTAAAGCCCATATGTGCACGTAATTAAGGCAGCGGTTTTTTGGCAATTCGAAACTATCCATAAGACTTATGATTTTGAAATTCATATGTTATCAGGTACGTGTCTTTTGGTTAGCTTCGACCAAAAAATTACTGATTGAACGCAATCTGTTAACTTATTTGGTAGCGATTTTATTGTAAATTCAATAACGGTAAAAAAAACGCCATATCCTTACTTTGATGTTAATTAAGGTCCTACATTTGTAGTATTTTTGGAACATAAAAATTAAATGCACATATATAAAAACTCAGCAACAAAACATTGCCATAATAAAAAAAATGTTGAAACTTATTGTTGTGTTTGCTCATATAATAGGCGTGGCCCCGCCCATTTTTTCATTGCAACTAGCTTTTGACCCCATTTTTAATATATGTATGTACAAAGTCTCATTCATCTACGTTAAACAGTTAATGAGATTGATGAATTTGATTATTATCTCATATGCGAGGGCTTGGCAACACCCATTTTTATAAATCAAACTTTGCTAAAAATCTACCAAAAACCATAAGAAGCATCATCTGCGTCAAATAAATGCTGAAATTTAAAAATTTTGTTTTTTTCTCAGGCGAATGGCGTGTCCTGTTTCTTGTGCATAAACTGCAAGATTTAGATGTTGAACGTCATATGGTTTCACTGAGGGTGCCACATTCTATACAGCGCGAGAAATAATTCAATTGCTGCATAAATCATTTCCCGGTCGTGTAATAACGCATTTTGGTGATCAGAATTGACAGCCCCTATTATGCGATTTAACGCCTTTAGATTTTTTGGCTTTGGGTTTGTTGAAGTCTTAGGATCTAAA
The DNA here is from genome assembly GCA_963680825.1 of Meiosimyza decipiens. NCBI lineage: Eukaryota > Metazoa > Arthropoda > Insecta > Diptera > Lauxaniidae > Meiosimyza > Meiosimyza decipiens. Next base: position 6,826,045 of record OY804261.1, on the reverse strand, counting down.
GATGTTATCAAGCCTACGACCACACTCGGCGTAAAGGAAAAAGCTCTACATCAACAAAAATCAGTCGCATAATGCAAAAGAGTCATGCAAACTTTCGACAAAAGAGTGCCTAAGTGCCAGCAAGGCCGTGGAGTTAATGTATACGATACGATGTGCCATACATAACACTGTTCGGTATACATATCTCTATGAATCTATGTAAACTTCAAAACAATCATTTGTGTGTGTTTTGGGAGACCTTTTGGATCATGACTGATATATCTAATGTACTTTCTGTTCATATTTCGCACTTGTCAACCGTGGCTTTGCACGAGCACGCCCCGTTAATTTTTATAATGAAAATAGTCTCTTAACATTACACTCTACTCTATTTTGAAGAGAGAATATTTCAAAAGTAAAAAAGACTTAATCCTACAAAAAACCATTGTTAACTTAAAAAATACAAAAAGTAAGTAAACAATGTCTTAATTTAGCACAAATATGTGGTTATGAACATAAAATCATTTTAAGCGGTTCAATATATTTTGCGCCAAAGCGTTACAATCATTTTCTATATGTGCAATTTTATATAAATAGTATAGATGTAACAAGTTTTTTATATCTGTTTTCACTTATATAGCATTTATGACTTCATACACTTCATAATAAATACTTGACACTCCACCAGCAATACGTTTTTTTATACGTTTCGTCATATTTGATACTATTATCTACAAACTTGTGCAAAATACTTCATGATACATGCTACATATATAATAATTCATACCTTGAACTTTGTAGTTCTTACCTTCAGCTCCGGCTTCAAACATAATGCTTTATTCTGCATACTATCCGTAAAAAATATTTGAATTCATTATTAAAGGCCGCTTCGCTAAATAGCCTTTAATTAGGTTCCTCCATGTATGCAGCAATTAGTACTTACTTCATATATTCAAGTAAACAGAAAACTTCTTAACTGTCGTCTGCTGCAAATATAACTAACAATCTTGTCACAGTGCTCAATCAACGCTTGCTCACCCATCGTCCTGTTGCATATACCCCAATGTTCTTTAACTTACCTAGCGCGTGTCCTTTCTGTCTGTCATTAGTTCAGTCGGCACATTTTGCTTGGACAAATTGAATAATAATTATGACAACTTGACAAGTTGTCGTGTCAGCAATTTACAAGTAAACGTCGCTGAGTTTTTTCTCAGCATTCCTGCACTCTTCCTTACGTATAGCTCTCATATTAATTTGACAAAGCCTGTCACAGTTTTTTTTGTCTCAACATTTTTTTATCTACATTTTTCTTATATTTTACTGTAATGAATCTAACAAACCTTGAAGTTAGTTTTTCTGTTACTCTATTTTGTTTTGCCGCTTTCTTAAATTAATTATCTAGCATTTTGTTTCATTTATACTTTACTGACTTGAAGTTTTCAAACCATGATGCTGTATTCAGTTCTGTCATTGCTCTGTCTTGTTGCCCCCCCCCCCCCATCCCCCTAACGCATTTCACATTTCTTGCTTGTCATTGACCATCTAGACTGTATTGCTACACAAAGTAAAGTAATTTCAAGACTGGCAAGCGTTCCTTAATTGGCCACAACCGTGCGACCGAACACCGACGTATCTAACAAACCAATGGACTGTGTGACCATACCGTACATAGCTGCTTCATTGTGTGTGCGTGTGTGTGTGTGTGTTTGTTGGCATCCTTGTGGTTTCACTTGTGTGACAGCGCACGCCATGTGACAGTTGCGAGATTAATCCGACAGTTGGCGTAGCTATTTGGGTGGAAGAAAAGCATACAAAGGGAGGCTCTTGTAGCCGGTATTAAACATGGTATCAGCTATAACCACAAATTGTGTTGAACTAGCATCTTGCGAAGAGCTTCTTGTGAAATTAATATTAAAGCAAGAGATCTTTTATCAAGATGATGTTAAAGTTGGTTGTGTGCATTAATATTACAGAGCTTGGAACTGAATGTGTTGAAAGACTGTTGGTCTTCCAATAAAATATCAGATTTTAACTTATTCATCATAAAATTTTTGTTTAATTATACTTTTTCAGTATCTCTATGGTTTTCAGCAAATGTATAAGTTTTAATTATTCGCAATTTTCATCAGCAAATTTGTATTGGCACATTTTGAGTAGCAAGTTGTATCTTTGCCCCAAAACATAACTAGACAAATACTAATGTTGCATAGCGTAAATGTGCAAACTTGCTCACACACACAACCTTATCAACTTCATATAATAGTTGTTCAAAATAAGTATATGGAAACCATTATAGTCTCAATTAAAAGTTGTTTTATAAAGCCACAGTCATCGTTATGGCTGCAAGAAGAAGAAAGTCCTAAAAGATAAAATAGAATACAACAAGAGGCAAGTTATTGCATGGAACATATCGATATTATTCATATTTTACTTAAGTACATGAGGTTCTAAGTAGCAGAAGTAATACAAACAATGTATGAAATTGCGTTGTCTCCACGCTATTAATTGAAAGCCTTTTGAAACTATGTATAAAAAAGAAAGTGCCATAAAGAATTTTGTCACGTCTGCCATTTATATTAACAAATTTGTCTGCACACAAATACAGAAAATCGCAAAAGGCAGACGTTTTTACTGCTGTGTTTAAGAGTAATAAAGTGTTTTTCAAAATTTTATGATAGTTAGAAACTTATGTGATTTTACTGTCAGGCAGACTGCGATTATTGTGAAGATTATGTTAGAAGAACTCGGAGAAAGAATCTCTGTCACTTAGTCACTGCCGCATTTAAAAATGACAATATTACAAACATGAAAAAGAAACATTGAGTATTAAATCATTTAATCGCGTCTGCCTCATTTCTGAGTGGTTCCTTTACTTATAAAAACGGCAGACGATTCTAGCTCAAATTTTTCGAAGGCAGACGTTTTTGAGTGAATTATTTTATCTATATATAACTAAACCGTGGAAATTGTGGTGTCCAAAACTGAAGTAAGCCTATTTCATCGATCATTTGTATTATTTTTGTTTAATTATCTAGTGGTGTATATGGGGCATTTCACACCAATTCGTATACCATTTGAATTTTTTGGTTGAGAATAGCCTTCTTAGTATTTATATTTTTTTTGTCGAAATACCGTCAATTGAAATTTTCTACATTGACTTACATTACCTCCGACTGGGTAACTGGAAATTTTAATACACGTTATAACAGAGAGCAAGGAAGATATCAATAGATGTAACTCAAAATGGGGTTTGAATGGAAAAGGATAATCTTTTCAATTATATAATAAAATATATTCAAAAACATCGGACTTCCCTAAAATTGTTATGCGAATTTGATCAAGATCGAGGATTTTTAAATATATAATCTCATATATTTTGAAAAAAACAGAACCATAAACGTCTGCCTCTTGTATATTTAGCTTCTAGTGGCGAAACTGAAGACAACGAAGTTCTGGAAGAAACCGGTAAAATTATGGAATCGAATTTTGTTTTAACATGTTTGCAATTGCTGTCATTAAACACACAGCAGAGTGGACGTCTGCCTTTTTATTTTCGTTATATCTACTATGCTTTTAACAAAATATATCAGAGGCAAACGCGATAAAATAATTCAGTTTAGTTTCTTTGTTTTTAGTAATTCATATTTACTTATATGGTAAATATGTATACTGCATATCAATGCCAACGACCGACGATATTATAATCACCGGCTCTCTAACTATTAGTCTTAAGCAGAAATTTAAAAAATTTTGAACGTGTCTCGTCAGAGTGCTTGTGAGGAACTACGATCCACAAATATAATTAGTTGCACTAATTAAACATTGGATTTATATATTCGAAATTGGGTCCGTATTGAAGTTAAGTTTGATTTCCATATTTTATATAATTGTGCAGTCAGAATGCTTCCAAGGTAGCAAGTAGGTACTTTAGTACTGAAACACCTACTTTAAAGTAAAATCTATATTCGAGTTACTTATTAAATAAGTTTTTAATCACGAAACATTTACCATACTGTAGCTTAAAATATTGTTTGTACATAAATAAAGTATCGAAATTTGTTAAAATTTCACCAAAACTCACGCTCGAAAACAATAAAAAATCTCACATCTACACTTTTACTGTTTTAACTATAATGTTCTCCACAAGCACTCTGCGTTATGTTCCTATTGCGGGTTTGAATTAGTGCTACTAATGGTTATATTGCAGCCATCACAAAAAGTTGCTATCGCTTCAACTGCTGATGTTAATAATTTTGAGGTTTTTTAATTACCATTTCATAAGCTTAGTTTTGAAACAAATACATATGAGTGCTCACACAGATAGTCAAATGTTCATATGCATGTCGTATGTGGAAATCTTCAGCATTACACATTTGATGTTTAACCTTAAAAATTATTTCAAATATCTATTAAAATTTGGAGAAAATATTTTCCATGATAAGAACTTAATGTTGATTTTTCTACTCGCTCCCTTTGACTTTATATAGCGTTAGTAAACAAATATACGTACAAGCATAACTTTCTATTATTCTGACAAAATTTACAGTGAATGAAATATTTATGAGTTAATAGTTGCACAAAAATTTGATACAACTTACGTTATGGAAGTTATCGTAGTAAGGGTACCAAATGAAATACAAATAAAATCTTTCGGCGTATTTCGTACATTGAGTTTAACAAAACAAAAATTCAAATTTAATCTTTTAGTAATTTCTGTTAGTGCTATTTTAATCCTCGAAACGTTTTTCGTAACAGTTTTTTGCTTCCAGCGGCATAATAATGAAGCAGTACAAGCAAAGTTAATGCTTCAACAAACCGACATAGCAGTGAATGATGAAATCGTTTTTAAGTTTTGAAAATTTTCAAATATTCTTAGTGTTTGAGTACGATACTACAGTTGCTGCTATCTCTGAAAAAAAAAAACATCAATGTAAATATTTGATTTCAAATTTGAGTTTAAGTTACTTGGATTGCGTACCACAAGAACGCTGACAATGATGATGATGTTGAGGAGTTAAGCGAACATATAATGAGATATTAGCTTTTATTATAAATACGACTACTACATGGAGAAAATAATCGGCTTAAAATATTGCCTTACATAATTTTAATGAATATTTTCTGAAATATGTTATAGAAAGTTCTGTTGGAAGAGCTGCTAATGTTGCGTCGTGCTTTTAATGTAATGGGTAATTCTTTTTTCAAACTTTGCCAAATCTTCCACACTCTAACCTTTCTATATATATTTTTTAGAAAAAATTGGTTACATGAAAATGGCTTCTAACGCTTTGGGGCAAAATACAGTGAACTGATTTAAATAATTTTTTCTTAAAATAAATGCAAGAAAAATATGAAATTTTTTTGTGTCAAAACAAAAACCCCCTTTATAGCGTTGTTCCATTAAGTTGTTTCTCTTAACTGAGAATTTGTTTTCTGAATGTCTTATAAAAGAATATTTTGCTTTTACTTTTCATAAATTGAAATCATTTAATCTTTATTTGTTGCCAAAACATTGCCTTATTACTTGGCTTAACCCTTGGTTGACAGAAATTGTAGGCTCCATTACGTTCAGATTAAGAAGAAAAGTTGAAGGTATGAAAGCTTCTTTTGATAATTACATGCTAAAGAAATAATTGCTGAAAAAGAGAAATTTTTAAAATAGTGCTTAATTTCAAAGCGTGAAAAATGTGCCTTTCAGAATTTTAGAAATTGAAAGTGTTTATTGTATAAAATTTCCGAAATTTTCTGAAAAAAAAACCAAATTTTTGGAATAGTTGACTACAATATGACAGCACAAGCGGAAGACATATTACCTCTACTAAAATGATGAATTTCTCAAAAATTTTGCCTTCGATTGCAAAGCTCTTGACTAACTTAATATACTTTTGTTAAGATTTTTAGAAACAGACCGCATGATATATACAAAATTTCGAACTACTGATATATAATTTCGAAGTCATACGTAAAAACAAAATGTTTTCGCTAGTACTTAGCTTTCTATAAGTCCTTGAGGAACTTTTCATATTAATGGTGTTAATTGCATAAATTTAATCGTTTTCAAGATATCAAGGTTAAGCGGATCCAACCAAATCATATTCAGTTTTTTTTTTTTTTAAATTTGTATGCGCTACTTATTTTATTTTGTTTAATTTCTTGAAGAATTTCTACATTAATCAATTCTAAAAAATTCGTGCGAATTTTATGAAACTACTATGATATGTTTGCCAATTTTTGTTATTGATCTCCACCGTTTAACGAACTTAACACTTTGTAATTTTCCTTTTTTATTAATTCTATTTCTATTATAATTAATTTAAAATCTGCGCCAAATTTTCTGAATGGTACTGAAAATGAGTCCAATATATTTACGTAAACACCCATTACTTTAAGTCTACGATATCGTTGACATGTCATCAATAAACTACAACTGCCTGTACTTGTCCTTGATTTCAGATTATTTGCCTGTAAAGAACTCTGATTTATATTTTGGAGAGTGAAGACTTTTTTTGCTTGATCATTTCTGGCAACGTTTGGAAGGAAGAAAAGGTACCAGGTACGATTTGCTTTGTTAAGCAAAAATTGTAAATGCAAATTTTTCTCTACGTCCTCGATTTGTCTCATGGTCATCTGCTAACCTTGGATAACTATGAGCTATGGATAACATCAACTATAACTTTTAGTATATTAACTTAATATAATAACCACTTGCAAATTATCATTCTTTGAAGCCAAATTTAGGATACTGCAAGTTAAAATGCTAGTAAAGTGTTTTATGTACAGGTTTTTCTTATCATCCAGCTAAGCGGAATAATATTTATGTACGTGTGTGAACAATATCATGTATACTTGTGAATTGCTGTGAGCAATAAATAAGGTAGTTTTTGTAAGCATTTGAAAATGAGTAATTGTTTTAAAGACCATTTAGTATGCAAAGTTGTTTTATTTCATAGCTAAATTACATAACAATATATATATTAGAATGTGACTATTTTAAAACACTTTTCTAGTTGAAATGAGAGTCCATGAGCATTTTTCTCAAAGACTATTCACTCTGCAAAAATTTTCAGAGCTCAAAACTTTAAATTGATAATTTTTCACTGTGCACAAAATAAATATTTAATGTGGTTTTTCTATAGCTCCAACTAATTTGCATTGTTTCATTTGTAGTACTTCAAATTTGTATTTATATAAATTTTTTACTCCTTTCAATTTTTGACTGAGTCGGGAAGAGTTAGATAACTTTTCGCATTGCATATTATACAGAACTTTGAGCAAAATTCTATGACCTTTTACTTAACCCTCAGCATTTTGCATAATCCAAAATAGAAAAGTTTTTAGCAATTTGCATGCAGTTTAAATACAAATTTATATAGTATGCGCTTATTTGCTGTAACAAAAGTGTTTACATTTTGAAGTGAAATTGTTTTTATCGCATACATACATTTGAATTAGTAGAGAATTTGCTTAAATTAAGCAACTTTATAGTTTTTGATAGCAACGACTCAATAAACTTTGATACAATAAAAAAACGATTTTTATTTTTAGTAAAATATTTTCAAAACAATCCTAAGGACCTAATCTACACTGTTTTTGAAAAGAACTATTTGTAAGTCATATGAATTCCTATTATAAGAATCAATTGCATTTCAATTCGTTGAACATCAACGAGTTGTAAACAAAAAACTTCAATGCATTGTAGGACAAAAAACAAAGTTTAAGGCTAGACTTAAGTAGTTCTGCAAAGACCCTACTTAACAAGACGTCAAGCAGACTTCAAATGCCAAAATGTACAAATTAACATATGGATACAAAAGCAATACTTGAAGTTAATACGCAACATTGTTATGTGGGATTTAGAAACAGAAATCAAAGAGTTAGGTGTACATATGGTAAGTGGATGATATGAATCTGACTAAATTCACATTATTTATTTTAAAGACCTTAAGCAGCAGGCTTGATTTGCATATGATATGGGCTAAAATTTTTGTTGAAATTTATTGTATCCTTTTTTTATCTAACCCACCATGTTATTGGTCATGAACTGAAACACAAAGCTTTCGAATTTATGTAACAAATTAAATCATGGTACTATATGTAGATTTTATTGTTTTGACACATTTCCAAAGGATTGTCAGAAGTCAAAACTCTGTGTATATTTCGATAAATGCTGCCTTGTTGCAAAGTATGTGTAAAAGGCTGGATGAGAAACTATTGATTATTTGCTAATTTTTTATTTAGCTTAGCTACCACAACTTTGAGCTTTCTTAGCTATTAAGCTGAAAATTTTAAATCAAATAAAAAGTTTTTTAAAAATAAATAGGGAAAGTTAGCAGTGTTGATTTTATATTGGCCGATGCTATCTTCTACTAAACCCTGGAATATTCACGTGCATTCTTAAAATCTACCAATAGTTTGAATGGGCAGCACCTTAGTTGTGTTGTTATTTAGTTCTTCATTATCATTTTAAGTTTTTTGTTTATTCAGTACTTATCAGTAATTTTCAGCTTGAGTCGATCACGATTTATGTATTTTATATGCATTGCTAAAATAATATAAAACTTTCGAGCTTATTTTTGCCTCAGATACTTACATGTACTCGAAATTGAATAAGTTTTTTAAGCGTTCCCGTAGAATTCTAGAACATGAGTTTTTTTTTTTCAAGTGTCTCATGTACACTCTCTTTCCAAAACTACAGGTTTGCTTCTGACTCTCAATTTTGTGGTCACATAAATAAGATCAAAATACAACTTTTGTTTTATTATATTGTGCCTGCAGTTTACCAGCGCTGCAAGTAATGCAAAGATTAGGAACAAATTGTTCATAGTTAGATTGCTTCCTAAACGTTTGTATAAAGCACCTATGTTTTGCACAACGCACTCCCTTTAATTTGCGTTCCGCACACTGTTCACTTTTCAAATTTAAATCTATAGTACATATCAAGTAGTGAATCAGATTTTGAAACCGTAATATCATGTACTGCGTGAACTGTCTACTCTAGTAACAAAAACGGTTTTATAGTTTCTTTTAAAGGTTTTTTAAAGACAAATAGAACAACAAAATATTTAGAAATTCATTTCAGCGGCTTATAAGAGCCATTCGGCATATGAATTATAAGGACATCTTTCCCACTTCTGTGCCAGTTTTGATGAGATTCGATAAAGTATCTGTCTGATGTCTTCAAAAGATACCTATCTAATAAGGACTGTCCCAGAAAAAACTTACGCTTTGTTTTTTAGTTATAAAAAAATACCCAGAAATTTTTTTGTTCTTTTTTCGTTTTTTATTAATAATGGCTAGTGTTCAGAATATAAATAACTAAAAACTAAGTAACATTTTTTTTTTGTTTTATAAAAATTTCTTACTTTTTTCGTAAGGCCCTTCATTAAATTTTGTCCATTCGTTTCATCGACAGTATGGTACGGTTTTTTCCACTTAAGTCTGAAGTCTTGTGGATTTTTTGCAATCTTACCACTTCTTCGAAAATCTTATTTCATTAGAGCCCAATATCTTTGAGTTGGGCAAAGCTCTTAAAAATTTTGTCACTTTAGTTTTGTACGGCGATCTCGAGTCCATGTCCCAACGATCAGTTTTGCACGCTATGCACTAAGCTGTCAGTGATATACTCGTATCACATAAATCATATTTTTCTCACAATTGTTTTAGGAAAGCTGCTTAAAAAGACTAAAAATGGACAGTATACAGACATGAGCCGGCATGTCTTTCAAAAGATTTTTATGTCTACACTCTGGAGACTCACGTGTCACGTGTTTATAAGCGCTTCGATATGTTTATACACATGTGGCGGCATGCTTCCTGTGTATGCTTCTACTGTATAGTATTGTGACACCTAATGTCTCTATAATCAGCCTGTTATAAGCTTTGAAAATGCATTTTGAAAAAATTTTTGCGTCAGTCTTTATTATGGTTTTATATCTCGCTCTAGCTAGATATAATAAAACGAAAATTTTGCTACAATTCCAATCACTATAGAAAGCTATTTCAAAGACATCACTGCTCTGTTTTCGAGGTATTCAAAGGTTTTGTTACGAAACACACGCCTTTTTCGGCACAAATCGAATCTTCGCTATATTAGCAAAATAGTAGAATTTCATTTCAAAAATTTAAAATTTAATATTTTAAGTTCTTTGAAATTGCAATGTCTGCTGTTTCACCAAATTACATCTGCTGTCAATGCGGTGACATTAAAAAGAATGAAAAAATCATACATGAACATCATTTAATTATCTACTGTCACAACACATCATGTGATATCTTATTGACATGTTACAAATATTAATACACGTTGTATTTCTATCCGCGCCATTTTTACCTTGTCACTGTGACATTTGCTATAATACGAGTGCGAGTACGAGTACAAAATAACAGCAATGTCGACAACATTTCAAAATACATTTTATGCCTTTGGCCTCAACTGAATTCGCACCATCCCCCACTGCTGCCTGCAACAATATATCATATCCCATGCGCTGATGTTGTTATTAGAAATTTATCAAATGTGTAAAATCTTTATTAAAGTAATTACGGGTATGTCCTTGCAACTGTCTACAATTGCGTGTATTTCTGAGTTCGTATGTGTGTGTGTGTGTGTCTTTTTTACAAGTCACATGTGCTCATGTTGCTTGTACATGAAATAATTACAGCCAGCAATAGCAATGACGGTAGCGGCAGCCCAGTTCGTTGTGCGCACAAATATTTGCTAACCCACCTACTTCGGTATATTAGAGGTATGAAAAGTTTAAATTAACTTTCAAGTTAAAATGCACAGTGCACAGCTGAGAGGAAGCTATGGTAGAAAATGAATTAAAAAAAAATACAACTTTGATGATAAATGAACAGACAAGCGCTCAATTCAACGTGCGGCGGTGATTATGATATGAAGGTGCATTAATTTATATCGCCTTGAGAGCGTGCTGTTGTTAGTTTGTAAAAGTACACGTGTAAGTGAAATCGCCCGAGGAAAAATAATTGCAGAATGAAAAATTGTCATAACTCGAAAATGAAGTCGCCAGAAATGATGATAAGATGGCCCATAAATAAAATCCCAAATAAGATATCTTGCAAAATACTTTTGATAAAATCAGAGCTAACATCTATTCCTTGTAATATTTATGGCAAACGGACTTAAGTTTTACAGTAAAACTTCTTCGGTCTTTTCAAAGAGCGATCGTAAAAAAATTTTTTCCATTTTTAGGACTGATTTGGCGACATCCTTCAGTACTCCGAATTTACTTGATATATGGAAAAAAGGAAAATCTATACACAAACATATATGTAAATAGACGAAAGCAAAACAGTTCGATCGCTTCGAAACGTGGTATAAAGAGACAGTGCAGAACATAATTAATGTTTCCAACAGTAGGCAATGCCACGCCTCTAGCAGGAAAATACCATTCCACGGCTAAAATTTGGTATGTAGATAGATTCAAATCTAAGAAAGTGTATGAAAGACTGTATTTTATAAGTGAATGTGGCACCGTCCAAAAAACACTGTCACGGCTGAATCGCTGAACTAATTTTGATGAAACTTAGTATGCAGATAGATTGATTACTGAGTTTTGATAAAAATAACAGGAAAATATGTCTCCACAGCGAAGATAGTAGACCGGTTTTGATGAAATTTCCAATTAATAAGTGGATTTTTGCTTACGAAAAATATTTTTTAATGGCCTATATCACGCCACCAACCGGAAAATGAATTTTCTTAGCAATAATAATGAAGCGATTTCAATGATTTTGGTGTGGAGATGGATTGACGTTACGTGAGCGGTGTCAAGCCCCAAACAGGAAATGATGTTTGCATAGCTTAAATTACTTACCGACTTTAATGAAATATGGTATGGTGCTAGATTGAAGCATAAGGAAAGCATGTAGATAGGGATAGGATAATATGATACTAAAACTTTTTTTTTTGGAATATATACGACATTAGGGAAACGATATTTCGAAATATTAATATGTTGATTTTAAGGTTACAGGATGATGATCAATACGTTGAGCTAGAATAAGTACAATATTCTGAGCTGAAAAATATTCTATATCGCATGCCTTTTTCAGTATAATTTTTTGCCATAATATGAGTAAGCCAAAAACAAAATTATTTTTATTATTGTTATAATATTTTTTTTTTTGTTTTTTAATTATACATTGTCACATGTTTGCGATCATATAGCATTGACACTAAAATGTGCATTACACCTTAATAGAACATGTGTTTGTATGTGTGATACAACACTTTCGCTGCGACGGCATGCGTGCAAGCGCATGTATTGGTAAAAACAGTTTAAATTGAAACGTCAACGGCGGTTTCCGGTCAGTAAATGTAAATAGGTAGAACAAGCAAAGAAAAACATATGCAAATGCACAAAATAATTACAACGTTGTTGAAAAAATTTAAATTAATTTCAATGCCAATAGTATTGCCATCAGTACAGAAATTTTAAAACGGTTTTATTACAAATTTGCTGAAGAAGTTAATGCCAATTTTAATATGCATAAATCCTTTCTTTTGCAGTTAAGTTAAGTTTCTCACTCTTAAAGTTATTATTAACTTAAAGCAGCAAAAAAGCGCGAGAATTTAGAGACTAATGGCAACACTTTGGTGGCGTCACTTTCAACCGCATCATTTTTAATCACATTTCCTGTGCAATTCTATTTTCATAATAGAGTTGGTAGTTTTAAAACATTGTGCCACCATGAAGCTATCCATGACTAAAAGTTTTAATGAATGCAGATGACAGATGTCAATAAAACAATGATTTTGACACTAAGAACTTATTTGCCAAAAATGGATATTAGAACATTAAAAATTAGAAATAAGCTGTGCTACTGGAATGTCAGAACATCTAACGTTTGCTAGAAACTCATAAGGTTTTTTCCACGTATTATTTTCGAAAGACTTGGAACGAATATTGGGATCCTGTATAAATTATTACTGTTCATTTATTTTAAGAAAATTGTAAAAAAAATTGAAAGCTAAATATAAAATAATTGAAGTTTCAAGTTGAACTCAGAACATCCGTACAGGAAAGATGATATAATAAATACTATCACACTGAAAGTCAGAGTGAATAAATAAATTTATTCAGCTTAAAAAGAACATTGAAAGGAAAGAAGTTTGACATTATCATTCCTTACTAACCACCCATTACAAAAATGTGAGCTTGCTCTCAGCTTTAATGTGCACAGCTCTGATCGCTTATTAAAATCCACTTTAAACATTTAAACTCAAATTTTTCCCATAAGTGTGATTTTCTTCGAAATAAAACTAACAAAAAAATAAACTGTAATATGCAAGGAGTGAAAGATCCAAACGAAAGCAGCAAAACAGCAACAACACGTGAAATATGATGACACACAGCGTAACAAAAATGGCGCACCCAGTTATTGCGTGAAACGTCAATTCGTTGTAATTTGACAAGTGCGCATATAAGATTAGTTACGTTTGAGTGAAATGCAATTATGAGCATGTGTTTGCGTATCTGTTTTCATGTGCTTATTAATGTACAAACAAACATATATGTATGTATTGGGAGTACATGACCTGGTAAGAAAAAGAGCGTACACGTACATTTATTTTGTACATAATAAAGCTTGAAGAATAAAATCATTTTCTTCCCAAAATGTACATATTCTTGTAATAAAAAATGTAATAACTTTATTTATTAACAGTAATGTATCATTAATCAATACAATGTGATAGTGCTAAAAGCCGAAAAAATACAACATTCATCCTGCTCCTTTCAACTATTAAAAATTATCCGTTAATAGTTTTCTAATTTTATTTTTAAATGACTGTAAAAGCGTAGTTTTGTGTTATACAAAACATAAAACTTTGTATTTTGTTAGAGCAAAGACGCATTGTAGATTTTTAATAATTAATAATTGAAATACTTACTTCACAACAACAAACGAATGTAGTGATGTCAAAAAGTCACATTTGCATTTTCAGGCACGTAACAGTGAAGTCGCTGGTGGTATATATTATCCCTTTTTTTTAACTTTGAAGGCACAATCATGATTTCTTACTGGGTTTATTAAACTCCTCATCTGCTTAGGCGGCTTTTGATGTTTTGAGTTATTGACGCTTTTATAAACTCTTAAGATGTTGATATCAAAAGAATTGGTAAAACATCAAATTCAATATATCGGGTGATTTTTTTGCCATTTGCTTTTGTAGTGTAAGTTTTTTGACACTTTACAAGTGACTCGTAGCATATGTTAACTTTAGAAATGCTCAATAAGGTTTGCCATTTTACCTTGAATAGATTATAAACAAACGTCAGTTGCAAATTAATGAATTTTAATATTTTACTATGCTCTGTGAGAAATGCGTTTCGTAAATTACTTCCATTTAATGGTTGTCATAATCGACCCACCGAACAGACTATTCAAAGCTATTGTGAATTGCAGAATTGCCGAATGTGGTCAGAAGAGTAGTCATAGGCAGTTCAAGAGCTACCAATTCATCCTAAAAAACGCACTGCTCTTGTGGTTTATGGACCGGCGGCATCATTGGACCGTACTTTTTCAAAAATAAAGAAAATCGCAAAGTTGCAGTCAATGGAGCAAGGTGCTGTGCTGTGATTTCCAACTTCTTTTGGCTCAAAATGAAAGAGTTGGACTTGTTGACATGTCACATGTCACATGCCACACGGCATGAAATACCATGGATTGAGAGGCGAGTTTGGTGAACGAAATTCTCCTGCTTTGGAGCAGTTAATTGACCGCCAAGATCCTGCAGTTTGACCACACTAGACTATTTTTTGTGAGAATACATGAAATCTCTCGTATACAGAGACAAGCCAGCCATAATTTCGCCCCTTTTAGACCACATTACAGCTGCCATTAGTGAGATACTGTTCCAAATGCTGGGAAAAGTATGCCAAAATTGGAGCCTACGGAAGAACCGCCTCAGGCGTAACCACGGGCAACATTTACATGAAAAAATCTTGAAAAAGTAAATGAAAGGAATTGATCGCTCCAGATCAATATTTCATTCATTATTGCAAATTTTCTGTTTTATTTTTAATTTTCAGAAACCTAACGTTTAAAAAATCACCAGTTATTAAGATAACGTTGCAGAACTTCAAAGTGAAATTCTTTTGAAAGAATTTAAAGTTTATAGAATTATTTTTCCAACAGCAGAACTACTCAAAGTGTTATCGATCTAACATAGATATTTTATTGGAGTGAAATGAAGTCTTACTATTGACATCAAAGCTGCATTGGAGGACAAACACAACAAAAATATATTAATAAAATAAATAATTAATTTATCACAAATACGTGAACAATAAAACTACATACAAACGGATATGAACATGACACAGGATCTCAAATGCGTCAAAAATATTAAACTGTCCACAATACTAAAACAAAAAAATAAAGTGTTGTAGAGTGAACGTAAATTTTATGCGTACTGCGCAAAATAGTCCCTATTACGGTTTTCTTCTCTTTGAACAGGATAGGTTTCACGAAAGTAAAATCCAGTAGAAACTAAACAAATTTAATTTATTTTGATGTGTTATTTTTATGGCCAAAAAAACTTTTTTTGCACAGTTTCATTTTTTTCATTCATTCAGCAAAAAGCGTAAATGGCGAGGAGAAGAAAAAAAAAAAAATTAAAATCATATTTTTTATCGACTTATAAATTATTGTTATTGGCAATAATTTTTGCAAACATTCTTCGCACATCATAACGCACACGCATACGATACTCACACAAGTACAAATACACAGTGACAAGACGACAAACACTTGCGAATGAACATATAATCTTAAGCTAGATACAGGACAAGGGAGATTTCAAGCCCCATTCATACTCACACATAAACGCCAACAACACAGTCCCATTAGGCAAAAGTTGATATATACAGAATCGATATTGGAAGGCTTTCCATGGAAAGAAATAGACTTTTCAGCTCCCGTCGAAGTTAGTTTAGTCTTTTTAAGCTACGAGCAGAAGTGTAACCTGTTTCGTTGTTTTTTCTGCGAAGGCATATAATTTAAATTTTTTAATTCAGAGAAAATATTCATTAATATAGAGCTAGAGTAGTTTTTGCGTGCTGCGCTGACATCGATGGACAAACCTATCACTTTATTTGTATACATAGGTGACAGGCTAATGATACCTGATACCTAGAGAACTCCCTTTAATAGGCTATTTTTTCATCGCTTGTAAAGGGAGGACTGAAACTGCTTTATGTAGAAAAGACATTTAATTGTTAATTCCTCAAGCAAGCGATCTCACACTACAAGAAAACTAAGCTTCAAAGCACTGAACAACAGGTTTTTTCCAATTGGAAACAAAAAATATTCTTGGAACTTATTATTATTATTTTTCAAACTGATTGCAGCAGTTCCACCAGGCCAACTTCAAGAGAGTCTTAACTCAATTACCTACTGGGCTACGACAATTCGTCAAGTGTCGGTGTGAATACGAGCATTTTCTTGCTTTTTATTAGGAGAGTATAAATGTGTTAGTGTGTGTGTGTGATATTCGGAGTTTGCACAGTGTAACAAGTTTAAAGAGTTTAACGTAGCATATCTTTCAAAAAAAAAGTGCATATAACAAATTTCCAAGAACTTTACCAAAAATAAAATTATTGCTTTAGTTCTGTAATTAGTCTTCTGTCGCGATTTCGGCTTGCCGTCCCAAAGGCGTGGTAGTAAAAATTTTTCATTTTTTCACATAAAATAAGTCCGAAAAATGAAATGTATATCAAATTGTGGAAACTTTCCATAACTTAGTAAAGCTTAAAATCTGTTACTTTCACATCCCATCACATAGTTTTTGTGATAAATTATGTTCCTTAGAAACTTTGCTTTTTGTTTGAGTTTTATGCATTTCTCCATTTTGCTTTGGGGTCAGCTTACAACCACTTCGTATGCAATTGTATTCCACTGTGCACACATAGTGGACGACATATTAAGTGTGAACGAGTTCATATCAAGTTTAAATGATGCTTTTGTTCTTGCTGCTTGCTTTTGCAGTAGCTCATGGTGGTGTTATTAACAATTGTTGTTGTAATATCCTATTTCCTTCCTACGGCAAACCCGTTTTCAACTCACCCCTCAATTCACTTGACAAGCATTTATGTAGTTAAAGCAGTCATGAGATAAACGCTGAACAGTTTTTTCTTTTCATTTTCTTTTTTTATGGCGTAAAAGTCAAAAGTGTGTGAAGTTTTTACTTGTAACTATGTTTACAAATATATGAGTGCGTGTATCTGTTTCTGCTACCAGAGCGTTAGAATTAGTGCTACGCGCGTGTTAGTGCAATAATCATAAAAAAAGGCAAAAATTCGACGATGCTTTTTTTTGTTGTTTTTGTGCTGTTGTAAACAAAAACATTTGTAGCAACACGAAAAATTGCTGCTTTTTGCTGTTATTGCTATTGTGTTTTTTCTTTCTCTTTGTTGCAAAGCTTCTTGTAGTAAAACTATAAAAACAAGCTTAATAGTGAAGTTTCACATATCACAAATATCCTGTTGAAATAGATTTTTTGTTGGTTTGGAGCAGAAAATTGGCGCTCAGATATTTTGAAAATATTACAAAATTTTTGTGAGTTATTAAGAACTGAAATTAAGAGTCGTTAAAATGAAAACTTTGTAAAGTTGCCACATCAAAAAAATATTACAATATTGTTCACGAAATTTTTTTAAAAAATGCTGCCTATGTAAGCTTAGTGTTTGTGAAAATATGTTTTTGTGCCTAAGCTTTGCAGCGGTCACTAATTAAATTGTACACTATTATAGCGCACTAAGTAGGGAATCTTATAAATATAACATGAGCACTCGAAGTCACAACAATTTAAGTTTTTCAATCAAACACTGTGCGTTCCTGCAGAGCATTCAACGACAAGAATGTTGGGATTTTAGTGAAAGTTTAGTTTTTAAGCATAATATTGCTTATTAATTAAATGTTACTCATACGCCATATTTCAGGCTCAAATAAATAGTAGTTGTCGGTTTCATTAACTTATCTAAGCAGTACTTGCTTGAATATTTTTTAACTTATTTGGCAACACTATGACATAACAGCCAGCGATTATAACTAATACAGTCTCAAGTTTTTTTATATTTTATTTCTTTGTGTCAAAAAGTTATTTATCAGTAAGTGGTAGTGCTGCTTATAACCGTATCCTATCTATTTGTTTAACGTTTGACTCAGACTACTCCAAATTTTTTTTTTATTTTTTGGTTTTATTTTTTCGCACCCTCATACTTTTTGACCTTTTGTTGCGCCCTTTTTATGATGCTGTTTTGTGTCGCTGTCGTTTACTTACTACTTTTGCCATAATTTTATTACTTACATGTGTTAGTAGCATACGCGTACATACATAGCTACATAAATGATATTCTATGTTGGTGTATTCTAAGCACTTTTTCACGCAATTTTCCAAAAATGTTTTTAATATTTTATATTGTTTTTGATTTGTTTCTCGCTGAGCTTGCAGTCAGCCATTTTTGCTCTTTTCAGCTTCGATTGTGAAGCCACCCATGGCTTAAGTTTTATAGCTTAGCGTTTGTACGCTTGTGTGGCATGGTGCCGGCGTGTTTTTATGGCCTTAAGTTAACGAGTTATTGTTACAAAAAAGTTTTGTTCTGTCAATGATTTTGTTTTTCGTTCATTTGTAGTGTTTTATGGGATTGCTTTTGAATGTTTTAGTTTTTTATGTGTGCTTTTTGTCTCTATCAGTTTTTATTGTTGGCACTTTTTGTCATTAATTTTGCATATAGCACATTTTAGTTGTAAAAAATTTGCATTATCAATTTTAAAAGTTTTTTAATTTTTATTACTTAGCTTTATGTGTGGTTTCTTGTTTCATTGGTTATAGTTTTGCATATAAATTACATTCAAATGGACAATTTTTTATTCAACATAATATGTAAATATCATTGGAAAAGCGAATTTTTTGCTTATACGCCAACACCTCTTATAAAAATACTTGCAGTTTCCATTACATTTCTAATTATTTTTCTGCACTTTTACTAATCAAGTTCGTAAGTCGGAAGCTAAAATGCATTGCATATCATTCTGAGGAATTGAAAAAGTTTTTAATCGAAAAAATTAAAACTGTCATCAACGAAAGTTTATGTTTGAATTTGAAAGCTTAACACAAACGGGAAAAAATCGCTATGCTCCTATTTTTTTTATACAAAAGCAGTAAAAGTGTAATGTGAAAAAAAGTAAGTGAGTGATGAAAGCGTAGCAAGTGACTGTGCTTGAGATGCAGCAGAAAGTAGTGTAATGAAGAAAACGAATTAATAACTCACACTGCTGTATAAAATTGCAAAAAATAGGAGGTGGGTCAGAGTGGCCAATGAAAGCGTTGCAGCTAAAACTTGCATATAGTTTTAGTTTTGACTTTTAATTTCATTTTCTCACTATTTGTTTTTTTTTTTTTTTTTGTTTTTTGTAATCATAATACAATTTTTTAAGACTTCCTGCTCTTAAGTTTTTTTTTTTCTTTACTCACACCAAGTTGTAAATAAGTTGTACTGAAAGTTTTTCACAACCTAGCAAGCTCATTTTTTTCACTTCTAATGATCATTAAAGTTGAGCCACAAAAAACTAAAGTTTTGAAAAGGTTATGAGTTGAGTTTTTGCTACGCAACATTGCATTCTGTCTGTGTTGTTGTAGTTAAAGTGAACTTGCTGAATTCTCCAAAGGTCAGTGTGTGGAACGATTCATAATTATTTTGCTGTCAGTTAATTACTTTTTGTATAAAAGTTGTGTTTTTCTGAACTTATTGGCGTTGATATTTTTGGTATCTGAGGGAAAGTTTTTTGAAATTTTAATGAATTTCTAGACTTTTGCATTAATTTAAGCAGCATATTATATTAATCATTGTATTAATATTTTTCACAGTGAAGAAGAAAAAATAATTGCAAAAAAACTGGTGCATGAAAAATTGGGCACAAAAAAAAGGAAAAGTTATTGAAAGTTAAATTTAACTTTGGTACAGATACATAATATACAAAACTATGGCAAGTGAAATCTTCCAAAAAGAAAAGAAATCTTCTTCAAGAAAAATTTGTAGCAATAACACTCTAAGGGTAGTCATACGTATAAAATGAAAAAAAGTGGCTACAAATTAACATCACTGGTCACTTCTGACACCCAACTTATAGCTTGGTAGTTTGTCAAGTTAATTAAAAAATAATTTTTTATTGAACTACTTACCCCTTTGGTGAGCTATTTTGAATATATGGATAACGAGCCTTTAGTTTCTAATGCGTATCGCCTGAACTAATGAGGCTATATAGCCTTTCTATAGACGATGGCTTCAGCTCCGCACCTGATGGTATTTCAGTATCGGTTAACTGTGGTTCTGTTCTGAGTCAACCAATCATTTGTTTTTTAAATAAATCTATTAAATAAAGCTTTTGTCCGCAGTTATGGAAAGAATCGTACGCCCTAATTTTGAGGAAGGGTGTAAAGTGAATGTTTCAAACTATTGGCTAGATTATCATCAATACCGAAACATTTTGAACTTTCACTTTTGAAACCTTTATCGTTATGATGATCGCTTGAAGTTACTAAATTTGTAGATTTTGAGCTCTCGCAGAAATTTTGCGAATACAATTTATCTGCAGCAACTTGAAACTGGAGCTCTTGCTGCACCAGAACTTCTTGGCTACATATGATTTTAAGCTAAACGGAGAAGTATTCGTAACTCTTTGTAATTTCTTATTAACCTGTGATGCAAGAAGGAATGTTATAATTACTTATTTTTTAAATAAAATTCTCGAATTGTTTTATTGTGATGTAATCGCATGTGCGTTATTTTCTTTTCATAAATGAGAACTGATTTAGCTCAGTACTTCTTCAGCGATAGTAAATCTTTAATTTTATCGTAGCACTTATGCTGACACTAAACCGTTTAGAAACACTCACAATTTGTTGCAGTACATCGGCTATTGGATTTTAACTCAATATTTTTGCACCAGTTTTTGCAGATTTTATTATCCTCACTCGGGCACAACTGTTTTGTTCCCTTTAGAAAAGCGAAGATCAAAAACGCAATGTAAAGAAATATTGCTTGAGATCGACTCTTTTCGTTGAAAGTAGAACGTTAGTATGAATTGTGCTAAGAATATTCGCACTTTATTTATATTCTGATTTCGATATCTAGTAATGGTGGAAATACTGTAGTCACGTTTCAAAGAAATGAAAATTCATTGTCATATACAATATATAATGATATTGTATATTGGTAGTTAAATGTCTTAAAAGAATGTGTCGTGACTGCGCTTAAGTCTGACTAAATTGAAATCCCCTCCTGTACCGTGTTGCTGCCTTTAGTAACTTCTAGCCTTTTTAATTTTCCAATTTCAAATTATTTTAAATGAGACAGTAAACTATGTACGTATGTGCAAATATAATGTATAATTTTAGTGACAAGTGAAATCTATTGAATTTTCACTATAAAGTTTATTTGAAAAATTTTCCTTATTAGAGCCTCGATACCTCGTAAACTAGGGACTATGAGACAAAACTGTCATAAATTTGAATAAACCTTATTCATTTTATAAAAAAAAAACCGTTCTCGGTTCAAAACCGAAAAGAACGGAGTTTTATTACTTTTATTATTATATAATTCAGTTATTCTTTTAAAAAAATTCCAAATTGTACTCATAAATAGGTTAAGCCAAATCGAAGAAGTTTGTGTCCGATCATTTTTTGACCCACTGCGCTATTGTACAACGACATTTTTAAAACTTTTAAGTACAAGACCATATTGTTTTTATGTACGTACATCTGTCAAGCTGAACTGGCCTCAGTTTTATACTGTGCTAATAATTGATTGAAGGTATATGCTATAAACGTTAGTTGTATACTGGCTACATAACTATCATAAAATCCACAAACGCCTTAAAGTATGCTATGATAATTTTGGCAACTTTGTTAAACTTAATCTGGTTTATAAATTAACTAAAATGAGTTAGCAAACAATTGGGAATGAGATCAAAAATTTAAAATTTTCAACAAAAACTACTCGTACAAACACAATGTCAAACAAGGACATGTCAATTTGTAGAATAGTTTAGTTTAACTGCATGTGTGAGTGATGAATAAATGAATGCATGCAAGCAATGAAAATGAGCAAAATGATTTTATTATTATGTATTGTTGTAGTCGTGAGGGTTTTTGTTGTAAATTAAATTTGTAATTCAAGCTGCTGCAGCTGCTATTACTGCTGATGTTGCTTACTAAGCGGCCAAGTAAAATCATTGAAATGAAACTAATTTCAATTTGACCGCTTTTATTATGTTGACCAGTGTGGCCCACGAGACCGACAACAACAATGAAAACTATAACTATAGCAACAACAACAAAAGTAGTAGCAGCAGCAACGAAAGAGTTAAAATAATACAAGCATCATTACTCAGCTAATGAACACACAAACAAACACTAGAGATAAAAAGAGTGCCCAGCAGGAAATGCATTTACCCAAAGGCTTTTTTAAAAATGTATAACTTTTTGAACTTTTTTAAAGATATTTTATCTGGTATTTTTGACTTTTTAAAGTGTCATGCAAAACTTAAAAACTCCCAATAATAAAAATCATATATAAAAGTTTTTTTGACGTTTATCTTTGACTTTTATTTTTGAAAGTCACAAACATAAGTCTTTTGATATTTTGTTTTTTCAATGAATAAACAAAATCTAATCTAAAAATACCAATCTTGGCTTACTATAGCATCAAAAATCATAGGAAATATACGTCATAATATCTGTCTTTATAAAGTTTATTGTTCTATCTGACTTACAATCACCAGCACGACCAAACCATTTTCTTAAATTGTTGGGCTACTTAGCGAGCCGAAGCGTATTTTCAATCACCAACTTTGCTTTTGATCAAGCTCTATCAATGCGTAACAAATTCGCTTTCTATATATCTCTTTTATGCTAAATTCCAATTGGGATAAGCTGCGCTTAAATCAACATGAACAGTTAACAGACATATTGCATGTGTGTACGTAGGTATGTCTGCATGTATTTTGTTTTCTTGTAGCACCATACAATTTGTACTTTCTTATGTTAACCTTGTTCAACCATACTCTGTTGAATGATGGTCTCAACTATATCCTTTCCATAATACTTCTATTGAACTGATTTAAGTACGCATGCCTACGCTGGTTGCCAAGTGTTGTTACAATAACAACAAAACCATCTTTGACAGGAACTTAAGCAACATATACAAACTCTAAACATCATATGTATTCGGTTCATTCAGTCAACAATTTATGCTCATTCAAACGTTAATTTAGTTGAATGTCCACAACTCTATCATGAGTGACAAAAACAGCAAGACGCACATAACTCTATGCTGAAGCAACGGGGGAGTGTTTGATCTGTTTGAACCTTTCAGCTTCATATGCATGCATCTGAACGGTGCAGTCAATCGTGTAAAATTTGGTCAGAAAGCTACCCGTATTATGGGACTTTGTTATGAACATGAGATTTTGTAAAATTTTTATCAAATATATAACGATATGCTTTAAACGTATCGCAGCCTTATAAAAAGTTATGATATTCGTATAAAAAAGTAAAATATGAGCATAATTTTAAAGTGTGAGTTTGCTTAGACATTATGAAATATTTTAAAAAATTTAATTTTCTTTAATCTAAATTTTCCTGAGATTTTGCAACATTTTCGAGAAACAAATAATAACTTGCAATTTGGAGTGGCTTTTTTGAGAATAAATTGAGTGTTATAAATCAATCAACGAGCTTGCGTTGCGAGGAACTCTGAAGAAAGTGGAATTTCTATGGAAAATGTCATGTCATTTTTTGAATGTTTTCTTAATTTTATAAAACTTTTATCAAAATTCTATATTTTTCATCAACTCACTCAATCACTATTTAAAGTGCCTATAACAATATGAAATTTCTTTAGAAAAATTTCATCAGATTTTATTAAAAATGTTATATGAGTTTGCAAAATTCATTAAAGTTGATTAATCAATCATCATATTCGCGATGTGTGTTCGTCTTAATAGGTCTTAAGCAAATTATATTGAAATTTTTAGAGATTTTCATAAAAAAATGCTTAATATTTCTGCAATCTTTCACGGGTTGCTTTAAAAATTATTCAATTTATTTCAAAAATAATGTTCTCTTTGAATATTTCGAAATTCATCGAAACTCAATTCAATTCAATTCTCTCAATGAATACATAGTCGATATATTTCATACACCAACGATACTTTTTATATGATAATTTTTTCCACATACCCTAAGCTTTTATACTTCATTGAGCTCTTGGCCAAAATGTTGTGTCTCAAGTTATGTCCATACTATCCCTTGATATGCTTGAAAATTTTGCAGGTTAATGTGTTTCTCTTGTATGCATGCTGCTGAGTCTTTAACCAATTTAGGCTCAGCTGTCAGTGAGTTTTTTCATCTATGTTAATGTGGGTTGGTTGAAATGTCAATGGTAACCAAAATCAAATTAAATTTAACTCATAAAATTAATTGATTGGAAAATTATATTTCATTTATATATATGCCATCTATCGTACTCATTTTTATATTTTGATTTTGTTGTTCTTATTTATAGAATTTTTTTTGTTTAGATGGCCTTAGCTTCTAAGCCATGGCCAAAGGTTTCATGCTCTTAGGACTATCTGTATTAAAAATTGTATTTATGGAATTTATAATTTATTTTGAATATCTGGTCATATGTCGTTAGATTGCATAGAAGACTTATTTTCTGTTAACCTGCGCTTGTTAAACAGGACTATTTTTTGAGAGTACTGAGTGGAATTATTCTGCTTCTTACTGTGAAAAAAAAAGTTTTTCAGCCGAAGTTCTTTTGTTTAGCTCAACTTAGCTATTTACTGTGTAAAAAGTATCCGCAATTGTTAAATATCTAAACCGCCAAAATATTTGACTCCTCAAATGGTATTTAAAATGATAATTCAATTATTGCAATGAGGAGTTGAAAGAAAAAAATTTGAATTTCTAATTTTAGTCAAAAAATTTCCATAAATTTCACGTTACATTTGAATGTAATTTATTTTCAGCAGCAGATTAGTCATATGACACTTCTATTCTGTTATAAAAACAAAACGTAGTAATATAATCATATTAAATAAAGCATTTAGGTATGTAGACACGTAGAGCAACGTAAGTACATTAACATTAATAATAGACACAATGA
This sequence comes from Meiosimyza decipiens, assembly GCA_963680825.1. Taxonomy (NCBI): domain Eukaryota; kingdom Metazoa; phylum Arthropoda; class Insecta; order Diptera; family Lauxaniidae; genus Meiosimyza; species Meiosimyza decipiens. The sequence continues at coordinate 6,800,870 of OY804261.1, read as the reverse complement.
AAAATATTTTAAAGCACTTTTTTAGGCGTTCAAGCATACATATATATATTTGTTTTTATAAAAGTATTTACAAGTAGATATGCACAGTTCAATGTATGTTTTACATTGTTACAACTAGTTAATTTTTATTAACATGCCTGAAAATAGGCAACAAAAATTGCGTGACTTAAAATTTTGTGTATGTGTGAAATGTACGGGTGTTGAAACTGTTAAGAAAAACATCCTAGACTGGAAGAATAAAGGAAAATTCAATTATTATGTAAAATAGCTTAAAAGCTTGCGGTTTGCCCTAGAGAAGGTAAAACGAAAGTAAGCACACACACACATACACAAGCTATGAATTCCAATTTTAAGTAAATGTTATACCTACTAGTATGCTTTAAGTACGCGTGTGTGCATTTAGGCGCAAAGCATGTTTACACACTTAAAGAATCATTGGTTTGCTAATATGTGTGGCTGTGTGAGCGTATTTTATGCATACCCAACGGGAAATTGCAAGAGAGTGATGCATTGAAATTAAGATACAAAATACTCGAAGCATTATGACAAATCGTGAGCTTCTTCCCCCCCTAATTTTTTTTTAATAATATTAATATTTTTATTAAATATTCTCTTATATGAAGTACATCACAAGGGATCTAATATCCCATTGAAATCTTTCATTTAATACTTTCTGCAAGTTTAAGAAAGAATTATTATTAGCAGAAGTTTAAAAGATATTAAAGTAAAGTGTTACGCTGAAACCTTCCTTAACTAATGAATAATACACGGTTTGAAAACACATCCGAAAAATCATACAAAAATAAATATGAAAATCACTAAAAAAATTTTTAAAAAATTAAATTAAATTATTTTTTATTATATTTCATCGGGAAAGACTTTTTAGTTGACTTATTTTCTGGAGTGCTAATGGTTTTAGTTTATGATGCAAAATCTTTTTTTGTTCTTAAGCAATATAATACCAAAATTTCCAAGATAACACAAATATATGTACATAACATATATGCGTATAGCGCAAAATCTTTGGTAATTTTTCCTATGACTTATGGCTCAAATATCCCACTATTCCGGTAATAAAGCATTTTTTAAAAATTTTTTGAAAATTTTTCGACAAATTTTTACTGAGATCAAAGTTGAATTATCTCTGCTTGAAAATTTTTCATAGTTTCGCTTTGCAAAGTTTTCAAATTCAAAGATTCTTTTTGGGTTTGACTCGAATATGCAACCCACTCAAATTCACATACAATTAAATTTAATGTTTATTGTAAGCGTTTGTCGGCTACTATTTTGCATTGCAAACATTAAGGCGATGTGGTCTCTTTAACAGCACACATCGTATACACAGGGCTGGATGAAAACATTTGAGCACACAGAGGCCACTTGCTGGCCTCACTGAAGAAGCAAGTGCTCTTTCGTATTTATATTTGCATCTGGTTGCAAATATATCATGTGACTAACGTTTAATTATAAAAAACTTTAAAATTCAAAATACTGCATTTAGAAATCTATTCAAAAAAAATTATAAATTGATCAAAAAATTGCACGAATTACACATATAAAAACATTACTTTAAGCACTAAATACGAGTTATATGCGGCAACCTTATTCCAGGGCAAAAGTTGTTTAAATGAGATGAAATACTTTTTTTTCATATTTTTTTTGTTTAAATTATTTTTCTTCTGATTCAGTGGACTTTGCACAGTGACTCAATTTTGATTCAAATACAACTTAAATGGTCTCAATATTGTCGAAATCGCGCCTTGCGAAGTCACATGATACTAAATCAGGTAAATGATTCAACCCATAGGCCAATTTAATTGGTGTATTATCGTGTAACGAACACCAGTCGTCTGAAATGCGAAAGTCCCAAAACAAAACTATGCATAGAAACTCAGCCATTAACAAGTTCTTCATATGGACAATCTACTTATCTTGAACTAATTGAAATATTTAACATAGTAAAATCCTCTATTAATGGAAATTTTCAATTTTGTAGTACGAAACTTTTTATATTTTTGACTCCATTATAATCAATTTAAAAACAAAATTGACTGCGATGAATTCGAAAATTTAAATAATAAAAAATTCATTTTATTTTTGAATTATCTCTTCTCTAAAATCGTCGCCCGGGGCGCCCGGCCACATATCAACAAAGAATATAAACACAAACACTACCACACATAAGACAAAATTCTCGAAGTTTTTGAAAACCACTGCATTAATTTTATGAAATTTGGTTTCAAAATGTTTATCTATCTCATTCTATTTGCTTTCACTGTCTTACTTTGTCCACGGTCTGTCGGTTTGGTTTGTTTGTCGGCCGTTCTGTTGACAATACGCTTCATAGTATATACACGTGTGTGTGTGTGTGTGTTTGTTTGTTTGTATGAAGGCATTTAATGGAACTATAATAAGATTTAATTAAGAGTAATGTCGTTAGTAGTAATAGTTGTTGTTGCAAGGTGTTTCTAAATTAATAATTTCTGTCTCGTATGTGACTGTGCTTGTATTTTGCTTAATATATTATGCTAATGTAACCACAAATTTCATAAACCGTAACATTTAATATAGCAAAGAGCTACAGCACAAACTGAAGCGCAGCAGCATTAAACTATGAACAATTTTCATATTACGTAAAATAGTAACAGGTGGATGTGACATATGCTAGTCATGTTGCAGGTGAAAAGTCACTGGGTTGTGGCTCAATTCGTTTATCTACACACTAAAAATGTATATATATATCTATATAAGCATACATACACATAAACTTTAACACTATTGTGAACAAACGACTGCAGTCATCATAACAAGCTGATTCATATAACCGTCAAAAATCATGAAAGGGCGTGGCTCAGCCCTAATATTTATAAACAAAATATTAAGAGAACTAACAACGCCGTCACTGTGAAATTTAACATGATAGATACATTTTTTATATGGTATCTCATAACATAAAGAAGACGCAAACGTGCTTATGGGAGGGCTTGGTACCTTTTTTTCAACATTTTTCATATTTTTTCAACTTTTTCAATCTCAAAATGAAAAAGTGAACTGTGGTCGGTCTCCTGGCACTAAAACCTGACATTGATAAATATGTACCATTTTTTCACTGGTGAATTTTTGACTCTAATCTATTATGTTTTAATAATTTTCCCAGACGTTTAAAATTTTTCAACGGTTAAATTTTTTTTTTTTGCTCTGCTGTAAAACAACGAAAAATTCTTATAGAATTATTTCTTCAAAAAATTATTTTTCGTCTGCACTATAATTCCAATAAATGTCTACTGTTTAAAAGTGAGTCCACCTCTAAACAACAAAATACATTTAATATTTCTCTGTCAATTTCAAATGTCAATTTTAGCATTTCTTTATAAAAATATCAACAGCTTTTCAAAGCCCAACGCATTTTGTTTCACATTTAAATTGTAAACTCCAGCTAAAACACCCTTTATGTCTGTGTTTAATTTAATATTAAATAAAAGTGTAACGCATTAATCTATTCATTAAATGCGTTACATCATGTTTACCATGTAGTGTAACATTACTTTGAATTTCCACGTGGAAAAGTTTGTAAGCAATCGAATTAATTTCTGGATTAGGGGTTTTTAGAAAATTGAAGCAACGAGTGTTATCGTGTTTTCTTTGATGTTGAATTTCTAATAAAATGGCGTTTAAAATTTTATAAAACGAGTGCTTTACGTAACATATAGCTTTAAACTATTGCCATATCAAGGACTGATACAAATTATAGCATATCTGAAAATTGTTTTCACGAATTAGGGCAATTTTTGTCAATTTTTTGTTCAACAAGAGTCACATTTTAGAACTTTGCAACTTATAAAGTTATACTTTGTTACTAGAAAGAGAGTAAGTTCACATTTACCCATTCGCAATGAAATAGTTTGCAAGACATTACGTGTCAATTCAAAATTATTTACAGTTGTCAGTAAAATAATGATGAAAGAAAGAATGTTAAAAATCGTCACTTAAAACATCTAAGAGTCAAATCCGAGCACCAACAAAATGCCCACTTTTTCATCAAAAATAATCTAAAAAATATCCATAAGCATGAAAGAAGCTGCTACTAGGATATCATGTGACGTAAAAACCAATTTCGCTGCCGATTATTTTATACATCTGAAATATGAGACATTTAACGTTAACAGATCACATAACTTTTAACTGCTGGTATTAAGTTTACAGCTTCCGCCCAATTCAAAAAAAAAAACGAAACTACAAAAATTTATAGTAAGTTTTATTCAAATTTATTATTTTCGAAAAATGAAAGCAAAAAAAAAAGTGATGAAAAAATTGCAAGTACAAAAATGTAAATGGAAAAAACTTACGCCAAGAATCGGCAACAAATCATTGAAGTAGCGACCCAAATTCGTGAACATATCACTTACGCACGCAGTAAAGCAGGCGCGTAGGAGATATCGTGGAGCTCACAAGCGACCAAAGCGTGAAGCCTTAACATGATGCTTGATGTAGCAGTATTAGCAGCAGCAGCATCAGAAGCAATAACACCCAATGTAACAGCAATATCCCAACAGCAGCAACAACACCATCACTTTGAGCATCAATGGATCAACGACAACGATGACGACGATGACGACGACGTTAAATTGGAGAAGTCGCTTGAGTTGCTGTTGAAGCGTGCATGAAAATATTTTTCATCATATTTTTCCATTTGATTTCATGGGAAATTATTATGACAACAACAAGGCTAGCGTTGAACAACAACAACATCAATAGTTATAGCATGAAATGACAACTATAACAGCAACAAGAGTGTAGCATCAATAATAATAACAATACGAATGCCTGTTTTGTGCACACTTCTATGACTGAAATTTTGTTTCCGTTTGTCACCATTTCCTAGCATAACCATCTATTGTTGTTGTCTTCTTTCTTTTTTTTTTATTTTCTTATATTATTTTGCTGATTCAGTTCTAGGGTATGAAACATTTGCGGTACTCTGTGGAAGTTCATTTCACATTTTAATAAGAAGTTTAGTTTTTAGGATGAACTAGTCTAGTTTTTAGGATGAACTAGTTTTTCCTATGCCAAACTAGTTCATCCGAAGCGTGTTGGTGCCTTGGGATTAAATCCTACAATATATCCAATGCAGGCTTCGTGTCGGCATTCGGCCGCCTTTCGCTGCGTTATGTCCAACGCGGGCTTCGATAACACACCGGCGTTGGATATACTGCAGTGAACCGTGGTCGAAGACACCGCGAAGCCTATGTTGCACAAATTGGAGGATATAAGCCTAAAGTCGCGGACGAATTCCGCCCTCTTACGCTAGCATACTAAAATATTCTTAGGCTAAGCTTGTTCATCCTAACACGCTTCGGAAGAACTAGTTTGGCCTATAAAAAAAAAGAGTTTATCATAAGAACTAGTCTGAACGGTAACATATATATCGCTTGATTTTTCTAGAAGGTCAAATTCAGCCGTTATCAACCCAACTTGATATGTAAATATAGAGATTCCAAATCTGAATTTTGCATATGAAGCCATGTAGGGCTTAAGAAGATATTGAAAATGTGATCAAAGGAAAATATCGACAGTGAGATAACAGGTGGCGTTAATTTTAAATCTGAGGGTGTAATCTATCTTGAAAACAAATTTCATCTAAATCGGTCCATTAGCTTAACCGTATATACCAATTTTCTTGTTAGAGGCATGGCACCGCCTTCTATTGGAAGAAGGTAAGAATAATAAAAAAACAAGCGATTATGTTGGATTGAGCCGTTTTTCCGTCGCCTATTTATATGTTCTTAGATTTATCGGAGATCTTGAAATACAACTGCTTTCTTCCAGGCAACGAATGTGTATATCTTAATAAAATATTTTGTATGAAGAATGAAACAAACATTTTTAGTTTTGAGCTGCTGTTTCAAAAATTTTCACGAATGTATTGCTTACTCTACACTATAGTCCATTACTCTATTTATTTTTTTTTTTTTTACTCCGTGCAACTTGCATTTTTGCGTATTTCCTTTCAAATATTGTTCAATTCAAGTAGGAGGAAGTCTGTGATGCATGTGTTTGGAAAATGCTGCCGGGTGAGTTTTGTACTACAGCTCTGATCCATGGGAAGTTATTGCGGAAACATCGTAACATTGCAGTGTTAAACATGCAAATTTTATGAATTAATATCGCAGCACTTCTTGAGCGCTCTTATTGCATGCTTTCGAGTTGTGCATAAGCGATTTTTTTTTATCAAAAATGATGTTAGTGTCAATAAACTTATTGTGTGAATGAAATTTTATATTCCATATTATGTTCACAAATGTTAAGAAAAACTTTGTATAGTTTTATATTTCAATAGTTTCTTATTTAATGTATCGCGGCCATTACATATGTGCTTTCTCATGAACTAATTACCCAATTATTTATAAAATTTTAATTGAAATAGGAGCATAGTTTTGTTACACAGCACAGTAATTAGGCGTCTTGCAGCTCGAATTAAGGCAAAAATCACATAGTCGTAATAGCACGTGAAATGAGATGCTTTAATGTGAATAATTTTTTTTTTTTCGAGATCATATGGAGGGAATTGAATGTCAAGAATCAAGTTACAAGTCTCAAATGAGCTGCTATTTCTTCAATAAACTTTGTCCTTTTACATATCGTAGCCAGCCAGGTAGTGTACAAAATTTCGATGTTCATAGTGCAAGTGAAAGGATGAATTACAAAAAACCAATGAAACTAAATTAAAAGAAAACTGCATCAAAATTGAAATGAACTGCTAAAATTTGAATTAAATAAAAATGCAACTAAAATAAAATTGCAGAGACATGTAACTAAATCGTTAAATAAATGGAGAATAAGTTCGCAAAAAGACTTCTAGAGCTTTCGTGAAGTCGTCGCGAAAAATTCAAAAATTGAATTTATTGAAATCGCTAATAAATTTGCATTTTTTTCCCGATGTAATTGTTCAGCATCAAATAGAATAATACAATTGAGATCTGTTAATTATTGTGCAACAAAAAAATGCATTTCAATAACAAGCTGTCGCCTCCAGCATCGTCTACATGCAGTTGGGCTTCACTAATTCATTGCAGCGAAGCGTGTTTTTAACAATCACATGTGTGCATTCTCACACAAAATGCAAGACACAGCTGCATTACTGCCTTAAGTATTGTGTGCCGCATTTAATTATGAAATGCAACTTAATATCATTGTTAAAAGAGTTTGGTTTAATTTCGACATCAATATCAATATCAATTTTAATATTAATATCGACATCGATATCAATTTCAAAACTAATATCGATATCAATTTCAAGTTCAATTTCAAGTTCAATTCAATTTCAATTCAATTTCAATTCAATTTCAATTCAATTTCAATTCAATTTCAATTCAATTTCAATTCAATTTCAATTCAATTTCAATTCAATTTCAATTCAATTTCAATTCAATTTCAATTCAATTTCAATTCAATTTCAATTCAATTTCAATTCAATTTCAATTCAATTTCAATTCAATTTCAATTCAATTTCAATTCAATTTCAATTCAATTTCAATTCAATTTCAATTCAATTTCAATTCAATTTCAATTCAATTTCAATTCAATTTCAATTCAATTTCAATTCAATTTCAATTCAATTTCAATTCAATTTCAATTCAATTTCAATTTAATTTCAATTCCAATGCCAATGTCAAGTTCAATTTCAATATGATTTAATTTTTTTCTCCCTTTCAAATTTATTTAAATATAACATCTATCCGATTTTAAGCTTCAATTTACTTTATTTAGGCCTGTTAATTGTCTCAATTAAATAGTAGATTAAACTCCGATTTGATCTTAATCGCCGATTAGTTAGAAACATCGACAACTTATGTTGGGTAATCGGCTATATGGGAATCGTCGATTAAAGTTTGTTTGAAGTTAACTCGACTACGTTTGACGTTTGTTTTATTGAAATACTTCAATAAAAAAAGATTTTCTCTCAAATCGTTCCACTAACTGGACAAAGTGGACTGAAAAAAAGTTCTTCCATTGCTTTTGTATATCAAAGCACACAGTCAGAGGGGAGGTAAACAGTGCTAATTTTATTGCATTTACTAGCCTTGATGCAAGTTTTAGTGCATCCAATTTATCAGCTCTGGACAGGTTGCTTAAGATATTGGTGTTTTATGCATAAGCCAGCATTTTGCAAGCCGCTGGGGACTTGGTTGCCGTTTCTTCCAAGTCTGCATCTATCTGTTCTGAAATATTTTTGGCATTTGTCAACTATACTATACTCAACTAACTTGAAATGTCTACATGAACAGTTCACACTTGACTTTATGTGTTGCACTTTTTTGTTAAAATGAGATTTCATAATATTAGATAAATTCATAGGTAAGTTAACAAATTTTTTTCGGGACACAATAGCAGTTTAAGAAGTCTCCGATTAAAGTAGTATTAAGAAAATAAATAAGTTAACAGACCTTAAACTTTTTTAATTTCCATTTCTAGTTAATGTTAAATTTTTATTTCAATTCCACTTCCTCTTCCGTTTAATAAGAATGCTTGGTTTTAAAATAATTAAATATTTAACGACGCAAATTACGCAACACAAATTATTATGTGAAATGCAAAACTATTGCGCGTAGCACTTGTTTTGTTCGCATATAATAAGTGACAATAAAAATCAAATGTTAAAACAAACGCAAAAAAAGAAACAGCGCCTATAAATCATAAATTCAGAGGGAAAAATACAACAACATTAAAATTAACGTTCAATTATTTCCTTCCCCACAAGTGCGCAAACTAAACTATAAATGTGAAGTAAGAAGATAACATGCATGTGTCAGTTAGAGTGAACTGAAAAATGGTTCTTTTACGGAACCCTCCAAGTAAGAATGAATTCTTTATTTGGATATAGTCAACTAATTAGCGTGGCATTAATGATTTGATTTTGATCATGAGTGCGAAAAGTGTGTTTTCTCAACATGGTCAACTTGAACTCAATAGCGCTAATCACCAGATCATATTCACTTACTTTTTTAGATTTGGCGAAGCTTTGAAATAAACAGTGTTAAATGGAACAATCCTTGTCAATTTACTTCGACCTTTAAGGCATCTCTATAGAGTGCTGCAGCAATAAATTTTAGCTACATATCCTAACTGTTGAAAACATTAACTGCATTTTTGATTTTTTTCTCCAGCCATGTAATAATTAAGCCAATTAAAGTAGCAAAATTCTAAGATCTAAAACCATACTTACCCTTTCCCCATACCTAATCATATATGGAAAAAAAAACTTTCTAAATTGATTTTTAAAAATCATCAAACATTTTGCACACTGTAGAATCAATAATTAAAAAATAATTTTTTCGAGCCATCCAATTACTTTAAATACTCGTAGAAGCACCCTTGCTTATAATTGAAAAAGTTGTATCGCTACTTTGATGTGATAAAAATACCTATGATTTATTCACGTCTCAATCATATTCCTCAAAGTTTCTTCATTGCTTTAGTTTGTAGAAATTTCTATTAGGAGCTTTATGAGATTCATAAATCATTTAGAAAATTGTTTTGATACCAAATATCAATATTTTTGATGCAATACGAGTACCATCTACACAATTTGCTCACATTGTAGGGAAAATTTTTCACTATATTCACTGTACATACATTTTTTTTTGTGTTCGCATGCGGGGTATATATTGAGTTGTTTTTGTCCATTGCGACACGGTATTTTTTTTCTGGGGAAACAAATTAATTGGTTGATGCTCATCGTGATTCGTGGCCAATGTTGTCAACATTTGCGCGCTATGCCACAGCGCATTGAAATGTTAATCAAATTATTTAAAAATATTGACATTGAATGAATGGATGTGTGAGTGCATATTTCGTTGTAAAAACGTTGGGTCTTAATTTATTATTGGAAATCCGTTTTAATTAGGCTGCTTTAATAGTGTGTTGTTATATTCACAGTATGAAATTGGGTCAGGGACGCATATTTTGTTGTTCTGTCTCTGATATATTTTTTCGGCCTTACTTAAAACATATTTTCACTTAATAGGGTCTATTGTAATGAATGATATAGTAATGTTGGTGAAAAAATATAAAAAAAAACTGCAAAAAATTTCAAAAATGTACCAATAATTTCTGATTTCCGAAGATATTATTTAAAGCATCGATAAAAGCGTCCGTGGAAGTTATGTATAGTATCGAAATACAGAACTCAACATCGAATACATGGAAAACGAATACCTCTTTAAAATGTTTTAATAATTGAAATGACCTAGTGCTTGACATGACTATGAGATCACAAAAAGAGCATTTGAAAAGCCACTGAGCAAAGGGAAGAGGGACTGATGAAAAAAGTTTTGCCGAAAGGTAGAATCAATAGGAAGATATCAAAGCTCAAAAATATATTGATAACAGCTTGAATCTTGTACTACTCAGTTCAAGGAAGTACACTTTCTCATCAGACCTAAGAATGCAGAATATGTTTGAAATCACGATGATTCCCAAAAACAGTTATAAAAACATTACATACATTATTATGGTATACATGAGTAAATAGTGATCGAACTGAAATGAAAGAAAAGCAATTTCCTTGAGCTAAATGGTGTAAGTTTGTCGCCTTAGAAAGTGAAAACACTAGCACGGAGGTCTTGAAGTGTTTATTTTGGAGTTTGAAGTATAAGTATAATATATCCAACATATACTTTAGCTTTACTCAGTGTTTATATGAATAAATGGATTTGTCATAGGAAATCTTCTCGTGACAAGCTCGACTTGGCGTGGGTGCATTAGGTACCAGATATACTTTTATACTAGAGCAATATAAAACTGCATTCCATACGGATGTATTTGATATTCAAGTAGCCTTAAATTTGTGCTGGACAGATATGTAAATAGCTCAGAGTTACATCAGGACTGGTAAGCGATACTTACGTAATGAAACTCGCTCATTTTCTTGCTCCATTCTTATTACTTGAAAGTTAAGATTTAATTTTTTTTATAAGTACCACTCTAAAAAAACTTTGTTAAAAACTCTGTTACCTCCCCCTCCCCATACAAATTTTAAGTCACAGTGAGCATGGGTATCACAGTTTTTCGGATGGCTATTAGGATCACACTGTATAACCTAAAATAACTTTCTACAAACTTTTATTAAATTCGAACGAAAAACTTGTACCAAACAAACTGTGTGGGGTCCTTTGTTCAAAAATTGAATAAAGGCTGTTAATTTCCACAGTACAAAGCTCTACTACGTCAAATTAAAAGAACTATAAAATATATGAGCGATATCTGGAAAAATCTGCTATTACTGTGCTGTAGTCCATAAGCGATAGTCATAACTAAATCAAAAGTGTTATCTGCTATAAAATGTGCTGCTATAAACTTTACGCTCTTGTAAAGCTCTTTCCAAGCAAAAGCTCTGAACTTCCAAGAACGTGCGCTCTCTCTCTCTCTCTTTACGTGTCGCTACTAAAGTTTTCGTTTCGACGTCAGAATACAGCATCCGCCATACATATCTTTTAGTGACGAAGTTAATATCTCTCTAACTCCATCTCTTACTAACGACTTGTAAATGTCAAATTACTCTCTTGTAATGAGAAATTTCAAACAAACAAATTCACATGGTTTAACAAAGAAAACCGAAACACGAATAGAGGTCAACTACTTCCGAGCGATGCTGTGATGCGTACTTTTTCCATTGTCTTGAGTTTTGACATTTTGTTTTCAGTTTTTTTGCGTATTTTGTACATAATTTTAATTTTCTCCTTTCATGCATCTCAGGTCTAAACTGCAAAGGATTTGTACTGTGACTATGAGTTCAATGCTTCAGTTCGTGCCTCGTTAAAAACTTCGTTTATTCGCTCGTTCGTTCGTTGCCAGTCAAATCCTGAGAGCGCTTCAGCGGTAAAATTTATGACTTTTTTACTTTACGAGATTTACTTTATTTGCACTTGGCGTGTCCTACAGAAGGGCATGGGAGTTGTTTCGTTTTGAATTGACTTTGTTAGTGATAACTTTTGGGTGAGTTAGTATTGAGATGATATTATGGGCGTATGCACAATGGCTCAAAAACTTTACGAAAAAATTGGCAACATAAAAAAAAATTAGCTCGGAATAGAAGAAACAATTTAATAAGAAAACATTCATCGTAGGAAATTTTTAGCCTCTATTTTTCTTGAGACGTGTGTAGACAAATGACAAAATTTGATAAATTGGGTTACAAAATGGTACCTCATTCCCCATATTCTGTGGACTTAGTCCCAAGTGACTATTTTCTGTTTCCAAACCCAAGGGAATGACTCGGTGAAGTGATGAAATTGTTGCTCAAATAACTGTCTATTTTGAGGACCTCGAGAAATTCAATTGTTTGGAAGGAATTTGAAATTGGAGAAACGTTCAGAGTTTAGTTTTGATTCTGTTCATTTTTCCTGCATTAAAATAAGCACGAGTTTTAGTTAGTGATGCTTCAAATATCAAAGTGTTCGGTTCAAACTACCAGTCTCAGAATTAACGTGCCTGCTAATTAAATGTTTCCTGACAGAAAAAATACTTTTTCTTACATTACCCAAATAAACACTGCGGCGTTGGCGTTCACAGACATTTTGTCTTTCAATGGATTGTCATTCTATAGGCGTTATCCACACTGTAAAGCAACTTTACATACCAGATTTCCACACATTCCATTACTAACTTAAAACTAAATGAAACTTTTTTATTTTAATTTTAAAATTTTTCATAAACTCTGCGCTGTTGGTGTTTTAAAAAAATCTGTAACAAAGTAAAAGTTTAAAACCTAATGCAGCAAAAAAAAACTTGTAAGCATAGCATACGACGTCATATATTTGCATACATTGCCTGATTAGGGTAGGTCTGCATCTATGCACCCTTGTTGTTGTTTGTCTTTTTTGCAACGTCTCTAAATTACAATGCAAAATTTACGATGAAGTTAATTGAAAACAGCTGATTTTGATGAAATTGTCACACTGGAAATGCAAAATTTTGCAGAGCAGTAAAAACAAACAGAGAGCAATTGAGTGTTTTTTCGTAGCTGTGAGAGATAAACAATATGGGAGTGCTAAGATATGAGCGACTGGAAATAAAATTTCCAGCTACGACAAAACTACAAAACAAGCACATTAATTTTTTTAAAAACAAGTTAATTTTTTGTGAAATATTTGAAAAAAAATTTTTTCAACAAGAAAAGTTTACTTTTCGGTAATAAATTATGTCAAACGCCTTAAACTATGCAGTTTTAAATTTACAAAATGCTCAAATAAACAAAGAGAGAACCCAATATTTGTTGAGGGAGCGAGCAAAATACGAGCTTCCAGCAATTCTAAATATTACACGACGATGGCATACAACAGCGCCCTCTATGCGTTATACTCACAATGTTCGGCAACATTTTTCCGGTTGCCATACATTCATACGTACACTGCATGCTATTATCTCGGTCTCTAAATCGGCATCTTTGGCTCTTCGGGATGCTGCCGATGGATGCTGCTGTGGCGATTATGCTTTTGCGTTTAACGGTGTGTACCATAAAAATCTTTTAGTGAGAGTTTGCGATCCCGCGGGTACGGTCGAAACTTTCGGGATTTACATTGCGAGTTTTTTTCGTTCGTGCGTGTACCCTGTTGAAAGAATTTAAAAAAATGAAAATTCTTTTTTATTGTTATTGACGAATAAACAAATAAAGTTTTTGCATTTAAAATAAAAAATTAAATAAAATCAATTTATCCTTGAGAAACCAAACAACAGGGTGGTGTAGCAAAAATGTGAAATTTTAAAATAAAAAAAAAGTTTGTTATCAAACTAAAAAAAAATAAAATACTGTTAGCCAATTGAAACAAATAAAATTGAAATTCGTAGTTACTCAACACTAAACGCGTAATCTACCGATTGCTGTAGCTGTATCCACAAGTTACTAACTACTCTACGTCAAATGCCAAAAGTAAGCTTTCAATTTTTTCCGGTCCTTATTCACTTTAAAATTGTGTGTGCGTGTGTTAAGTGCTTAATGTGACACCTAATTTAACAAAAGTATAGCAAAAGTACGTAAAAAAAGTAGTCGATGCTGCTTCCAGTTCTCAAGTTGATGCCCATAGTCACTACAACACAATTGTATCTATCTACATTGTATATAATAATTTGAACGTTTAATTTTATTTTCTATGCTTGACAACTTTGAACTTGTCGTAGTACGGCAACAACAACAACAACAACAACAACAGCGACAACAATTTGTTGCAAAAGTGATTTTTTTCGCGATACTTTTTTTATTACTTTCAAATTGCGTGCACCTCATAAGCACAAGCTCGCTCGCAAGGCATTTAAGGCATTGTACGTTAGATATTTACGATATTTCGTTAAATTTTTGCTCTTCAGCTTAGAAACTTTTGCTCTTTATGCTGGCGCACGTACTTTTTTTATTGTTTTAAATCAAATTTAATGTGAGTTTTATTCAATATTTAACAGATACGCGCAGATTTATGGCTCAAATTTTGCATAATAAAGTAACTTTAAAATTAAAGTAGATACTAAGCATAAATTAAGCAAAATTAAATTTGAGCAGTAAATATAGCGGATATGTAAAGCATTAGATGGGCAAATTTTCATATAGAAAAAATTTTCTACAAAACTGTTTGCTAAATATCTCAAAATTAACATTTGTCCCAAAGAGGTTGAAGTTTTCCATTATGAATAAGTTAATATTTCACTTTGAACTCGTATAACTCAGCTAAAAGTATTTCTAAAAGTTTTTGAATTAAGAAGCAAATCGAAACTTTTTCTGATTTTAGAATTTAGTTATACGTAGATAAAAATCATTCTAAGTGCGAAAGTTGCAGCTATTCAAAAAGAGTGTTTTCTTTGACAAAATAGTAGATGTCATTATATGATCTATTATCCATAATTATTATGTGAGGCTTATCAAGCTGCATTTTTAAATGATCTTTAGAGTGCCGCATTTAATTTTGACATTAATGGAGCAAAACTCTGTTTTAATGATATAACTAGGCTGCAGAAATAAGCGCAAGGCTTGATCAACCGCACGATTTATAAACAGAAGACTGGCCATTTCAGTAATCTCTACGATTTTGTTAGCAGAGGTATTTCTCTGAAATAGCCGTAGCTTTTGCAAAATATTGATTTTGACAGACAAACCTATTTATATTCATAATATTTTTTCAAAGTATTTCCTATGGTCTCCTCTTAAATCAAAAAAAAATTTTGAAATATTGTCCAGCTGATTCGCAAATCATAGGAAAAAATAATATTGAAATTTCGGCATTTGTGGCTTACTTAGCTGTAAGTTATGAAGTATTAATGGTAATGAGTTTTGATTTGGCAAACCAAAATCCTCTAAAAACAGCTGTGCACATAATAATTACGGTCTCCAGAACATGTGAGTGTTATCCACCATCAAACATGGTTCGTTTGCAAAAAAAAAGTAGAACGAATAAAAAACAATCTCGACGACATTTCCATTTAGAATTGGTACACTTCAAAATTTTTTTAACAACAACCGCGACCGATCTTCCCCGATTTGGTTCAAGATTCATATGATAAGACTTAGTAAACAGTATGATAGTTTAGCCTAATGAGCCTTAGTTCATGAGATATTTAGGCTTAGTAACGAAAATGTTGCCAGATGTATTATTTTTCGAGAATTCACTTAAACTCATTTAAATATCACAGGATAACGACTTTAACGACAAATTCAACATTTTAATAATTTTAGCCAATATATTAAACAAGATACGCAATGACATCAAAGAAATAAATAAACTGTAATATCCATTTTGTCTCAAAATTTGTCCTTTTTGATTTCCATAATTTTCTTATTAGTTGATTATCGAGAAATAGGCAACCTTCTGTTAAAATTTCCGCTCTTTCTATTGTTAAACAATTTTTGAAAGCATCAGGAAAAATGTGGATGATAGGTAATAAAACTTAAAGCCAAATCGGAGAAGGTCATGTTCCGAAAACGTTCCATGTTGTTAAAATCATTTTCGAATGTCTCAATTTAACTCAGCTTAATGATTTAAACTTAAATTATAATTAGCAATTCCATTAAGGCGAATCGTAACATCAAGATATCTAGCTCAAACTTTGCATGAAATTTGGTAATTTTTTTAATAATATTTTTACGAGAATTCAAGAATGCGCTAACTTTAAAGTTGCTTTAATTATTTTAAAAATCACCATATGCAAATATAACAAAGAGAACAAATTACTGTTAATTTTTAATAACATATTGTGCATTGTGACAGTTCCATTGAAGTTCAATGTCATTGGCACCAATGACTGGGCACGAAATTACACAAAAGATTTTTGTGCGCTTTACAACCATTATTGAGACTATTTTCTCTTTATTAAATTGAGTGATGATTTGAATATTTGAAAATAAATTGAATTGATTTATAAACAAAAATATATTTTTAAAAATCCCAAATATAACCAAAAATTTAAACATATATAAAAAATCAGTGTCCAATCTGTGTTAATCAGGTTTCAAGATTTTGATACGATCAATCTTGCAATCATACAGATTTGCTGTCTAAAATATTTTTAAATCCATGAAAGAAAATTCTGTAGACGCAAAAAAAATTGCAAATAATTAAAAATATTAAAAGCTCTGCTAAGATTTAAATAAAATTTTACATTTTGATTCCATAAGGTTTTAATGATTTTGAAAAAAAAGGTTATTTTCTTATAATTTTATTGTAACTCTTATTCTTTAAAGTTCCCGCATAAATTACATGTAAAATAAAAAATAGAGCCTCAGTGAATGATATTATTTTGGTTTAACGAAGAAGTAAAGTTTTGTGGCAGTTTTCATTTCTAAAAGATCTTGGAATTATGTTTCTTACGACTGATAAAGTCCAAAAACCAATGAAGTTTGAATTACAACTTTGGTGATAAAAGACAAATATTTTTCAAATAAAATCCCTTTAAAATCATCGCTTCAATTTTCTAACTAGTTAATTTTTTTAGAATTTTTTTTTTATTGAATAAAGTTGGAAACAAAGAAATGTCATATAAAAAAGGGCAATGCCATAGAACTTGTTTTCTTCATTTTTTTTAAGTTTCTGTTAGTGTAATTTATATCAAAACACTTCTTTTGCTATGAGACCTCGAACAATTTATTGTTTAACAAAACATTTAGCAGCTAATTTTCCACCTAGGTATTTTTTTTTAAATTTTGGTTTATTATCCAGCATAAAATTTTCCTTTAAGCAAATGAAAAATGAGTATCACTCGACTTGTCACTATTTTTGAAATTTCTTTAGAATAAACTGCGTTTTAAAATTCAAATTTTGTTAATATCATTTATGTGTTTTTTTGTATATTTTTTATTTATTATATTTTTTTTTTTGAATAACTTTATAGAAACAATGTGGAATTTGTAGATATAATATTTTTATGTTTAAATTTATGAATCTTCAAAAAAATGATATGAAATGAACGATGAAAATGATACGTTCTAACTTTTTTAATTTTTTTATAGAAATTTTTAAATATATATTATTCAAAAACACGAAGGCCTAGACTTATGCATTTAAGTATGAAATAATGCTAAAAAATATAAAATTTTAATTAAAAGTGATAGGTATAATTTTTTTGTTGGGCCTAAGTCATTTTTTCTAATTTTTTTTGGCCAAGAATGTGAATTGAAAACTTATAACCATTACTATAACCATCCAACGAGTGTAAATTCTTTAGAAGTTTAGGGCTTAAACCAAATTTCTTAAACTTTTTCAATCCGTGACGCCATGTCTTATGCTGTCATTTCCCTTTTTTGAAATTTCAGTTTCTATCATTCGCCGTAATGATCTTCCTTAGCATTTTCTTTTGCGTTACACAAAAGTGCTGATCTATAGACTTTTTCATTGCCAGCGCATTTTTATAACCTCAGTTTAGCTAGTACTATTGTTGATAGCCAAATGGACTTCGTAATTTGAGACCATTTGGGGCCACCAAACTCTCGATATATGTCTCAGGCAACAATTAACAAAGATTTGTATTTGTTTCTTGAGTGTGCTTGTGAAATACCATGATTTGCAAGCATAAAACAACACTGATCGAACATTTGATTTTAATATTCAAAGTTGAGTTTGTTGATTCTTTCTGCTAAGCCTTTTGTGGTACTGCTTTTAGTAGTGAAAACTCTGCCGAGATTTCAGAATCCTGTATTGTTGCATGTCATATGACGAATGGTGATTTTCGGTGGCCTAGCAGTAGCATAATAAATGATTGAGGAACTCGATGAAAAGAGAAAAAATGAACGTTGCTCCTTCTAAGAAACATAAACAAAAAATTATAATGCTCGAAACAGTGTGTACACCAATTTCTGAAAAAATTTATTTTTGAATATTTTTTTAAGAACAAGCTATAGAAAAAGCTTATCAGAAGAATAGTATAAATTCAAAAAGAGCTAAATTTTTCATTAAATATTTTTTGCTCTTTGCCTTAGGCTGAAAATAAAAAAGTTTTAAACAAAACATTATATGTTTTAAAATGAAGGCAAAATATTGTATATGTTAACCGACTTACATACTATATGGATGGTAAAAAACAACAATTTTAATACAACTCATAAATAAAAATGCCAGCGGTTTAATAAAAAATACATTTACAAGTATTTGACTTTACAAAGCTTTAAACAGCAGCAACAGCGGCAGCGTAGACACATTTATATTAATATTTTACAAACGAACAAACTGACACATTTACATGAAATAAAAAAAGAAAATATATACTGTTCACACATACATACACATAAAAATGCAAAAATAAAAAAGATTTTATGTAAATTTAAATCTACAGAGATTTGCAACAATTGATTATGCGGTGCAGGGTATTTTATTACAATTTTTTTCTCTTTTCTTTCACTTAAGTGATGTTTCATGACATAAAATATTGAAAAAAAAGTGTGTCAAAAAAGTTAAGCGTGTGACAAATAGAGATTGTGTTCGAAAATTGTTAGAAAATCTGTGGAAAATAAAATAGAGAAATTTTGAAAAAAGATTTTGTTAAAAAACGAGTAAAAATTTTTAAATTGTTTGCAAATTTTGAGCTAAGGCTCGGCGACAATATGTTTATATATTGCTTTAGAAAAAAAGTATTTTGAATCTTACATGCATACTTTTAGGATTAGTTAAAATCGTGTGCTCAAAATCTGTTTTTTTGTATTCTTAAATCTCAACAAGTATTTGGAATATTGTTTAACCTCACATTTTCTAGATAATTAATTTATTACACTTTTTGAAGCGTAAATATAAATTTTTAATTTTTTATTCCATATTTTTAGACATTTGTTTTCAAATTTCAAATATTTCAGACTTGATTTAATGTTTTTGTTATTTATTTTATACAAACACAACATGACTTATCGTCTGACATCAGAATATATAATCGTGCACGATCAAATTAAACGCCGCGACGCTAAACTCCACGTTTAATTATGTCTGCTGGGATACATGCATAAAAAGCACTATGGATTTATTTGTCTTAAAAAGTAATAGTGCATACTCTTAGGCTCTTATTTATAAAATTTTTATTTTGCTCCATTTATAAGCCGTTCGAATATGCATTGATGTCATACATTGTGCAACTCTCACTAGTCAAAATAAGAACGTATTGCTTAGGTTTATATATGCAAGTATGTGTAATAAACACATACAGACAAATAATATTCGCCGATTTCCGCATCCTGTTTATTGTGCGATAAGAATAAAAAAATTGTGTACGTTACCGAAGATGTTTTTAACAAATTTAAGCAAGTAATAGACAAATTTTTTATTTTTTGCGAAAAATATTAAGTTTTTTTTTCTCTGTTTTCCAACATGCTTGTTGGTGACATGAATTATTACATACTCGCATAGATATAAGCACACATACACATACCCATATATGTTTTTATACGAAACAAGTGTGTTTGTTTTCGCATAAATAACAGCAAAAACTTATAAATCGTTAAAATTGTTTGCTTTACTCTGCTTGCTTGCTACCATACTTGCTTACTTTTCAAGCACTAAATGTATTGGTTTACTTGTGCGTTTGTGTATGTGTATGCATAAATGTGCTTTATGACATTTTTGTAAAAAAAAACAAAGTGTTTCATTTTCTTTTTTTGGTTTTTATGTAAAAATAACCAAACATAGCAGTTGCGACAGCTGCCGGCGGTATATTTTGCAGTGCACAGTAGAAAATTTATGTTTTAAATCATTCAAAATAATTTAAAAAAAAATTTAATATATTCATATATAGAAAAAGCTAAGTTACGTCGAAAAAAAATTGGACTCAAGTTATGTCTATGTTCACTTTCATATATCGCTTATGCACCCTTGATTCAAAAAATATTTTTAAAAAGAATTTGGACTAACATCAAGAGTGAAAATTGGAAAAACTTTATAATTTCTTGGCTGTTTAATTTTCATGTTTGTTCACTGCATCGTTTCTTCAAAAACTAATTTCTTAGAAAACATGAACCTGACCTTGAGAAGTGTGCAAAATGAATAATTTTGCATCGCATTGTTCTCTAATATGAATATTTGTCAACGCTTTCATGAGATAGGGCATTGTAAACTTAATGCACAATTGGATTTTCGGGCAATTTCTTTGATTCCTAGGTCAGCACTTTTTTGTGGCAAGTTTAATTTTTCTTTTAGATTCCCTGAGTGTATTTGATTTATTTTTTGCTTGAAAAGTACGTTTTAAAACAGACATTTTGACAAAAATTAAGCTAAACTTGGCTAATTATTCGCGAAGCAATGAGCATTTAAAAAAACATTACAATACGTCAGTTTTCAAAAATTTGTATTTTTTTAATAACTTGTTATGAAAAATTAAAAAAAATGTAGTGAATACCTTTTATATTAAAAAAATAAAAAAATAAGAGATAGCAAAATAGTGTTCAATTTGGCATGGAATGCCCCATATTTAAAGAGGCATTTCATGTTTAATATAATGAAACAAAAAAAAAACATAGCTTTCGGGTTATAAAAGTAAAATCATTTAAAAATTTATTTTTGTTATTATATAAAAATTTTTAAATGGGCAGAAAACGCCCATTATTCACATATATGTATATATATATATATATATATGAATCAAACAGAGCCTTTCAAAGTACTGTGCGAGATTAAAACTAAATGGATTTTAGCCAACGGTCGTACTTTATAGCAGCTACAAAAACCACTGTGCAATGCTTGCATTTCTATTAAGTTGAGTTTTTTGTAAATGTCACGTTTACCACAATACATACATACATATACACAAATAAATATAAACAAAAAAATGGGGCTTTTAACACCTATATATACAAACAAACTTATAAAAGTGTATATGTATGTGGGTGCACTTTAAATCAAACTAAAAACCCAACATGCAGCAATAAATCCTATAAAAAGCATAATAAAATTTATAAAATATATTTTTAAAATTTTACATAACCTACACAGACACTTATTCGCACACATGCACAAATAAGCAGACGAGCAAATTTCATAAAAAAAAAATAATGGCCCTTACACACAATGCGCCTTAATTATGCCATTAAAATAAAAAGCTAGCCAAATGCTGCGAAAGCAAAATAAAAATTTAAATAAATAAATTTAAAAAAAACACTAAAAAAAAAAATTTTTCAAATATCTATACTCTAATATATATTGGCATCTCACTTATGTATATTTTTTCTCTTTTCTTTTCAGCTTTCAATTATTTTGCATATTTTCCCTAACAAAGTGTGCGTTCGTGTCAGTGTATTTAAAAAAAAAAATAAAAATTATTGCAATGTCATGTAATTTTTTTTAAAAAAATATTGAAGTGTTTAATAAAGTAATTGTTAAAAAAAAATACATATATTAATATTCAGTATAAAGAAAAATGCATTTAAAAAGCATTTAATAAAATTAAGTAAAAATTTAATTTTAAAAAATTTTAATTAAAAACCAAAGTAGTAGCCCTCTATATCTCTCTCTCTCTCTCTATCTGTGTGTAAAGCATTTCATGTGTTCCAATATATTCTTCAAAATGTGCTCCAACATGTCGTCGCCAGTGTCTCTTTCTACATTGCATTGGATTTTTATATTCGCCTGCTTTTTCATTGTTCGCTGCACACAATCGACACGTGTACGCGTCAGTCCATCAACTATGACGCGCAACATTGAGGAAGAAAATGGTGAGTTGTTTTTAAAAATATTCAATGACTTTTTATTATTTAGCAGAAAAATGGAAAAAAAATAATGTTTCAATAACTTAGACATAGAAGTATAGGTCAGCTAGTTAGCTTTATTACGGTATCTAGTTGGTTGAATTGGAGGTTTTATATAGTTAAAATCCCTTTGGTATCACCATGAATCAACAATTGGTCTAAGTGAGTGGGTTCTTAAACTAACATCCACTTCTATCTTAACTAACTTTCGGTACTCTTAAGTTTTTGTATCAAAACTTTGTTCGAAAACTTAATGAAAGTGAAGTTTAGTATCAATAATTTTTTTAATTTTTTAATGTGGTAATATATAAGTAAATACCAGCAGCCCAACCGAAAACGGTAATGGAATGGCCACTGCAATGATTTTCAAAAATTCAATAGCCACTGTTAAAATCTTTAAAGTTTGATAATGTTAAGAAACTAAACGTTGCTATCCATATTTTTAAATAAGTCTTAAAGTATGCTCTATTGAATACCAAATCACATTGCATACTTTGAGGCAAATTTTTATGTATTGCTCTCATATATGCATATTGAACGAAAAAAACAGCTGCCCTTTCTGACACTCAAAAACTTTTCGAAAAAAGATACTAACTCAATCAATGCCGAAATAGCTCAAAGCAATAAAAAAGAATTGATAAAAATTGAAAAACTACTTAAAACTTGCAGTAATAAGAAAAACTTGAGCAGACTTAATGATAAATGACCGTAAATCGATAATAAATTTTGAAACTGCTGTACCAAAATAAAAAGAAGCGAAGCTAAGGCAAAGTTATGAGAAAAATAAACAACAGCTAGCAAAAAAGTCATAACAAAATTAACAAAAATAGCCAAAACGCGACGAAATAGCAAAAAAAAAAAACAAGTACAGAAAAAAACACAAACTTTGTCAGGGAAAAAAAAAATTTTTTGTAGATTGATTGAATTTTCCTAGAGCAAACGTATAGATTTTCTTTGTTGCGAAACTTTGCAAAGTTTGGTTTTTTTTTTATGGTCAGTAGAAGAAAAAGAGTAAAAAATTGCAAAGGAGTCAAAAATTAAGTTGACCAAATTGAAACAAAAATAGAAGAACTTCAACGAGCTAGCAGCGATAAAATCTGGCTTTGAAACATTGTTGCCAACCAAAGAAATAGCAGCATAAAATGTAAGCAACAAAGTTGCACAAGGAGCGATGTAGTCGAGGGGTTTTCAGAAAAAAATAAATAGCACAAAAACGTGTTGATGCCTTAACAAATTTTCTTGTTGCAAGAAAATTTTGTATTTTTTTCCTTACCGCTTCTAGCCAAGTTTCGTTTTAGCCAACAAAAGTTTTGAACTTGAAAATGAAACTTCCTTTTTTATTTTATTTATTGCGCTTCATCGTGCTTGTTTTTAGAAAAAAAAACCGAAACTTTTTCTTGGTGAAAGTGATGAAAATGATTTTACTGTATTTTAGTTTTTTTTTTAATTTCGCTTAAGTTAAAAGTGCTGCGTGGTCGAGCAGGTTTTTAAATACTTTTATCTCTAAACTTTCATCTCTTGCTCATATGTTGGTTTTTGGTGTTTTGCGCTTTGCTTAAAAATTGATGGAAAAATTGCTCAGGGAAATGTTTCGCTAAAGAACTATTGTTTTCGCTTGGACTCGGAAAATTGTCCCGTTTCTCAAGATGCTGACCGAATGGAAGTCTTCAACTGCGAAAATCAAGTTCTACTTTCACACTGACTCCACTACACATAGAAAAGAAATCTATGCTATGTAAACGGAAAGTTGATTTCAATAGAGTATGTAGTAGCACAAAAATAAATTAAAGGTTTCAATTCGTTTTAAATTTTGCAAACAAAACTTGGGCAATTAATATGAAATGACAAACAGCAGAACAGTGAACAGAAATAAACGAATTTTATTAAGAAACAAGCGGTATCCGTGGCTTCGCAAGCGCACTTTCCGTTGCTTATATCATAATGAAATATTTTGCTAAACATCTGATTCTATCTTCTCTTTTTAAAAGTAACAAAATAAAATTGAAAGAGAATTGGATTGAGACGCGAAGTCAAATACAAATGGAACATATAAGAAAAATAAAAAAATAAGCCTACAGAATTCAAATAGCAGTATAAGCATAAGCAACGAAAAATTTTTTGTGTGTGATTTTGCATAATTTTAATCCTAAAACAAAGGATATTGAAAAAAAAAGTGTGCAATATTATTGCATAGCACAAATAGGTTGTTTGAAAAAAAAAAAATTTTAAGTCCGTTCAGCTTATTTTGTGCCAAAGCGTTACAAACCCTTTCCATGTGAGTAACTTTATATAAACGATACAGATAAGCGCTCAAATTTTTTGTCTTAATGCCTTCGTCAACAAGCCAAACTTCAGAATGTGAGTTATGGAGAGCGAATAATTTTCTTTCGAACGAATAAGTCATTGACTATAAAAATGTGAAATATTATATTTGTATTAAAATTTTTACAATGATAGCCGAAATTTTGCGAAAAGTCACAAAAATGCGTTAAAACCAGCACAAATGTGAGAATCAAGGCCGTCTTATGTAAGCTCTAACCGTTCATATTTAATTAAATAAAAATAAAACCTCCCATTTTTCTTAGAAACCAAATTGCTATAATCTTTGGAAAAATTTGTTTATTTCTATGTATCTTATACGAAAATTTTTCACATGATGTTTACAGTACGTCATCATCAGTATAAAAGAAATTACATTGATTTTTATTACATCATAATTTTATTATTTTATAGCACCTTTTAATTTACAATGTTTCTGATTGCTGGCATTTTATTAATTGGTCGTTAAGTGTTTCATAACTTATTGCAATAAAAGATGTCCATGTTGAAGTAATTTAACGACACGTAAACTATTAAATAAAATTGTTAAGCAATTAAAATTAACATTTTATTTTTCGTGTGAAAAGCATAGAAGTCAACTTGTTGCTAAATAACCAATTTGCTAAGTTATTTGGCCGACTTGAAGGAAGAGTTAAGAACTAAAACTCAAAAAAATGTATTTTTGTATGCGTTAATGATTTAATTAAATTTTAAAAATATTTTTTTTTTTGTCATATTTTTGTTTGAATATAATTTTGATTTGTTTTTTCTTTTCAGCAAAATATATTTTTGAAGGTATGTCATTATTTTTTCATATTTTTGTGCGTAATATAATTTAATTTTAGTCAAAAAATGCTATTTTAATAATTATGCATTCATTGTCATGCATTTGATTTTTAAATATACATCAAAATATAAAATTTTTATTCATTTTTAGCCACCTAAGAACCTAGAAACCTTTATTCTCTAGAAAGTCTTAGAAAATTTAACAAGTTACCTGAAAAACCTAAATTTAACTGTGCCACCAAAGCAATTCAAAACAAGAGTGTAACAAAACAGACATTAAGCTCAGAAAATCCAAATAAACATCGAAAGTCAACAAAATAATGACAGTTGCAAAAAAAAGTATCCTAGCAAAAGTCTACTTCATCAAGCAGTTGAAGTAAAAGACAAAAACCAAAGTCCCAAATCAACCAATTTTATTTTGGCCAAACTTAAGCCAAAAGTAAGGTACACATAAAAATCATCTCCCAAGTTTGAATGCAAGAAAAGTTCTAAGAACTTCTGAGACGGGCCTCCTCCATAATACCGTGCAAATACCCAAAGCAAAAAAAAGTTGAAACTTAAGTTAACAGCCTGCTTACTTTGCTGCTTGCTGCCCATAGTTTTTGATGACAACGAATGGTTTCCAAAGCGATAAAGCGGCGCGAAGAAAACAAGCAAAGAAAAAAGAGAAAGCCAAAAACTGCTAACAAACGTAAATAACTAAAAACAAAGCGCTGTAGAGAGAGGGGGAAGAAAATATTTGATGCGCTTTTTTCTCTTTTTTTTTCTTTTTCATCTGGTATGACTGTCAAACTTGAAAGGACATACAAAGATAACAATATCAAAGAAAAAAAAACGAAAAAACGAAAAAAAAACAAAAATCAAACAAAATGTTGACAACATTTTTTCGGCGTTGTTATTTAATTTTTTTTCTTTTTGATTGCTTGTTTGTCATTTACACTAATTAACAAGAATTGAGTTTACCTGACTGTAGTTTTACATTTAGTAGCATGCTTACGCTTTTGAAAGCAGGAACTTTAAAAATTTTTTATGAAGTTACGTAGCTTAGTCAAATAATGTTTTATATGCCTCTTGAAAGTTGTTAGTCAATTCTTTAGAAGATGTCCTGAAGCACATACGCCATAAAGCAACACAATCGCACTGTATTTTCATTATTATCCCGAGAGAGTTTACAAGCCGTTTTAGAATGTTTTTCCGTCAGGCTCCGACTTCTATTTTTTTAAAGAATATATTTTGTTCTATCTGGTCCATGTTGTTTATCACAGGCACAAGTTTTTTCACAGTTTTCGAGAATTGTGGTGATTGAGGACCATTTTATACCACCAAATGGTACCAGCTCTATAATTGTTGTGTTAGAAGTATCCCTGGCAAGCAAGAAAGAAAATAGTAGTGAGCAGTCGGTGAGTTTATGGCTTGAGTCGGTGCAATGCGCAATCATTTGGGAAAGCTTTAGCATCAAGTGTGTGAAGCCTTTAGCATATACTTTCTTTGAAAGGTACAAATGGCGCGACCGTTCTTCAAAACCAGCACTGTTTGTTCCCGAACTGAATCAGGGCTGTATTGAGATGCCAAAATTTAGGTCTTTTTATGGATTTCATCTTATTTTTGAGGCGCCATTTTGAAGGCATACGTCTCACCACCAGTTGGTATATATTTCTTAAACGTCGGGTACAAACAATGTTTTTGGCAAACTCCCTTCGATAATCTCTTTGGATAAAACTTAGCTCTATTGGTACAAGTCGAGCAGCAACCTGTTTCGTACCCAAAATATCAGTCAGAATGATAAAAGTGAATTTAAATGAAATGGTGAACTCTTGTGCAAAGACTCTAATTTGTATGCAATGATTTTGGCTAGATTCTGTAATTTTCCCAATATTTTCGCTGCTCATGGCCGCTGAAGGTCGACTAGAATGAGGCAAATCAACTGCTATGTGCCAACTCTGTTTTTGTTTTTGAATGAATATAATTCCTTTAGATGTTGCAACCGCCTGAGTCCACTGCAGTGTACTCAGCTATATCTTGTAATTAACAAAAGCAAAATTTGTTGCATGGTGTAAGCAAAAGCTTATGAGCATATACTTAGGCAGCAAAAGTTTGTTCTTTTTTCCCGCAGTAATATTCTTTTTAACAAATGTGAGGGCGCATACTGGTCGCGACAGCAGCAAAAACAACGTGACAAGTTATTTTTTTGTTATAGGTTTTTTTTTATTGTGCAGTTTGTTGTTCTTGCTGCTGCTGTTGATAATTTTATGTCATGTTTGGAAATAGGCTGTTGTCTGTTGCCCTTGCTGTCTTTCTAATTTTATGTTATTTTATTTTTGTTTGATTTTTCCTTTGTGTATTTATTCATTCCATAGGTTTACAAGGACATTTATCATATCTTTAAGTAGACAAGTTGAAGTGGCAGTGGCAATGGCAGTAAAAAGCATATCGTAAAACCGAAAAAAAAATAAAAAATTAAGAATCATATCTTTTCATTCATTTAATATAAAATATTTTTTTTTTCGTTTCCACGTACTGCTTTTGTTAAATTGAATACTAAGTAAAGTAAATTGAATACAATAAAACTTCATAGATCGTTGAAAAAAAAACTACAGAGATTTATTTCTGTTCATTGTTTGATGGATGATTTGTTAATTTTAATGAGCATTATCTTATTGTGAAATATTTTTAGACACAATTTATGTAGATATTATTTTGTAGAAAAATTTGAAATGCATTTGCATAAAACCAATTCCTTTGCTGGGGTGTACAACAGTCGATGTCCAAGGTAATTTATTAATGTTTCCATATGTACATTGTGTATGTAAACGGTTTTTTTAGAAATAAAATCAAATGTCAGCTAACTTTGTTTTAGTCATTGGTTGAAAGGGATTATTAACTTGTTCACTTTCATTTCATGCCTAAGCACAGGCATGCACAAAGTCAAACTTACTAAGCCTTTAATATGAATTGGACATTTCCCCATGATTTCCAAAAAAATCAAACATTAATATACAAAAATACATATGTAAATATGTACATATTTAGGTGGTACATAAACAAAAAATTTGTCAAAATTTGCTAAACAGCTTAACATTAAACTAAAAGAACGTCAATGTGGCATGCGCCTTTCCCTGATTTGGTACTAAAAACATCCTTAACGTTATTTGACGATATCCTGAACAGATTTCCGTAGCTGAGTACTACACAAACAGTGAGTGCGGCGCATTGAGTGCCCGGTACACTACTTGTCATACTACTGTCACACACTTACTACATGTCATATCTCGCTTACTTACTCGCGTCGTTGTTTACTTTAGCTAAGTCTGCACATTTTCCTTGAATACAAGATAAAGCATACTTTCAGGCACTACAAGAATGCTGCTACCACCACCGCGCACAACAAAGCTTAAAGGCATTTTTTGGTATTTTTTTTTTCGCAAACTTTTTTTGTATACGAGTACCTTGACTCTCTGGCTAACGTGATTTGTATGCTTAAGGCAACAAGCCAGCAAGCAAGCAGCTTCAAAATGCCTGCAGCAAATATATAAAACAAAACAAAAAAAAACTACTTTTGTGTTGGAAGTTTCACTGTCGAAAGACCTAAGTATTTACTTAATATATGAGCTGCTTCAATTTAAGATTATGCAAAGAAAAATGTGCGTTTGTCTCAAAATAATGTAAGGTAGATAATATGTGGTAGCATGTGAGTGACTGCCGTGATTTTTGACTTTCTGCTTAAGCAGTAAAGCAGCAAAACGTGATAAGGAGCAGAAAATCTGGGGACAAGGATATAATAAAAATATGCAGCATATGCGAAGATGTTTCATTTTTTGATTTTTGAATTAGTAACATTTTTCTTTAGTGGGTAGCGAAATTGTTCACTTTCATTTTAATCAAAAAGTTATGCAATGTAGTTTTAAGGAAATGAAATTTTTCAAAGCAGATTTTATTGAATTTTAGCTTTCATTAAAAAATTTTGCTTCCAAAAGCATTAATGTACTTGTAACTTATTAACACTTAGTCTGTTTTCAAGGTAATTTTTATTACTTAATGAATTCGGATTTGAATCAGAGCTCGTCTTTCCTTAGTTATATACATATGACTTTTAAATAAACCTTTTCAGTAAGTGCCATTTTAAAATGTATTCGTTGCTTCTAAGCTTATTAGGCTAAGATTAAGCATCAAAGTCAAATGTCATTCAAGGTATACAGTCTATTGAGCCAACAACTCTCCCAAGCTGTTAAATAAAATAAGTTACCAAGTCAAAAATTTCATTTTAATTCACCAATATAACAGACTTGATAAAAAGCTTTATAAAAACTTTACAATTTCGATCCTTAAACAAGCTATAACATTAATTTTTTTTTTGTATATTATCTAGAAACTTTTATTTAACAACATAACCCCATTAAAAAACGAACCAGAATGAAAAAAGTTATGTTACACATACATATGTACACACATGCATTTCAACTTGACCCATACAAAATAAGTTGTGTTTGTGTTAAGCATAGCAGCAGCGGCTGCAGCTGTTGCTGCTTTTACTAAATGTTGTCCTTTTTGCTATTGCTCTTTTTATTCTGGTTGTTGGTAAAATAAGTTAATTATAAAATTTCATTATACAACCTCACATGTTATCGCAGTGCATGAACATTACTTCTCTAGATTTTCTAGGGTGAATTTTAACTGTGAATGTTTTTGGATTTTTAGATTTTATGTTAAACTTTAATCTCTGAGTTGTTATTGTTTTGAAATTACATAAAATCATTTTTTTGAGCAAGTTGTGCTTATAAGCCACTAAAATTTAATTTTTGTCTCTAAAATAAGACGAAACTTTTGCTAAGATTTTGATGTCCGGATGAATCTTTTACCCAAATATATATAATGTTTAACGATTATTTTGTTTAAAAAAATAAAAATCCAAAATAACGATTATTTGTAATGAAAAAATATAAATACCATACGAAATAACGAATATTTTTGCTCAGAAAAAAAAAAAAAACAAAATATCGACTACTTTTAATATATGAAATCAAAATCTCAAAATTAAACAACATGTTATACATCTAGGCTTCTTTTCAAAAGAAGTCATCTGTGTACTTGACCTCAAATTTTGGCTTCTGCCTCATTGTGAGGTTTTTGACTTAAATTATTGAAAATAATGACGGTCCATGATCTTAAAAATGTCTAATCTTAGTTGCTGCTACATTAATACTAACAAAATTATTTTCCTTTGATTTCATGTAGAATAAAGGATCACCTTAATGCTTAAACTCTTTATTATTAGTGTGTAGGTTACATATCTTATGTATGTATTTATTTTGTAGATTTTCAAAACTTTTGCCATTCCACTACTGCTGTGCACACTTTAGTTATCTTTATCTTTTAGTTTCTTATTTTCTACTAAATTGCAAATATTTTTTTTATGCTTCGGTTTTGGTAACTTTTTTTTTGTATATTTTGTGTGGAATTTTCTTTTTTTGTGTATTTTGTGTGCATTTTTTTGTTTTTGGTCTTTTACTTTTCAGTTGATTCTGTGTACAACTGTGCAATTAATTGCAAATGGTTCTGTACCAAGTGCACATACATATTGTATACACAATTTATATAAAATATACCTATAATTTTGTTCGACTGTAACTACATTTGTTTTAGATGTGTCTATTGTAGTAGATTTGTACAAATATGTGCATGTTCGCAGCTGCTCTGAACATGTAATTAAAAATTGTGTAATATTTGGTTGCAAAATATACCATATTCTGAGTTGTAATTTATCAAAACAAAAACAATAAATGAAAATAAAATTTTATTTGTTACGGCAACAAAAATTATTTTTTTATATTTAGAATGCATCTCATTTTAATTTATTTGAAAATTTGGCTTTGATTTACACATTTTTAGTAAAAATAATGATGCTCCTTGTATATGAAAGACTTAAAGTAGCTCCACAAAAATAGTGTAGTACGAGTCCGCTTTGGACTGCTGAAAACGTGAGATTCATTGTTTACCAAACTCACCTCTCAATGGGTCCATGGTATCGCATGTCGTGTGACATGTGCCACCGTTAAGTTGAAACCACATGTCAACCAAATTCAATTCTTTCATTTTGAGCACTAAAAATCGGTTATCATCGCACGGTACATTGCTCCATAGAGTGTAATGTTGCAATTTTCATTATTTTTGAAAATTTGTACGGTCCAATGATACCGACGACCCATAAGCAGCACCAAACAGTGCATTTTTCAGGCTGCATTTGTAGCTCTTGAACTGCCTCTATCTGATCTTTAGACCAAATTTGACAATTCTGTTTGTTGACTTACCCCTTGAGCTAAGAAAGAGCTTCATCGCTGAAGAAAATTTCCCGATAAAACTCATTTCTCACAGAGCACGAACTTTGATAATAAAATTCAATGAAAAACCTTATTGAGCATTTCTATTGTACACACGTGTTACAAATCACACGTTAAGTGTCATAAAGCTTACTTTTAACAAAATAAATACCAAAAAAATCACCCATTATAAAGCTGAATGGAAATCAAGGGAGCTGTTTGGATCTATTCGTAATTAAGCATCTTCGTAATTTTTATTAAAATTTCTAATATATTTTCCATTGAAATACATAACGGAAAGAACAATTATTGCTAGATGAAGAGTCAGTGGTCAAGAGTTAAGACGCTTGTGGCATGGGATTGTGTTGAGTCTGTCATGATAACGTTCTCATTATTCATCGATCCAATAATTGGCGCATCCAATTTCAAATTTTATCAAAGCGTTGTATATAATTTATAATTTTTTTAAAATTTAAATTAATATTTTGTTAATTTACCCTGCACTTGGTACTCTGGGAAAAACCTTTCTCACCTAACCGAACAACAGCTTTATACAGACTACGCTTGAACGAGGATGTTAACATGCACATCAGTTAATGTTTTTTTTTGTAATTAAAATAATTACGAACTAAAACGAAAACACTTTCAATTATTCTGAATTGTAAAGATGTAATAATTTCCAAAATTATATTAATTTTCTAAAAACTAACTCAATTAAAGCATTTTCAATTACAAACACCTACTTAATATTATGGTATCTTACAAAATTGTTTATCTAACCCACTTGATAAAAATAAATAACATGAAATAATTTTTACTATGCGCTATAATATAAACTTATAACATTGAAAGAAGCGTATGTGTATATAAGTAAATTCTTATTTTAAAACATTTTATTTGCAAAAGTTTTGTTGGAGTAAACTCTCAAATTATAATTAATATTCAGTTACTTACTGATATCAGAAGTAAGGCACAATATGTTGAAAAGATTTGCATTACTAATATGGATAACAACACTGGCTATCTGGGTGAAGGTAAGTAGAGCAAAATATTTTAAAATAATATTTTTTTAATAAAAGGAAACTTTTGTTTCGTTCCGTGGACAGTAGGCAGTTAGAGTGCTAATCTTTTGTGAGAATTTGCTTACAAATCTTAACCAAGTTGTCGCATTAATGTTTCTCTTAGCAACACCCCCAAAAATAGTTTTGATTTTGTGCATTCAACGACTTATTGTAGGATTTACAGAGTGTCTAAGATCACTTAGTGATATAGTCTTCCTGAATTCTGTCATTGTCATCTTTACAGTTGATGCAGTTAAATCACTATTCCAACCATATTTTGTACGAAAATTGCAAAATGTAGCTGTGAAACTATTTTTATTTTCAAAATCTTGATCAACAATGAAAATGTTTTCTTTTTAAGTGTAACGCTTCATTTTGAAGAATTCTACACTGTCTTTTTTTTTTTAAACAATACTTTACCACACTAATGGCTCAAACCTTATGTGAATTTTGTAATACCCTTTATATGTTAATTTTATTTTTAAAAACTGATAATTACACATTATACTGACCGCATATGTTTCACACTGAAAAATTCAAATTAATTTGCCAAAAAAAAGCTTACGTCACATATACGGCTCTGTTCGAATACCCATATTAGAGGTCTTATTGTTTTTAATGCAATTAAAAAATTTTTTTTATGCTTTGGTTTGTGTAATTAAAATTTATTTTTTTTATAGTGTAATACTCCGAATGTTGACCAAAATCACGTACCATTAACAACAGTATGTCTCGAAAAATATAATTTGACAATGGAGGATGTCATTGATGATAAAAAGAACGATGATGTCAAATGTTATATACACTGCGTCATGGAAGGCATGGACTTTCTTGATAAAAATGGCAAATTCATTATGGAGCAATTTTCAGCAAATCAGAATATTGGTGCTTGTAAAGTGAGATTTGATTTAATGGATGATAAGTGTGAATATGTAACCAAGATGCTTGAATGCCTTCAACAAAGTGCAGAAATGCAAACTTATTAATATTTACCTTTTGGAAATGAATATACATATTTTAGCATCGCAAATATTTTAATTGTTTTTAATATTGTGTTATTTGAAAGGAATATTTTATTTAATGATGATCCTTTGGAAAAAGGAATAATCATACTAATTGTGTTTCGCAATATCTTTTTTTTTTTTGAGAAATTTTCTAACGTGACTTAAAACTACCCGATTTGAAAACATTTAATTAAAAAATGTTCGTAAATATATTTTTTTAAAACTTTATAAATTTGAGGTGTATGATGTATTTCTTGACAGAATTTCTGGAATGATATACTTTTTTCAACAAAATATATGCGATTTTTAAAGTTTTAGAACTGAGAAAATTCATATGTCCAAAACATTGGAATATATTAATAAAATATTGCCCAAAACTTTAGTTGTCTTCAGTTATCTATTTTTGCTGATGTTTCTTAATTCACTGAAAGATCTGAGCACCAAATGCTCAGTTGAAAATTGACTATCGCTTAGTTTGCAGCATAGTTCCAAAATTTCGTTTCTTCTGTAGTCTAGAAACTTCTCTTAGCACTCGACCCTTAGACTTCTCCGGGATTTATGCGGAACTGCTGTAAAACAAGACGATTTGCTTAGTTTTACAAGTTGCGATGTAATGAAAATATTTTGATGGAATAATCATTTATATTTTAGTTAACATAATTTCAGTTTATATTGGTTCACCCTTAATCTACAGAACTCCAAAAAACTCAGTGGATTTCAATATATCTAGAAATTGCTAGCATTGTCACTCATCGACGTTGTCCGCTAGGGAGTTATACTACTTTCTTTGATTATAAATTTTGGTTAAATGATAAAGAACATTTCAAATGTTGATAACAGGCTTTTATAGTGTTGGGAATTAGGTATGGTAATCAATATCAGATAAATGTCCGCCTCTGCCAGCCTAACAAATGTGGGCTCTTTTGAGCCACTTTGACACATTTCACCCCGTTATTACATTTATTTCATCACTAAAACTTTGCTTTCTCAAGAGTTTCTGGATTGATGGCATATACTATACATCTCAGATGTCAACACATGAAAAACTACGAGGCAATTACATCCGGATACCGGGCAGATTGGCACGCTTATTCCCTCAAAACTTTCACGTAGATTTCACATTGACTTATCATATATTTTTCTACTATAAATTTACTATAATATTTACCAATTTTAAGTCAAAATAAAGTCAGTAGCGCAGTTTGGGCACCACTGAAAGTACAAGTAGTATACCTACCTGTATTTTCTCGATGATACTTAAGGATGTTAAAAACTTTTTTCATTACAATTTTTTTGTTACACTTTATAATCAACGCTCAAAAGCTAAGCAAAACACAATATGAAATAGCATCACTTATTTATAAAAAAACGCTCAAAATATTTAAATTTGTTTTAAAAGTCTACATTTCATATTATAATGATTCTCTCGAAGAGTTACCAATTTATTTGGCTGCTACAATAATTTTTTAATTTACGTTGTTTTAATTAATTATGGCTTTATCAAGCATTCCAGTATGCGGTAAGCATAATCACATTTATCGTCGATTAAATCAGTTTCGGCCTTGCAATCTTCAACTTTTTGTGTGGATATTCCAGCTGCTTGTGCCAATGATTCATTAACCTTAAGTTTGTTGTCATCATCCAACACTTTACTAAGATTTAAGATACAGTAACTATAGCATTTGAAATCGCCTTTAATATCTTCGAGTTTTGATTTTCCTGATTGAAAAGCGTGGAGTTCCTCTTTAGTTACTTTATTTTCTTCAAGACATTGTTTCCTATGAGACGGATTAATGTACTTATCTAGATTGACTCCCTGAGATATAGAAAATAATTATTAATAAATGTTGACATAATAGTTAAGTATTATAAATTCCTTTCTTAAGCGCTGTTTGCTGCTTTAACATTCGTATATATTATTGTAACTTGGTCATATTTAAACTTGATATTGTTATATATACCTCAGCCATTACAGCCAGTGTTGCCATCAACATAAGTGGCGCAAATGTTTTAAACATTTTATTTCAAACTAAATTTATTATTTGGTAGAATGTGTTCTGTCGATAGATTCAGGCAAACAAATTTCACTAATGAAACATTTTTCAATTTATATTGTGTTTTTATATGCAGCTGTTGCGGAAGTCATTTCTAAAGGCTCGCTTTGTACTTACTTTATATAATTTTTTTTCTATTAAAGCGCATAGGGTTTTGTTTTTTACAAAGTTATATAATGTTATCTAGTTCATAATGAAGCTAATCAATTTATTTTTTTAACAAAAAACTTCAAAACAAAAACCCAAACAAAAATATTTTTAAAAATATGTTTTAATTATTATTGCAATTGGTGTGAGAGTTTTTTAAAAGATATACAAAATAAGAAGAACACGTTTTCCATTTTTAAGCAAATGACTATTTAATAAAATGTAAACACGGTTTGTCAGCTATGGGAACAATCAAATAAATTAGTGGAACTTATTTTCATTTCATCAACTACGTTTGGGGTATTTTCAAAATAATATGCCTTGTTTTAAATATATATTTCTTAAATGGATAAGCCTTAAGCTGTACTGTTGCAATAAATTAAATTTACCTAAATATACTTCAAGTCCTTGCAATTATGTAGATTGACTCTTATTTCGCTGTTTGTTTATATCAAATAAGTTTCCGGAGAGTGTTGTCGTCTGCTTTAGCGCGACGTGAGGTAATCCTTACAAGGAATGTTACTGGGGCCGCTTTAATTGATTTTAGCTATATGTGATACATAATACACATTATTGACAACTTGTATCTAATAGTATATGCAGATGTTATGAAAATATATAGAAACATGAATTCGTTTGGTGATACTTTTCCAATTCAGTCTGACTTGAAATTCTTTGAAGTTTGGTTTTTCTAAGAATAAGTTATATCTTAAAGCCAAAAAATGCCAAACTATGACATTTTTTAGGAGGAAAAATATTGTGAATAAAGATAAGAAAATTTAATGCATAAATTAAGTCAAAGTTGATGCTAAATTGACGTTTGATGAACATTGTAAATAAATTTGTTAAAGATCTTTGCTTGACTTTATTAAACAATGGGCAATAAGACTTACTAGACCTTCAGTAACTGTGGCCTTATGTAAAACAATATTGCATCCAGCTTACAATGAACATTTTCACAAGTGTGCAAAACTATAGTGCTATATGTTGCTCAAAAAATTGGCTCTTAAACTGCTGCTCAATGAATCTTATAAAGCATAAATATTTTCACATAAAGCAAGAATCAGTTATTGATTTTATTTTATGCAAAAAACAGCAACAAAAAGCAATTGATCAATCCATGCTGTGCAAAACTAAAGCAACAGTAATCTTGCACTTTACGTTTTGAAAATACAAAACAATAAATAAAGGTATGATTTCAAGAATCAATTAATTACCACTTGACATTAGCGTTATGAGTAGCCAATTTCTTATGGCAGATCCAAGTCAACTGATTCTTTCAGATCTAAGTAAATACAGGAGTTTTTGAACGGGACTTTGCAAAGTAGAATTGCAAAAAGAAAAAAAATATGTTAATCGATCTATAGTTTGCAACCTCAAAAAAAATATAGAACTAAGAAAGACTTAAAAACTGTATATATGAGAGGACAACCTCGAAAATCTTCCGGTAGAGCTGACAGACAAATTTTCAAGTTTTACTATGGCATCATCAAAAAATATCGTTCAAGAACTCAAATTGAACATAGATTCTTCTACAATCCGCACGCACTTAAGTGAAAGCAGCTTCCTAATTATATTTTTTTTATAACTAACCGGAGGGGTACTCGTGGCACCAATTATTTTAACAGTTGATTAGTATAACTAATTTATGCCTTGAGCCATGTTAGTTTATAAATTTAATTATTTTAGTATATCCACATAGTCTGAGTGTGCATTTAAAAAAAGTGCTCAAAGTCTAAAAAAAATTATAAGACATTAACATTTTACTTGATATATAGTTTCAAGCTAAATAGGTAAGAAATCTTACAGCAGTATTATTATTATTGTTATTGCTTTGGATATGTGATTTTGCGCTCCATTGGATCGCTAGTTAAGCGCCTTGATAACAACATATTCAAACATTTTACTTACGAATTCTTGTGTTATATAATTGTTGTTATAAAAAATATTCTTTTAAGTGTTATGCTCACATAACCGGAGAATCATTTCATAAAAACTACTCTTTTTTTTCTAATGACAATGTAAGTAAATAAAAATCGCATTGCTTTTTCAACATACATACATATGCAAGTGTGGTATTTTCTTTAAAACTTTAAAATTACTTTAGTTTTAAAATAAAGCAAGACTTTTTTTAAGCATCATCATTCTTCGCGCAGTTAAAAATATTAAATGAATATTCGCAACCTTCGCTTTTACCATCATGTATATCCTTGCAAGCTATCAATTTATTTTTATAATCCTTTGAATAGTGTTCAATCCATTTGCTTTTCATATCAATTAATTCCTTAGCATCAAGCATACTAAAGGCAATCATTATGAAAAGCAGAAAGCACTTTTTATTTTCATCAATACCATTAGTAAAAATGTTGTCAAGGTCTTCGGATAATTAGTGTTTTTCCCTACATAATTTTAAGGCTTCATTTGTTTGACGCTAACAAAAGAAAAAAAAAAAATAACCAGACTTAACTACTTAGTAAAAAAAATCAAAATTATGCTAACATGTAATAATAGCGTTTATTTAAAACTTTTTAAAAATCACTTAAATTTTGTAACTAAGTTTGATTTTTAATCACCATTACTATCTTGTACGCATTCAATTATATTAAATGCATATTCGCATCCTTCGCTTTTACCATCATGTTTATCCTTGCAAGCTCTCATTACATTTCTATCTTCATCTGTAACTTGTTCAGACCACTCGCTGTCAATATCGAATAATCCATCAGCATCAATCCAACCAGTTAAATCCCATACACAATACAGAAAGCATTTATGAAGATCAGCTTGCGATCCCTTAATAACTTCGTCTTTCATGTTGTATTTTTCTTGACATTGCTTAAAGGCTTCATCTGTTTGACACTGACAAAAGAAACAACCGAAAGGTATAATTTAAAGTTTTAAGTGTCGATAATATTGAGGGATATTTAAATTGAGTTACTGTTTTCCAAAAAATAGTTGATTAATATTAAATTTAAATTTCGTAGCTCATTGTTCAAAAGAAAGGTCACTTCCTGGATAAAATTCTTCTTTTTTGAGTGAAGCCTTATGTAATGACGTTATCTAAGACAAAAATACTGCACCATCCGGTTGATTTTAAGAGTAGACAATTTTCAAATTTTACAGATGGCGAAGCTGAGCAATAACTCATTGAAAATCTAAGTGGTTCATATGTACATTCGATTTTTTTTCGTATATTATTATATATATTTTTTACAAATTTTTCGTTAGCACTGTAAATAATTTACAAATTACTTTTCAAAATGCTGCTACTAGGTAATGACAAATTTTAAAAAGTTTTACTGGCGTGTCACCATAAAATGTTTATTTTTAAATTTATTAAAAAATAAATCGGTACAATTTTTTAGAAAAATATCATCGCACTTATACTTTTGAAATAATATGTTCTTACCATAGCCAACGAGATCAGTGTTGCTACTCCGACAAACAGTAAAAATAGTTTCATATTTTCTACAAACTGTGCAAATGAGAAATTTTTCAACAACCCTTTTGCTTTTATTGGACAGTCAAAGCACAATATATATAGAATTCTATAATACAATATAAAAATCGCATATTGTTCATTATATTTCTCTGATATAATTTTATTAAATCATATAATGTGCAATTTAATTTTATGTTACTTGGAAAAAAAAAATTTAACCATTGTCAATATTAAAACAAAAGATGTTGTGCCCGTAATATTATATTAATTTTATAAACAATTTTGGATATTCCTTTATCTTTAAAACTCGTATTACAAAAAAAGTTAAAACTCTCTTAGATCGGCAGCTATTAAATATAAACGAGCGCAAGTCACGCAGCGCTCGAGGAATCTAAGCGTGCAGCATGCGAAGAGTCGAAACAAATAGTTCGGGAGTCAACATTGCATTTTTTAAGATCAACATTGCATTTTCCTTCCGCTTAATTTTTTTCCAATTAAAAAATTTAGTAAGGCTGATTATGAAAATAAGCGTTTATCACTTGAATCGTTTTGGGTCTGGTTGTGACAGGAAGACTAAAAAAGTTTTGCTTAATAACTCGGAAAGTAAGCCACGAATAGAAACACATCAATTCCATACCCGAAATATTCAGAATCACAAGATTTCATTCACTTTTCATAGTACTAAAATTTTCAAATCTGCATTTCTAAATAAATATGGGTTTTATCTTGTCGTATAGAGACATTTCGGTATTTAAATCGATCTGCTTTACAACACTGTCACTAACTAATACATTTTTTTATCGTCATTTAAAATGCTGCTGATAGCTGGTGAAGCATTTTGAAAAGTTTGACAGGCATAGCCACATAATAATTTTTTTAAATTTATTTAAAAATAAAAACATATTTCCAGAAATATATCAACTAGCTACCACTTTATAATAAATATGTTCTCATCTTAACGAACAAGATCAGTACTCGCACTCCAATAAACAATAAAAAAAGCTTCATATTTTCCGCAAGCAGAGAAATTCTTCAACAAACTTTTTGCTTTTTGGTGGGCAGTCAAGGCGCATTATATACAAAACCCTACAAAAAATTTTGTTGATCGTTTTTATTATTTATTCTCCGATATAATTTAATTAATTCATACAATGTGCAATTAATTTTATTGTTTCAACGAAAACAAAAATTTAAGAATTGTCAATATTTAAGCAAACGATATTCTGCATATCACGATTGATAAATTTTTCATCAGTTAAATGCTGTGAGTCAAAGGGCGATATATATCTAAAAATAACAATAATTATATCAATATTTATTTAATTAAATTAGTATGCTATTTTGCTGAAGAAACCATAAGCAAATTTCACATATCAATAACTTTGCTTAGAATAAGCAGCATCTTAAACAACAACTATTTCTTATTATAAACTTACAATTTCTCATGTTCGTAATGTGATGTCCTCCTAAGCTCTCAATAAAAATGGCTCCTATATTTAACCACTTCGTAAATTAAAACCAAAATTATGCTAGCATGTAACAATAGCGTTTTATTTAAAACTTTTTAAAAATCACTCAAATTTTGTAACTAAGTTTGATTTTTAATCACCATAACTATCTTGCACGCATTTAATTATATTATATGCATATTCGCATCCTTCGCTTTTACCATCATATTTGTCCTTGCAAGCTCTCATTGTATTTCTATCCTCATCAGTAACGTGTTCAAGCCACTGGCTGTCAATATCGAAAAATCCATCAGCATCAATCATACCAGATGAATCCACTACACAATACAGAAAGCATTTATGAAGATCAGATTGCGATCCCTTAATAACTCCAACAAAATCTTCGTCTTTCATGTTGTATTTTTCTTGACATTGCTTAAAGGCTTCATCTGTTTGACACTGACAAAAGAAACAACCGAAAGGTTTAATTTAAAGTTTTAAGTGTCGATAATATTGAGGGATATTTAAATTGAGTTACTGTTTTCCAAAAAATAGTTGATTAATATTAAATTTAAATTTCGTAGCTCATTGTTCAAAAGAAAGGTCACTTCCTGGATAAAATTCTTCTTTTTTGAGTGAAGCCTTATGTAATGACGTTATCTAAGACAAAAATACTGCACCATCCGGTTGATTTTAAGAGTAGACAATTTTCAAATTTTACAGATGGCGAAGCTGAGCAATAACTCATTGAAAATCTAAGTGGTTCATATGTACATTCGATTTTTTTTCGTATATTATTATATATATTTTTTACAAATTTTTCGTTAGCACTGTAAATAATTTACAAATTACTTTTCAAAATGCTGCTACTAGGTAATGACAAATTTTAAAAAGTTTTACTGGCGTGTCACCATAAAATGTTTATTTTTAAATTTATTAAAAAATAAATCGGTACAATTTTTTAGAAAAATATCATCGCACTTATACTTTTGAAATAATATGTTCTTACCATAGCCAACGAGATCAGTGTTGCTACTCCGACAAACAGTAAAAATAGTTTCATATTTTCTACAAACTGTGCAAATGAGAAATTTTTCAACAACCCTTTTGCTTTTATTGGACAGTCAAAGCACAATATATATAGAATTCTATAATACAATATAAAAATCGCATATTGTTCATTATATTTCTCTGATATAATTTTATTAAATCACATAATGTGCAATTTAATTTTATGTTACTTGGAAAACAAAAATTTAACCATTGTCAATATTAAAACAAAAGATGTTGTGCCCGTAACGATTGAATTAATTTCTCATCAGTTAAATACTGTGAGTCACACAGCGATACATATCTGACTAGAGTAATATTAGTTCATAGTTGCACGATCAATGGTTTTGGTGTTTAATTAAGATAAATATTTCCAACTATTCGGTGAAAACTTTTTGAATAAAGTGAAAGTATGTATACCGGTCTTTCTATATGGGCTTATGGCTAAGTTAGAATTTAAAAAAAAATATTAATTTTTTTTTTGCATTTCCGTGAAATACATATTCTGGGGAATACCCAAAAAATATTGAGTGGTGATCCGACAAGTGTAATCGAAATACCAGACATATTTATTAAAAAAAATTTTTCTGAAAACCATGTTTTGGAAATCGCTGTTCAATATATTTTGAGGATAACTTTAATAATCAGGCTCAAATTTAACCCAAGCTTTAAAATAAATTTTGTCGATCCGATCAATATTATTAATTTTATAAACAGTTTTGGATCGAAAATGCAAATTTGAATATTTGAATTTTAATATTTCGCTTATTCCGACGATTAACGACTAGATTTTACTATCTGTTAACTATTTTTCGAATTTTTTTTTGATTTCACATAAGCAGTTCAAAGATATCATGATAACCGCAAAACACTTTTTATTGTAGATGTTCTGCAAAACTTAATTTTTTGCACTAAAAAAATCGCCTTTTTTCGCCAATATAACTGGGCATAACCCCTTAACTAAATCAATTATGTACGTGTTAGAAAGAATATTTGCTTATCCAATAGCTTTGCTCATAGTTTTACAAACCGCACAACAATTAAGACTAAAAACTAAAACCACTTGACACGTGTGTCTGGATTTTGCTGAAAAAGCATAAAATAATAATAATCTAATTGATTTAATAGTTCTAATATGTTTATCCCCCACCTAAAGTTAAGTTAGAAAAATAACGTTTTGCGCTTTATCCCTTTATTTTTAAAACTCGTATTGCAAAAAAAGTTAAAACTCTCTTAGATCGGCAGCTATTAAATATAAACGAGCGCAAGTCACGCAGCGCTCGAGGAATCTAAGAGTGCAGCATGCGACGAGTCGAAACAAATAGTTCGGGAGTCAACATTGCATTTTTCAAGATCATTTCCTTCTGCTTATTTTTTTTCCAATTAAAAAAATTTAGTAAGGCTGATTATGAAAATAAGCGTTTATCACTTGAATCTTTTTGGGTCTGGTTGTGACAGGTTGTTACCCATTTATTTTTTGCGATAGATAGTGTTAGTATGGCTCGTAATCGAAATATGCGTTATTCGCCAGAATCGTGCTAGGTCTGGTAGTGAGAGGCCGATAAAAAAAAGTTTTTCTCAATAACTAAGCAATTCGCAGTAAAATATATAGACTTGTAATGTAGAGTATACGCAAAAAATTCGCTTTCATGCCCAATAAGTACATAAGTAACTAAGCGATCAAACTAAAAAAAAAATACTTCTTTATTTAGTCACTATATTAATGAATTAAATAAATTTTTGTTTTTTAAATATATGTAACTACGTTATTTGATTTAAAACTTAAAATCATGTAAATTTTATAATTGAATGTAACTTTTAATCAGAATTAATCATATGCAGGCAGTGAGCCATATTATATGCATAGTCGCATTTTTCATGTTTACCATCATGTTTCTCCTTGCAAGCTATCATTTCATTTTTATAATCATCTGAAAACCAATCGCTGTTTACATCAAACAAACCCTCATCATCAAGCATACCTATGCCATCCAGTACACAATGCATAAAGCACTTTTTATTTTCATCAGGATCGTATTCAAGCCCCTTCTTTAAGCGCATCAAATCTTCGTCGTCAATATTGTGTTTTTCTTTACATGTTTCTAAAACTTCATCGTTTTGACACTGACAAAAGAAAAAAATTATAAAAATAATTATTTATTTTGAAAAAAATTATTGATAATAATAAATAAAGGTCACATCCTTGAGATTATTTTTGTATCTGAAATATTTTTTGATTGAAAAATTGCTTTTAACTATTATTTTAACTATGTATTTTAAAATTTTAATTTCAAAAAAAAGAAAGTATTCAATACATTTATTATCTTTGATAGCAACAAGCTCAGCAACACACAAGAAATTTACTTACAAACTGAAATGTTCTTGAAAAGATGTTTTCTCTAGTACTCTATAAGAATATAATTGAGAGATCAGACCCTGAAAACTATTTCCTTATTTAGTCACTAAGTAAATAAATTCAAAAAAGGTTTTTTTATAATCACTTGTTACACTAAAATTTTATTTAAAACTTTAAAAGCACTTTCTTTTTATAATTAGTGTAACTTTTAGTTAGAATTCTCATTCTGCAAGCAATAAAACATATTAAATGCATATTCGCAGGCTTTGTGTTTACCATCATGTTTATCCTTGCAAATTTTAATTTCATTTCTAACTTTAACTGAATATTCTTCCAACATATGGCTGCCCACATGTCCCTTGTCATCAAGCATACTGGTGACATTCATTACACAATGAAGAAAGCACTTTATATTTTCATCAAGATCGGGCTTAATTTTCTTAATATAACCGTCAAAATCTTCCTCAGAAACATTGTATTTTTCCAGACATGGTCTGAAATCTTCGTCTGTTTGACACTAACTAAAGGAAAAGATTAAAGAAGCCTTAGTTAAAAATTATCACAGCAATCATATACTAATAAAGTTAAAATTTTCCAAAAAATAATTTTTCGAGCTTAATTAGTCTTAAAATTTTAAGTTTATTGCTTAAACCAAAGGAAGTGTTCTTGGAAAGATTCTTGTGCTTTATTAGCTGTAGCCTTGTGTAATTTTAGTTGCTAAAACCGAAATTCCGCAATGATCACATTAATTCCGTTAACGTTTACAAGGAGAGTTCTAAGTATATGTTGATTTTACATATGGTTA
This sequence comes from Meiosimyza decipiens, assembly GCA_963680825.1. Lineage (NCBI taxonomy): Eukaryota > Metazoa > Arthropoda > Insecta > Diptera > Lauxaniidae > Meiosimyza > Meiosimyza decipiens. The sequence goes on along the minus strand of OY804261.1, from coordinate 6,755,892 downwards.
GGATGAGCTTTTACTGCTTCAACAAATAAGCTCTGTGTTATTTTTTTTATAAATACATATTTTAAAACTGTTCGTTATGTTTAAATTAATTTATAAATAACTTTTATCATTATTTAAAATGCAAAAGTTGGACTGGCGTAGTCACAAGTTTATCAAAAAATGTAAGCAATTTTTCAGGAATATATCAACAGGTAACCAGTTTTTAATTAATATGTTCTCACCGTAGTCAACGAGATCAGTGTTGCCACTCCAACAATCAGTAAATAAAATTTCATATTTTCCGCAAGCTGTGCAACTGAAAAATTTTTCAACAAACTTTTGCTTTTATTAAGAAATCAAAGCACATTATATACAAAATTCTATAGGTAATTTGCTTATAACTTTCATTATTTTTTCTCTAATATAGATCAATTGAATTCATATAAGGTGGAAGTGATTTTAATGTTACTTAAAAAAACAATAATTGACGCAATTTTAACAAGAGATAATCCGTTCATTTTAATTGATCAAATTTGTCATCACACAAAATCTGTCAGTCACATAACAATACATATCTAACAATTATAATAACATATATATTATATTTTGTAACGAACTTCCTGTTCAGTACTGCAAGTGCAATCAAAACATGAAATAATTACAAGCGAACAATGCATTAAAAAGAAAATAAATGGACAACTATCCGCTGTGACAATGCTTTAATGTAATATCAAATAATTTAACGAAACTTCTGAAAAGCACTTCGATTCTGGCGATTTTCGATTATCAGCCTAACTTAAACTGTCAATTGCAAAAAACTGAATCTGGAGGAAATGACTTTGTAGAATAGCGTTCCTCCTGGACTATAGGTGAAATTCACCGCAACTGATAATATAGAATTAAATCTAAGACGATGCAATTCTATTCCATTTCAAGCAGTCAAGTGTACTGTAATTTTGACAACGGCGGTGGGGGGTTTTCCGTCGTTCGTCACCAATGTGTATAAGCCTTAAATTTTCTGAATGTGAAGTGGAAATTAGATTTCATTCGTATACTCGTGAACTCTCTTGAGCTCAAAAAATTCAATCATTTTTTATTTAGAGCATTACAAGTAAAAACGAGAGAAGCTTCAGCTTGCGATCTCTGATTTTGCTGCCTTTTTTTTCAAGACAAATAAAAGAAGTTTATGGTAAGGAAAATATTAAGAAAAAAGTTTCTTCTTTAAAGAAGTCGAATGTTAACTTTTGCCAATTTTTAATGCTGAACATACATAGCAGATTGAAAGCAACTTATTCACAATAACGATTTTAAACTGTTAATTTAGAAGTTGATCGACTTAAGCAAACTCTTCCCATGTTCCTAAAAATACATTCTCCTTATTGCTCTAAAAGCAGTGATAGTTCATACAACAAAACTACTTCTTGACTTAGACACTATGTAAATAAATTCCAATACAATTTTGCTTTATAAATACATGGAACTATGTTGTTTTATTCAAAACTTTTAAATCACTTTACTTTTATAATTCAGTATAACGTTTAATCAAAATTATTATTCTGCACGCAGTTTATCATCTTAAATGCGTATTCGCAAGCTTCGTGTTTGCCATCATATTTTTCTTTGCAAGCTATCATTTCATTTCTACCGCCATCTGAATAGTGTTCAGTCCAAGGGCTGTCTATATCAAACAACCCTTCATCATCAAACAAACCAGCGAGATCCATTAAACAATGCAGAAAGCATTTTTCATTTTCATCTAGATCGGGTTGCAATCCTTTCATATGTCTGATAAAATCTTCATCGGTAATATCGTGTTTTCTCTGACATTCTTTAAAGTCTTCATCTGTTTGACACTTACAAATGAAAAAAAAAAGCAAAAAGATTTATTATGAAATTTCCTTATAACGAACATACAAATTGAGTTAAAACTTTTTAGCATAATTTGTCTTAAAATTCGGACCTTATTGCTCAAAATAAAAGTCCTTTCGTAAAAATAGATTCTTGTCCTTCTTTTATTCTGCAACGATCAACTTGAATCCGCTTGATTTTTTCAGAAAAATATCACCAGCTTACTTTCGATTTTTAATTAATATATCCTTACCTTTGCTAACGAGATGAGTATCGCCACTCCTATAGAGAGTAAAAAAAGTTTCATATTTTCTAAAAAACTCTGCAACTGAGAAACTTTTTAGAAAACTTATGGCTTTTATTGGGCAGTCAAAGCACAAAGTGTACAAAATTCTATTAAACTTTGATGATACCTTTCATTATATTTTCTTTTATCTAATTTAGTTAATTCTTATAATAAGCAGTTTGATTTTTTGTTACTTTGAATACAAAAATTTAACAGTTGGCATTATTTCAACTGAGGATACTCTGCTCATTACGTTTGATTGAGGTTTTCATCAGTTAAACATTGTGGTTTAGTAAAGAGCGATACATATCTCATCATATTAATTACAATTTGTAGTTCCATGATAATATTTGTAGTGTTAATTTTGTACTTTTCGGTACTTTTTTAATAACATTTTTTATCTAACATTTTTTCAAAGGTTTTTAATCTTCTCGAGTTGGATCTATATTGAAGCACGAACTTGAATACTGTAATGAAAAATGTTGATAGTTTCACAAAATATTGAAAAAGTCAATAAATGTTAATATATTTTAAATTGAAGAAGTTGGAAAAAGTTAAACAAAGTTGAAAATGTTGAAAATGTTATAAAAAAGGAGCCAAATTTGAAACAGATTGAAAAAAAGTTTTGAAAGATTGAAGAAAAGCAAAAAAACTTGAATAAATCGAAATAAATTTAGAAAATTTCAGTAGTTTCATTGATCACCAATGTCAAGGTGGTAGCAACGAAAATGGCCATCATCTTTGGGCTTCTACCATATTTGATTAAGAGTGACATTAGATACAATTGTTTTAGAGTCAAAGCTGTGTGCAAAATTACAGATCAAGTGAATTATGGAAATGGGCACAAACTTGAACTTATGAAAAGCATTAACAAATTTCATAAAGCGTAATATATTACGCTTACAGCGCTACCTTTTAAAGCGTAAGTAGCAATTACTTCAATTCAGAAGCTTAACACGATTGGGACGTACATTTTCGTCCTTCTCAAATCTAAGACTACAAAATTTATCGCAGAGAAATTGATAAAATTCTTTTTTTGGTGCGATTTGACACAGAAGCTAAATCGCACGTCCAAGTTGTGTTTAGCTTCTCAGTCAGGTACATATTTTTTTTCAGCTCCAATAGCGATATTCACTCATCAACAAATTCTTGCCCGCATTCCCATATCCTTATAAATCTATCAATGGTAACAGTTTTTCTGAAATCACGCTCTTTTCTTTAGAAAAAGTAGAAGAGAGTCTTTTAATCAGGACTTTCAATGACTTACTCATTTTCTCATGAATTTGAATGAAAGTTCCCTCATCTAATATCTTATCGCATGAATATATGAAAGAGTTTAAATTTTACTCATCCTCGGGATCAATCGTTCGTTCAATATACTTCTCTAGAAATAAAGAACTGACGCAGTGAAAATGAGAACTCGTTAGTATCGTTAGGTTCATTGGATCATTTATATTTAGGACATTACAAGCTAAAACGAAATGAGTGCTGCTGCCCAGAGAACGAGCAGGCGCTCAAAGAGCGTAAAAATGAGAACGAGAGACGTGTAAAGAGCGTAAAAGAGCCTTAAAGAGCGCAAAAAAAGCATGCACGTATACAGAATCATCAACACAGGCTTATCGTTGCTTGTGGTAGTGGGCACCACTCAAAATGAGCATTACCGTGGGGTCTTATATTTAATTTTACCGAAGGAAAGCTAAACTCATTTTGATTTTGTGTATTCAAATTCTGATTTCTTAAAATGTATATATGGATTTTTGTGAATGTCCTAGACTTAGAGTTGGAATATATTTTATATATATTTATTTTCTATATATATATATATTTATTATATAACCAGAAAAAAAAATTTGGATTTGTTATAAAAAACATATAAATTAACTAAAATCAAAAAAATCGTTGATTTTCTTTACGCAAAATTCATCAAATTTTATTAAAAATTATTGCTATCCAAATGTGTTGAGAATGCGCATAGTGTTCTGAAATTATTGTAACGAATATACTAATATTTTCACAACGTGAATAAACTGCAAACAATACAAAAGTACATACGAAAAGTTCATTCACTGATTCACCTTATGAGCTGTCATATTTGAAAGTGGTATGAGTCCCTCTTCGTTAAGAGCAAACAATTAAATATCCTGTATAAAATTTAATTAATTTTTTGCTCTCAACGAGAAGGGACGTATGGCACTTTCATATGGTTATCATATCAATGCTCTGGTTAAGGACAAGCAGCTTCTTAGATCTTAACAAATTCTACTTATTTACTTACAAACTCTCATGTTCGTAAAATGCTGTTCTCTTTAGTAATCTATAAACATATAATTATGTGTTCAGACCATAAAAACTACTTCTCTATTTAATCACTCAGTAAATAAACTTACACAAAATTTTGTTTGATAAACACATGTAACTCTCGAACTATTTAAAGCTTTAAAGATCACTTTAATTTTATAATAGAATACAACTTTTAATTTGAATGCATATTCTGCAAGCAGACAATCAATTTAAACGCATACTCGCAAGCTTGCGGTTCACCATCATGCTTATCCTTGCAAGCTTTGGTTTCATTTTTATCTTTCTCTGAAAAGTGTTGAATCCATTTGCTCTCCATATTATACAATCCGTCATCATCCAGATAACCACCAACATCCAGTACACAATGCATAAAGCACTTCATATTTTCATTTAAATCGGATTCAATTTTATTAGATAACTTCATAAGATCTTCGTCTTTAACATCGTGTTTTTCCTGACATGCCTCTATAGCTTCATCTGTTTCACACTAACAAGAGCAAGTAAAATAAAATTTAATTTTAAATGATATAATTTCTTTTGTATAATCTTTTATTAATATATCCTTACTTTAGCCAACGATATCAGTATTGCCACTCCAATAAACAGCAAATAAGACTTCATATTTTCCACAAGCTCTTCAAATAAGAAATTTTTAAACAAAATTTTTGCTTTTATTGAGCATTCGAAGCACAATATGTATATACAAAATTCCATATTTTTATTTTATTTTTCTCTCTCTTATATAATTTAATTAAATTCATGTAATGTGCAATTTAATTTCATGTCACTTCGAAAACAAAAATTTAACAATTGTCAATATTCAAACAAAAGACTATGTTCTGCCTATCACGAGTAAATATATCAGTTAAATACTATGAGTCAAAGAGTGATGCATATTAACGATAATAATAGTAATTTCTGTTTGCATGTTTAATACCTTTATTTTGGTAAATTAATATATGTGTTTTTTTAGCTTTTTGATCACAATTTTCAGTGCAATTAAAAACAAATTTTGTTGCAATTTTTTGCCAATGTTTTGCCAACAAATATAAGGCTTCTTGATAGATATTTAACCCGGCGGCAGTGTGGTGACATAATGTTAAAAAGAGTATGTGGCAGAGTATGACATATCCACGTGCAAAATTGACTCTTAGACTCATTTACCAAATAGATATATAATATTGAGACCAATAATCATCATCGATATATCATTGGGCCAAATTTCAATCACTTAATTTGAGTTAAAAAAATCTTCTACATGTTCCAACATATTAAAACGTTACCTTTTACATTTCCTTCAAATCGTTCCCGTATAGATTCTCTTTCATATGTGCCAGTAGACATGTTCACGTAGCAATCAATTAAAAATCAAAATAGAACAAAACAAAAATACGCCCTCTAGAAAACTTCTGAAAAGCAGGGTGAAAATTCGTGAAAAGGAACACCGACACCGAGTCATTAGTAAATAAGTCCCAAAAATATATTCATAAATAGTAATTATTGTGATTGCTGTACCAAATTAAGTTCAAACAGATAATGAAAAAAAAACTCAATCGTATGGTTCGATTTCGTTCTGTTCCATGAGCGTTAGCTTTTTCCCTATGCATTCCGTATTTCACTCATTGGTTGAAACGCTGAGAGAGCGAAACATAATGGTAACGTTCTGGTCTACGTACAAAATACTTTATGCGCTTTAATGTGGTTTTGATTCGCGATTGCCCGTACCAAATTTAGTGATCGTTTTTGGTATTAGATTCGTATGATTGGAAAAAATATTTTTTTCAAACGGAAGACAGCTCAAAAAAAATCTTTGGCCATCAGCAAGGGAGACTCGGGACCCTGAAAAGAAACATTTTTGACCCGTAAATGGGTCTCCGGACCATTGTACCCGTTTGTGACCCATTTTCGGATAAAAATTTTATTTTTTTAAACAAATGATAGCTTAAAAAATAGTTTTGGACATCGCTAAGCGAGGCTAGAGGCCCTAGAAGAACAATTTTTGACCCGAAAATGGGTTCCCGGACCATGGTACCCGTTTTTGACTTCGAAAACATGGCATCGCAAATACGAATCTAATGACAAAAACGATTACTAAATTTTGTACGGGTTCGGGTAGCAATCGCTAGTGAAAATCAAAACAAAGTTTTTGTACGTGGGGCAGAACGTTGCTCATCTGTTCCTCTCTTTTATTTCTGCTTACTATGGAGGGGTTGGTGTTTGAATCAAAGAGCGAAACAAATAATGTGAGAAGTAAAGTTTGCGTTGTGCGATTTGAACGTTACGAAAAAGTGTCCTCCACCATTCAATTGATGTTCAATCGGAATCAGTTTTTCTATACGTGCATTGAAGCATCATTCGCTAAAATTGAGCTAAAAAACATGGATTGAACAGCCAATTTGTAAATTATTATCATAAATATTTCAAAAAAAAGCTAATTCATTGCAAAAAAAAATTGTTGTGCAACATTGCCACTTTTTTGCAAAGTTTTGGATTAAAAAGCTAAATTATATCCAGAAACTAGCATAAACAGGAAATCCTCAAGTGAGCGATAGTAATGCGAGTAGTAATGGGTATCTGTGAGTTTTTATCAATAATTTCGAGTACGCATTTGGAGTAAAAGCTAAAAAATCAATTTATTAGATTACAGTTAGATAATTTTTAAATTGTTTGGAAAAAAAACTACGATGTTTTAAAATTTTAGTAATAAATTCCAAATCAGAAGAAGAAATTTAGTTGCTATTGATTAGTTGCAATCTTTACGTTAAAGTATAGATGCTAGTCCAGGAGGTCGTTTGGTTTCCATTTATTTTATTTGCGCTAGATACTGTAAGTATGGCTCGTAATCGAAATAAGCGTTACTCGCCAAAATCGGGCTAAGCCTGGTAGTGAGAGGCCGATAAAAAAAGTTTTGCTCAATAACTAAGAAATTCGCATTAACATATATAGACTTGTAATGTAGAGTATACGCAAGAAATTAGCTTTCATGCCCAATAAGTACATAAGTAACTAAGCGATCAAACTAAAAAAAAAATAATTCTTTATTTAGTCACTATATTAATGAATTAAATAAAATTTAGCTTTATAAATACGTTATTTTATTTAAAACTTAAAATCATCTAAATTTTATAATTAAATGTAACTTTTAATCAGAATTATTATTCTGCAGGCAGTAAACCATATTATATGCATAGTCACATTTTTCATGTTTACCATCATGTTTCTGCTTGCAAGTTATCATTTCATCTCTAGCATCATCTGAAATGTGTTCAGAGGCATAGCTGTTCATGTTATACAATCCCTCATCATCAAGAAATCCAGTGACATCTAGTACACAATGCACAAAGCACTTAATATTTTCATCAAGATCGAGATCAAACCCCTTAGCAATGCGGCTCACATCTTTGTCGTCAATATTGTGTTTTTCTTGACATGTTTTTACAGCTTCATCTGTTTGACACTGTCAAAAAGAAATAATAACAAGAAATTATTTTGAAATTTTAATTATCAAGGGATATATATAAATTAAGTAAAAGTTTACAAAAAATTATTAATTATTTTATAACATAATATGACTTAAGATTCGGAGTTTATTGCTCAAGTAGTAGGACTCTTGTTCTGTATGAACTGTAGCCTTGCGTCTTCACAGTTGCTTAAGCAGAAATCCCGCAACGATTAATATGATTCTGCTTGATTTTAAAAGCAGACTTCTGACATTTGAAATGGATAACATGTGCTCTAACTGCTTTATTAACATGTTCTTACCCTTGCCAAAGTGATTAGTATTGCCACCGAAATAAATAGTAAATTATATTTCATTTTTGCTACAAACTGTGCAAATGATATCTTTTTCAATCAACTTTTTGCTTTTATTGAGCTCAATATACAAAATTCTACAAAATCTGTGTCCACAATTTTTACTATTTTTTATTTTATATGTATAACTTAATTAAATCATGGAATGGGCGATTTAGCTTTATGTGACTCGGAAATGAAATATATAGAAATTTTCAATATTTAAACAAAAGATATTCTGCTCATTTCGATTGCTTGAATATTCAAGCAGTTAAAAACTGCGAGACAAAAAGCGATGCATATCTTAGAGAAATAATAATAATAATTTGTTAAAAATATTGCATGATCAAAACAATTTTTGTGTTAAATTGCGAAGGATATTTCGTTATTTTCGGTACTTTTTATTATGTTAAATGTAATTTTTATTAACATTTTTACCCAAATAATTTTGGGACTCTTAAGTATCATTTTATTTATATATTATGAAAATCATTGACAAACTCGAAAAATGTTAAATAAGTCAAAAAATGTTTTAAGATGAGAAAATCCAACAGTTTCATTGGACAATCATGTCACGGTGGTAGCAAGGAAAACGGGAAAATTTCGTCATGGAGCATCCGCAATTTTTGATTTAGAATGACATTGGACACAATATATTGCATTGTCCTAAGAACAAAAACTGTGAGCAAAATTTCAGCTCCATTGACTGTCGTTAAGTGGGTCAAATATTATCATACCGAAATTTTTCCGACATGGATTCGATGCGCTTTCATCTACTCTACAACATTGATCTAAACATAATTTTCTACTTGTGGCTTACTTTCCAAATTATTGAGCGAACTTTTTTCTGTCGGCCTCTCACAAGCAGGCTAACCTCGATTCTGGCGAATGACGATTTTTTCGATTATCAGCCTAACTTAAACTATCAATTGCAAAAAAAACTAAAGCTGGAGGAAATGACCTTGTAGAATGCAACTCTAGCTCCCGGACAATAGGTGAATTCACCGCGACTGATAATATAGAATTAATTCTAAGACGATGCAATTCTATTCCATTTCAAGCAGTCAAGTGTACTGTAATTTTTCCGTCGTTCGTCACCAGTGTGTATAAGCCTTAAATTTTCTGAATGTGAAGTGGAAATGAGATCAATGAGCTCAAAAAATTCAATCATTTTTATTTAGAGCAATACAAGTAAAAACGAGAGAAGCTACAGCTTGCGATCTCTGATTTTGCTGCCTTTTTTTTCAAGACAAATAAAAGAAGTTTATGGTAAGGAAAATATTAAGAAAAAAGTTTCTTTTTTAAAGAAGTCGAATGTTAACTTTTGCCAATTTTTAATGCTGAACATACATAGCAGATTGAAAGCAACTTATTCACAATAACGATTTTAAACTGTTAATTTAGAAGTTGATCGACTTAAGCAAACTCTTCCCATGTTCCTAAAAATACATTCTCCTTATTGCTCTAAAAGCAGTGATAGTTCATACAACAAAACTACTTCTTGAGTTAGACACTATGTAAATAAATTCCAATACAATTTTGCTTTATAAATACATGGGACTATGTTGTTTTATTCAAAACTTTTAAATCACTTTACTTTTATAATTCAGTATAACTTTTAATCAAAATTATTATTCTGCACGCAGTTTATCATCTTAAATGCGTATTCGCAAGCGTCGTGTTTGCCATCATATTTTTCTTTGCAAGCTATCATTTCATTTCTACCGCCATCTGAATAGTGTTCAGTCCAAGGGCTGTCTATATCAAACAACCCTTCATCATCAAACAAACCAGCGACATCCATTAAACAATGCAGAAAGCATTTTTCATTTTCATCTAGATCGGGTTGCAATCCTTTCATATGTCTGATAAACTTTTCATCAGTAATATCGTGTTTTCTCTGACATTCTTTAAGGTCTTCATATGTTAGACACTTGCAAATGGAAAAAAAAAGCCAAAAGATTAATTATGAAATTTCATAGCAACGAACATACGAATTGAGTCAAAACTTTTAATAAAATTATTACTAAATTTTTTGCATAATTTGTCTTAAAATTCGGATCTTATTGCTTAAAATCCTTTCGTTAAAAAAGATTCTTGTCCATCTTTGATTCTGCAACTATCAACTTGAATCCGCTTAATTTTTTCAGAAAAATATTACTAGCTTACTTGAGATTTTTAATTAATATATCCTTACCTTTGCTAAGGAGATGAGTGTTGCCACTCCAACAAACAGTAAAAAAAGTTTCATATTTTCTAAAAAACTGTGCAAATGAGAAACTTTTTAGAAAACTTATGGCTTTTATTAGGCAGTCAAAGCACAAAATGTACAAAATTCTATTAAACTTTGATGACACCTTTCATCTCTTATCTAATTTAGTTAACTCATATAATAAGCAGTTTGATTTTTTGTTACTTTGAATACAAAAATTTAACAATTGACATTATTTCAACAGAGGATACTCTACTCATTACGTTTGATTGAGGTTTTCATCAGTTAAACATTGTGGGTTAGTAGAGAGCGATACATATCTTGTAATATTAATTACAATTTGTAGTTGCACGATCATATTTGTAATGTTAAATTTTGTACTTTTCGGTACTTTATTAATAAATAAAAGTACTCTTATCTAACATTTTTTCAAGCACGAATTTGAATACTATGCAATGAAAAATATTGAAATTTTCACAAAATTTAGAAAAAGTCAAAAAATAATAATAAATTTTAAATTGAATAAGTTGAAAAAAGTTAAACAAAGTTGAAAAAGTTGAAAATGTTATAGAAAAGAGCCAAATTGAAAAAAAGTTTTGAAAGGCTGTGAAATCAAACGCTGCTGGTTTTGACGAAATGCATCCCGTTTTCATAAAGTCCTTGCTACCATTATTGTTGCCTTTTTTCACTTATATTTTTAGCTCCATTCTCACTACTTCAGTTTTTCCTCAAACCTGGAAAGTAGCAAAAATCATTCCGATACCTAAATCCAATGGCGATCTCAGGCCAATTGCAATTTAGTGACCTCCGCTGCATCGGTTCTTGTGTTGCAAATTTTAATAGAGACTTGGATCGAATTCGGACCTGGGCTGAAACTAATGATCTCTGCTTGAATCCCTCAAAATCTATATGTTTGTTGATCTAAAAAAATTTCTAGATCTCGAAGTTTTACCAAATATAATCCTAAATGGCTCTGAACTCGAAGTGGTTAAAACAGCTAAAAATGGTTTATGGGATGTTGCGAACTCTGTGGGTCACGCATTATTATACTCCGCAAAAGATACGTTGATTGGTAGCTAAAATTTATCTTATTCCGACGTTGCTTAATGGATGTGAGCTATTTGCCAACTGTGATAGCATTTGTGCACAAAAACTAAATGTTCTTTTCAACATCATAGCCAGATACATCTTTGGTATAAGCCGCTACGATCATATCTATGCATACTCGAAAAAAATTTTTGGTGTTTCTTTTACAAACTTCCTGAAAATCCGTACACTGTTGCAACTACACAAAATTATCTACACCAAAGAACTAGAATATCTGTATGCACTGCTCAAATTTCTCCGCTCTGCTCGAGCGAAACAAATCGCACAATTCAAACATAAAATATTAACGTCGGACCGTCAGTTCTATTTCTATTCAATTCGCCTTTGGAATGCTTTACCAACACGTTTCCATAATTTAAGTAACGCACAGCAATTTTAGTTTCAACTCCTGAATTATTTTTCTACTCAGTAGTTCTTTTAATTAATTTTGTTTAAGCCTCAGCTTCCCCCAATGACATCCAATGTGTGACTTTAAACTTTTTGTAACTTAAGCTTGTCAAATTTAAAATGCTTTGTATCTCGTAGCTTAAGGATTCCTCAATGTACTCAAAAAAATAAATAAATAAATAAATAAATAAAAGATGAAGAAAATCAAAAAAGTTGAATAAATCGAAAAAAAATTAGATAAATTCAGCAGTTTCATTGTACACCCATGTCAAGATGGTAGCAAGGAAAACGGCCATCATTTTGGGCCGCCTACAATATTTGATTAAGAGTGACATTGGATACAATTGTTTTAGAGCCAAAGCTGTGTGCAAAATTACAGATCAAGTGAATAACGGAAATGGACACAAACTCGAACTTATGAAAAGCATCAACAAAGTTCATAAAGCGTAACATGTTACAGCGTTACCTTTTAAAGCGTAAGTAGCAATTACTTCAATTCAGAAGCTTAACACGATTGGGACGTACATTTTCGTGCTTTTCAAATCTAAGACTACAAAATTTATCGCAGAGAAATTGATAAAATTCTATTTTTTGGTGCGATTTGACACAGAAGCTAAATCGCACGTCCAAGTTGTGTTTAGCTTCTCAGTCAGATACATATTTTTTTTTCAGCTCCAATAGCGATATTCACTCATCAACAAATTCTTGCCCGCATTCCCATATCCTTATAAATCTATCAATGGTAACAGTTTTTCTGAAATTACGCTCTTTTCTTTAGAAAAAGTAGAAGAGAGTCTTTTAATCAGGACTTTCAATGACTTACTCATTTTCTCATGAATTTGAATGAAAGTTCCCTCATCTAATATCTTATCGCATGAATATATGAAAGAGTTTAAATTTTACTCATCCTCGGGATCAATCGTTCGTTCAATATACTTCTCTAGAAATAAAGACCACGTGAGATGAATATTAAGGGCGGAAAAGCATTACGAGGCTTACAAATTCACGAAACAACGCAATAGTTTAATGAATGCGCCCAACAAAACGCAGTGAACTGACGCAGTGAAAATGAGAACTCGTTAGTATCGTTAGGTTCATTGGATCATTTATATTCAGGACATTACAAGCTAAAACGAAATGAGTGCTGCTGCCCAGAGAACGAGTAGGCGCTCAAAGAGCGTAAAAATGAGAACGAGAGACGCTTACAGAGCGTAAAAGAGCATTAAAGAGCGCAAAAAAAGCATGCACGTATACAGAATCATCAACACAGGCTTATCGTTGCTTGTGGTAGTGGGCACCACTCAAAATGAGCATTACCGTGGGGTCTTATATTTAATTTTACCGAAGGAAAGCTAAACTCATTTTGATTTTGTGTATTCAAATTCTGATTTCTTAAAATGTATATATTGATTTTTGTGAATGTCCTAGACTTAGAGTTGGAATATATTTTATATATATTTATTTTCTATATATATATAATTTATTATATAACCAGAAAAAAAAATTTGGATTTGTTATAAAAAACATATAAATTAACTAAAATCAAAAAAATCGTTGATTTTCTTTACGCAAAATTCATCAAATTTTATTAAAAATTATTGCTATCCAAATGTGTTGAGAATGCGCATAGTGTTCTGAAATTATTGTAACGAATATACTAATATTTTCACAACGTGAATAAACTGCAAACAATACAAAAGTACATACGAAAAGTTCATTCACTGATTCACCTTATGAGCTGTCATATTTGAAAGTGGTATGAGTCCCTCTTCGTTAAGAGCAAACAATTAAATATCCTGTATAAAATTTAATTACTTTTTTGCTCTCAACGAGAAGGGACGTATGGCACTTTCATATGGTTATCATATCAATGCTCTGGTTAAGGACAAGCAGCTTCTTAGATCTTAACAAATTCTACTTATTTACTTACAAACTCTCATGTTCGTAAAATGCTGTTCTCTTTAGTAAGCTATAAACATATAATTATGTGTTCAGACCATAAAAACTACTTCTCTATTTAATCACTCAGTAAATAAACTTACACAAAATTTTGTTTGATAAACACATGTAACTCTCGAACTATTTAAAGCTTTAAAGATCACTTTAATTTTATAATAGAATACAACTTTTAATTTGAATGCATATTCTGCAAGCAGACAATCAATTTAAACGCATACTCGCAAGCTTGCGGTTCACCATCATGCTTATCCTTGCAAGCTTTGGTTTCATTTTTATCTTTCTCTGAAAAGTGTTGAATCCATTTGCTCTCCATATTATACAATCCGTCATCATCCAGATAACCACCAACATCCAGTACACAATGCATAAAGCACTTCATATTTTCATTTAAATCGGATTCAATTTTATTAGATAACTTCATAAGATCTTCGTCTTTAACATCGTGTTTTTCCTGACATACCTCTATAGCTTCATCTGTTTCACACTAACAAGAGCAAGTAAAATAAAATTTAATTTTAAATGATATAATTTCTTTTGTATAATCTTTTATTAATATATCCTTACTTTAGCCAACGATATCAGTGTTGCCACTCCAATAAACAGCAAATAAGACTTCATATTTTCCACAAGCTCTTCAAATAAGATATTTTTCAACAAAATTTTTGCTTTTATTGAGCATTGAAGCACAATATGTATATACAAAATTTCATATTTTTATTTTATTTTTCTCTCTCTTATATAATTTAATTAAATTCATGTAATGTGCAATTTAATTTCATGTCACTTCGAAAACAAAAATTTAACAATTGTCAATATTTAAACAAAAGACTATCACGAGTAAATATATCAGTTAAATACTATGAGTCAAAGAGTGATGCATATTAACGATAATAATAGTAATTTCTGTTTGCATGTTTAATACCTTTATTTTGGTAAATTAATATATGTGTTTTTTTAGCTTTTTGATCACAATTTTCAGTGCAATTAAAAACAAATTTTGTTGCAATTTTTTGCCAATGTTTTGCCAACAAATATAAGGCTTCTTGATAGATATTTAACCCGGCGGCAGTGTGGTGACATAATGTTAAAAAGAGTATGTGGCAGAGTATGACATATCCACGTGCAAAATTGACTCTTAGACTCATTTACCAAATAGATATATAATATTGAGACCAATAATCATCATCGATATATCATTGGGCCAAATTTCAATCACTTAATTTGAGTTAAAAAAATCTTCTACATGTTCCAACATATTAAAACGTTACCTTTTACATTTCCTTCAAATCGTTCCCGTATAGATTCTCTTTCATATGCGCCAGTAGACATGTTCACGTAGCAATCAATTAAAAATCAAAATAGAACAAAAAAAAAAGCATTTACTTCACTTAAAGTTTTAAGCTAAATAGCTAAGACACCTCAAAGCTGCAATAGCTTAACCCCATTTTTTTTCAAAAGCCTATTTCCGCATTCAAAAAATCCGTATAACTCCATCAATGGGTACTGGCTTTTCAAGCCACTTTATTTTCTTTGGAAGAAGAATATAAAGAACTTCAAACTGTGTTAGGACTTACATGTAGCTACTTAGTTATTTTCGAATTAGAGCGAAAGTTTGCTCCTCCCATAGCTTAAGACATGTATATTATATCATTAAAAATATGATTATTATAAGGTGCCTTTCATTCAATATGCTACTCTTGCAATGCTCCAGACAAATGAATATGCCGGATTGTGTCACAGTTTAAAAATCGAGATAAAAAAATCGAATTCGCTTTGTTTGCTTACAAAAGCGTCCAACTTCGAAACTATTATTTTAAAATGGGTAATCGAAACATTAATTAAAATCCTAATAAACTGCTAACTGATATAAATTTTTTTGTTGCGAAGCTTAGGTGTCTCGTCTATAAACAAGAAAACAACACATTTTTAAGTTTTTACAAATAAAACATATAAATAAACACATAATTTAGATATATCATTTTATTTAGAAATCATTTAAACATTATAAGTTACAGGCATTTGATTTTAAGGTTCTAATTATTTTCGGGTTTCGCAAGGCAGAGGTACATATTAAAACTGTATTCACAATGATTTTTTTCAGTATCGTATTTATCCTTGCAATCCTTAATTTTCTTTGTAACATTGTCATTAACGTCTTCCAGCCAAGAGCTAATCATTATTAGTTTGCCCTTATCATCGAGCATATTGGTGGCATTAAATAGACAATGTGTAAAACATTTTAATTTTTCCTCAATAACTTTGGTACTGAATTCTTCTAGAAATGTCTCGACTTCCGTGGTAGTGACACTATTTTGTTCTTGACATGTTTCCATAATATCAGCTTCGATGCTACACTAAAGAATAAATACATAAATAAATATGTTCAAAAAGCAAAAATCATTTACTAAAACAAAAACATAGACATATAAATAGATTATTTTATTTCATTAGAGCATTTAAAAAAAATCACTTTTTGTAGATCTTGGCCACTTGAAGGAAAAGTCGACCCATGTGATGTCTGCGATTTGTATGATATTTTATATTGATTACACCATAGGTTAAACAATAACACTTGTGGAATATCTCTTTAGATCGAATAGAGAGCCCCATTTCTTTTATTTCAATAATTCGTAGCTGCGTCATTTTATAGTCATTACTAAATCTTGTGGCTTACTGTCAAGATAATTTTAAGCGCTTAAGAAAATCGATATGATATTTTGATAACTTAACATTTCATGTGGCAGAGTTTTAATTGAAACTTTTTCAAATTTTCTGCACATTTTTATATAATAGTTCACTTTTCCAAAATAATCGGTTACAGACTTTCCTAATATTGTTGGCCTTGCCTTGATCCATGGTCGATAAATAGAAGTTAAGGACCAATACGTGATCCATAACAGGCATCTTAATTACAAAAACTTTAATCTATATATTCTCTAATAGCCAGCTGAATCACAAAGTAATCAGTCCTTGCAAGATAAAATCTTATACATGTGTACAATTTTATAGAAACGGAACAATTTTTTCTAATAAAATATTCCTTACTCCTTGATGAAGGAAGTACACGTTGCCTGGTGAGATTTCTTCGTTGCCATCAATCACTCATTTATCACTTCGCTTTATATCGAAATGCAGCATTATACTTTCAAAATAAAACTTGTCCAACATTGACCGCAAATGAAATCAGCACTTTTCGTTTACTCTAGGGTGGCTGAAATGAAGTTGCAGCAACTTCAGCATAGCTTTACTACAAGTTAATCCAAAATGTTCTTAGTGTCACAGATATTATAAAACGATCGTCTTAAATACAGACTAAACATTTTCAAGACTGTAACCTTCTTACCTCAACCAACAAGACCAGTGTTGCCACTCCAATAAAAAGTAAAATAGCTTTCATTGTCTTAACTTTAGCGTTAAAGAATCCGTTGATATTTGCTTGAAAACCTTAGCAAATGAAAGATTTTTTTAAATTAATTTCTGTTTTTATAGAGCAGCCAATTTACAAAATTTACAAACCTGTGTTGTTTTATTATTATTTTAATAATAATTTAAATAAATGTGTTTCGTATTCGAAAGTAAAATAAATTTTATTTCGATAGTGCATGCAATTGAGCGTTAAAGCAAAAGGTGTTTTTTCCAATTTTCTTATTAAATTTAATTATAGTTAACAAAAGTTGTTAAAATATAATTCATTAGATGTGAGTCAAAAAATTATGAACTGTAACATAAGTTATCATCCCCGCCAAGGTTTAAATATAAATAATATATTTTTGAAACAAATATTTAAAATCATTTTTTAAGTTCTTTGAACGCATAAAAAATAACTCTATATAAGCTGCTTTAATTTTGCTTTAACCTGTAGGGATGTGGGAATACGCTTTTAGAAAATGCTGACTGTGTGCACTTTGCTTCTTTGTGTACTCCTTTTTGTTCTTATTTCATTTTCCATTTTCTTATTTTTTATTCTTTATTTTTTATATTTTTTTTTATTTTTCTATTTTCTTTTGTTTTTGTTTTATTCTTCCTTGATTCATCCAAACAAATCATCGGGGAATCAAATGCTCGAGTTTGTTTTACTCGTTGCTTATTTGTTCCGCCATAGTGCGCTTCAATAACGCACGGACATTTGTTGTCGCTTTAAAGTAAGCAAACAGCATAATTTACAAAAGTAGCTGCAGCAGCAAAAAAACAATACAAAAGTAAAAAGGAGTCAGTCACGAAGCTGACAACACAACACTGGGGACACAAAATTCACAATCAGCGTTGGTCTCCAGTGTAAGTCAGCTTTGTGCTTGTACACTTAGTCGCTTGTCGCTTATTTTTATGTGACCAAAAGCAGCAGCATAAGAAGTAGAAAATGGACCAGTTGTAGACTGGTTTTCACAAAATTAACTTACCCCACTTTTTGCTTTAGAGTGTTTAATTTGCGCACAGTGGGAAACAAGTCTTTTGATTTTTGTTGACTGAACGGCGGTAGTATAAGTTTCAAAAGTCCCTTAGCAGCTTTAAAGTGACTTGAGACAAAAACTCGCATGAGACTCAAATGTCGGATATTTGTAAAAAAGTCTCCTAGGACTGCTAATCTTTATACAACTCATATCGTATAAAATTTGAATTTCAACTAATTCAAAATTCGCATAAATTCATAAAACCAAAAAATTCACATTAGACCGAAAAGTCGCATATAACCTGAAAGTTATATTGGACTAAAAATTGCATAAGTTAAATATTTCCATTTGACCTTAAATGTCTAATTGTTGCTGAAAGTCTCATAAGATTTTAAAGTTACATTCGCTCAAATTTTGAAACGTGCATGGAGCTTTAAGTGTGCTTATAACAAAAAAATTACTTGAGATTCAAAAGTTTAATAAGATTTAGGAGTTGTATGCAACCAAAGTCGTTTAAAAGTTATTATAACTAAAAACTTCCATAAATCTACGTACAGTGGGAAAAATGTTATATACTTAAAAGTCGCACAGTTACTAAAATGATTTTAATGCAAAACTCGCATGAGAGTAAAGTGTCACATAAGATTAAATGAATATAAGGTTCGCATAGAAGCCATTAAACTTAAGATTTTATGCAACTAAAAAATCGTAATAAACAATTTTACCAAAAAGTTACATGAAACTAAAAAGTTGGATGGATCTTAAAAATCCACAATAAATAAAAATTTAAAGTTGCATGCGACTAAAGTTCACATTATTTAGAAATAGTTATAAAACCAAAAAGTCGATTGCAACTAAGAAGTTGAATGCGACTAAAAAGTCGATTATAATTAAGATTGAGACTAAATAGTCGCATAACGCTAAATAAATTTATAAAGACTTAAAAGTTGCACAATGAACACAAAATGGAACGTGACTTAAAAGTCGTATATGGCTTACTGACGCTTAAAATTTAAAAAAACTATTAAAGATCAAGAAATCGCATATAAATTGGTTAATATTTTGTTTTTAAATTTGAGATTTCCGCAACTTTTCTCATTAATTTTTATCATAATATTTGAAATCAAGTAGTTCGATTTATTTTTTTTTTTTCAATTTGTTTAAAAATTTGTTCTCATTTTTCTAAAATTAAATCTGCTAAATTGTAATTCAATTTTCTTTCCACTGTACACTTTACATAAGTGAGTAATACTTTAATCCTCTGAAAGTGTAGCTGAACGCGGCTGAATGCAGTTGAATGAACTTGTGCAAAACTACAGCAGTAACTGCAAAAAGAAATGAGAAAAGTAATGCGCTTTTTTTTTGCTCAGAGTAAAATAGTAGTTGTGGCAGTAGAACAGTAATGTAATAGAAGTGAATTCAAAATAAAAAATAAAAAACAGAACAATAAAAAAAAATTTGCCTTGGCGCCCACTTGTAGTATTTGTTCAAGTTGTTTAAAATGAATTTTGTAATTACGGCCTGTACGTACTGCTGTTCTTGTTGTTGTTGCTGAGTCCCAGCTGGTTGACACTCAGTTGGACGATACTCAACGTGTTGTTTGGGGACTTAAGTTGTTGCAACAAGACGTTTTATGCAGCCATTTTCGTCGCTGTTACTTTATGTTATATTTTTTATTCTAAAAGTACATAGGCTATAAAACTTACTTAAACTAAATTGTGTGTTAACTTTATTAAAGCCCACTTGATGTAGCGACAATTTAAGATTAATGAACATAGTTGCGTTTTTGTTCATCTCTGTACAATTAATATTATATTAGAACTTATAATTTAATTTCGGATATATGGAAGTTATATTAAATAATTATTAAAATGTTACTCATACGCTCAGTGGGTCTAAGGTTCAAAAAATTTAAATCATAGAAGTTATGTACTTAAAATGATAGCAGTCATTCTGTCTTAGCTTGCTAATATATGTAATTTATTATATCTGAACATTATTATATATTTTTCAATAATGTTCATAGAGTACACCTTATCAAAATAATTCTTATTTATGTCACACTAATAGTGAATATGAACATTGCCAGAAAGTCTATTATATCCCATTACATATCAGCTAAAAATTGGGCAAAAACTTTTAAATTTATCAGCTTTAAAATTTTTTTTAAAGTTTGAATTAAAACGAAATTATCTCAACGCAATCATAAAAAGTTTCGAACAACTTAATTTTAGCGCTTTTTCATTTTTTCACATCGTTGAAAGTTGTTTGTGATTTAATTAAAAACTGTTGCCTGCTTTTAGGCTTGATATTTAATTGCGAATGCATAATTTTGCAACAGCTTAAAAAGCATAAAGAGTTAGGTAAAGAGTGCAAAATGCAAACTAACAAACAAACAGAGGTAGACAAAGGTAGTAGCAGCAGCAGCTATCAAAATGGGATGAAAAATTTCATAACTATTTTCGCACTTAAATGAATAATGAGTAAAGCAACCGGAAGTGGAAGCAGAGCTAACAGGAAACAAAGCCAAAACGGAATTTAACAATTATCGTTGAAATTATGTCAAGCGTTGCTGTTGCCTTGAGATTATGCAATCATATTTTTTTGAAGCACCAGCCTACATTTTTGTTATTGTTATTATATTTTTTTGTTTTATTTTTATGACTTTGTTTCAAATATTTTAACAGTTTTCCTAAAGGTGCACGCAAAGCTTAGCGCATTTTGTCGTTGATATTAATTTAAATCGATTCCCTCAGAGTGAATATAGGTGAGCAGGATGTCACTTTAGTGCATCTATCCATAAGAGCAAAATAAGTTGATTTAAAAATAGAAAAGTCGGCTATGATTTTGGAGTTGCTGATGAGTTCATTTCTTTTTCTGAACTTAGCTGGAAACTCGTCAAACACTTTTTTTTAGCTTATAAATTTCCAAAACTTCAAGGAGTCTTAAAATATTTAGCACTAGCTGCTCCTGCGGCTTTGCAATTAGGTTCATGCACCTTATTTTCACGACTTGGTATAAGTACAAAGCATGGAAATTGAAGTATTTCCGTTGCATGGGAAGAGCCTCGCCCCAATAAGCAATGCCGTTCACATTTTGTAAGTGGCTTGGTACAATCATGCATCCATGTATCTAGTTCCACAACTGTAGCTGTCATAGATGAGAGATATAGCGTTTAAAATATTTTTGTTGGAATGAAGGTTCTACAAATCTTAGTAATTAGAATTGACAATATACACCCTTGTTTCAAATTTACAAAACTCTTGCTACCATTCGTTACCATTTTTCCAATTGTTTCCTTCGCTGGGCAGGTGCCACGCTTACCTATCTAAGCCCGCCCATAGTTTCTGCGGTGCTTAGCATAGATAATTTGCATCCTTTCGCCAAATTTTAAGTCTCTTGCTATCATGGGTACGAAGATATAGGATTGTAAGTGTTTTCGTTACACTAAGCATAGCCTGTAAACACTCTAAAACTAAATTTCAAAACTATTGCTCTCATAGATGCCAAAATATAGCGTTTTAAGTTTTTTGTTGCTTGGAAGGTGCCACGCCCCATTATCTTATCCCGTCCATAGTTTGAAAGGCGCTTAGCATAGACCATTTGCATCCGATCGCTAAACCTTATTTTAACCTTAAAATTTTAACAAAGACCCAGGGACTAGATCGCTAACCTGTCTTTACTCTGTCCAATGAAAAAAAAAATGGATGGACTAGAATTTTTCAAAAATTCCTTTGCTCATGAGTATTCAAATACCAAAAAGACTAAAACGAGTAAAAGTAAAAGTCTTCCTCTTACAAATTCTGTTGAGTTTGTCCAAATATCTCTGCTTGCACCGAGATATCGCATTTTTGAATTTACTTATTCGTGGATTTCTCGTGTCTCTAATGATTTTTTAGGTACAGGAAAAATCACAAACATGAAAATTTAACGTATTACGTGTGGCATTGCCCATTCTGTCAAAATTTTTCAAAGCTCAAATGATTTCACTTCCGGGCACAGCAAATTTTTTTAGAGTTTTCAAAAACACCTTTTTTTGTTATTGTTATTTAAAGCGAAGAAAAAATTGAAAATATTGTGAAATTGCAATAGCGCCTAAAAACTGACAAGCCAATGTTTCTCCCTGATCGTTGTTGTTTAAATTGTTGCAAACTCAAAGTTGGCCTGTATGTAATGCCCTTAGTGACATTTTAATAATTCAAGGCGGAAAATGTTGTAGCAAAAACAAAAAACCTAAAAAAAAACAAATCTCATGCAAGTTGTTAGAGATTAAAAATTTGAAACTTTGCTTTTGCACAGAGAAATGGAAAGAGTTTTTTCATGTAATTTTTAGAATGAAAACTTTGTCCTTTTTATTTTGGACTTAAAAACGTTATTTGCCTCATATTATGCAAAAAAAGCGATTCGAATTTTGATAAACTTTTTTAATATTTTTCATATACTTAGTTTCCTTTGCATTGTTTTTAAGCACTTCAAAATGTTTTCAATGTTCACAATTTAGTTATTTTCAATTATCACTTTCATTCTGTCAAATTGCTGTCTCTTTCCTTTATACAGAATATTATAAGTTTCCACAAAATAATTTTTTATCTATCAACTTTTACCCAAAAATTGCATTTCAATAAAAATATTCATTTTAAATCCCATGCATATTTTATTTTTTGCATAAATGACAAAAATCGAATTTCGTTGATATTGGCAACTCAATTTTGTTTCAAACATATTAACATGAAATTTATGTTTCATATATCAAAAGCAAAGTCCAACTGTCAGTTTTTTTCTTTTTTCTTTTCAAATTGACTTTTTATATCGGAGCCATATTTTTGCTATTGCTGCCGCTCCGCTGTAGTGTTGTAACTCAGTTTTCATACTCGTGTACCAAAATCGTCATGTTACACAGAAATACAATGTACTTTTATGTGTGGCACAGTGGTGCTAAATACTGCAATTTCAGGCATAAATTATTTAGCTGCGATTTTTGGCTAAGCCGTAAGAACCCGAGCTGGGTAAATTTATACTGCATGCATAAACTGACTGAAAACAAAAACATCGCTGATGTTTCAATGACGTATTTTATGCCTATTGAACTAAATAAAAGGTGCAATAGGATTTGTGAGATAATACCATATCTGAGTCATTTAAATGACAATTTATCTTCTGGGATCTTCAAAAGAAGAAAGAAAATATTTTTAAAAGATATTTTTTTTTTCATAAAATAAAAATCTGCACTAAAAAGTACTGACTAGTATACAAAAAATCGAATCACCTTTTTCAAAATTTTTTTGAAAACTCTGAAAAAAAGCTTAGAACTCTGATACCTTAAAAATACAGCAACTTGCTGACTATTTGTATAACTCTGATAAAGGAACTTTCCGAAAGACTTGTGCAACTTTCTATGTATGTACATACATAATAATTTGAGCAAAAACAAGTTCAAAAATGCTCACTGTGCGGCGGCGCTCACTGAAATGAAATATGATGGTAACGCGCTTTCAATTTATTTGACATACAAGTGGCAGCACGATTGCGGCGCCGCAGTGTTTGACGTATGAATTTTATTGGAAATCTGATATTTAAGTTAATTTGGCATTGCATATGTATAGGCGCGCAAATGAAAAATCTACGTTCGTACATTGTGCAGTATTTTGTGTTTGTATGCGCTGTTTGCGAAATTTAATTTATTCGACGTCGCTTTTTTTTACATTTCCGTGAATTTTTTTTTTATTTGTTGGCTAACATGCGCATTTTTCACTCAACTTGGAATTTTTTATTTATTTTGTTCAGTGTGTAATTGAGAAATCTGTTTTTTCGAGCTGCTTTGAATAAAAAAAAAAAATGTTCACCACAACAGGTAGCATAATGGCGGAAAAAGAAGCGAAAATGCTGTTGCGCTATTTAAGCGCAAACAAAATCGCGCTGAAAATATTTCAATTAATGATTTTTTTTTATTTCGGTTCAGTTCGGTCTTTACGTAAATTTCGCTGATTTTTGTAAAAAAAAAAGATATGTATAATTGAGGAATTTAAACAGCTGCATTATTGCCAATGCTTGATTTCTTATTTATTTTTTGCGTTATAATTAAAAATTTATTTTGATGTTCCTTATTTATTTAAGGTTTATTGAAACATAGCCAAATCACTCTAATTTATACCAATGTTTTTCGTATTTACTTACTGACATAACCTGTATAAATACAAACTCATAAACAGCAAGATACGGTTTAAGAATTTGAAAAATTTTACGTTTCATAACGATTAGGAAAATAATGATTTTAACAATTTTCACATCCAGTAATTTAGGATGGCTTATTTTGATATCGCAGCAAGTATACCCCATAGAAAATACATTGGCGTTATCTTGGTATCAGACCAAGTGTCACATATATAAAAACTTTCGATATAAATATGTACGCGACAGGGTTGAGTGCTTGTGATTGTTGATTTGGATATATTTCTAAAGAAAAATTACATATTTGTTGAAAAAAGCCTCAAGAGGCTCATTTTTCGTATTTTGCCCATTGCTGTTTTATTCCAACAATCGTTCTTTAGTTCTTAAATTAATGCCGTAGAATTTACTGTTAAAAAGCTTCACATTCGAATTAATTATTAAAAAGCTTTTTACTTGATTTAAAGCTTCAAGCTAAATAGCTAAGAAGGCTAATAGCTGTAGTAGCTAAACTCTATTAAAAAAATTTAATTAAATAATTATCTTGTAGGCCAATTGATATTGTTGTTTCGCTAGATAATGCGTTACTATCACTAAATATTTAATTCCAGTAGCACTAAGTGCTTACGATAAAAAGGTTTGATAAACATTAAACATTCATAGTTACTGGAATTCGATGGCCAAACTTTTAGGTATCTTGTGGTATTGAAGCTTGACATTTTTTATTATTTAAAATTACTTTGGAGTGGAATATAATTTCCACTACGTCGGAGCTTACTAAAATACAAAGTTAAGAAAAAATTTCATTAAGTTATTTCAAGGAATATTACTATATGATACTTTTGGAAAAACATGAAAATGATGGAGCATTAAAATTTCAGTTCCCACGCTGGTTGAAAGCACATTTTTAGCGCAACAGCTTTACATAATGCCGTAAGTTTTGCTGTCAAAAAATATGTTCCGTTAATATTTACCGCATGTTTCTCCTTGAAATAAATTAATGAATTTTTGTCTCAACTTTTTTTTTCAAAATAAATTCTCACCTAATTTTTCCGTCAAGTTAAATGAATTTTCTGAACGTGCTTCTCATACAACTATGAACACTGTTTGCACTATCTGCTATTTATAGTGTAATCTATTTAAACAAAAGAATGCGCGCAACAGTCTACAAGGACATTCGCATAAATATACACGTGCAGAATAGCAACGAATTTAGTACAATGTATTTATGTGAAATAAAAGTTGAAAGCACAAAACAATGATGCTAACAGTAAATAGAACACAATTCACACACACCTACAGACGTATAAGTGTATGTATAAAATTATACACAAATACAAGCACATTAACGTTTAAAGGACACAGCCCAGCAAACATTTGGCAGATTCTTAAATTTGCTATAGAGCGATGTATTTAATTTGAAATGGAATTATCGATTACATATTTGTAGGCTCTTTCAATAAATGATGACATTAAGTCTTTTCACCAATATATCGAACTTATAGTCGACATGTATGTTTCGGAGGTCGAGCGTGCTTTTTGTAAAAGCAAACTATTTCTGCGTATGTTCAACTAGTTTAGCCTAAAAACAACTTGTTCATGCATATAAAAATAAGATTGATAATCCGTTTTCTTGCCTTCTTAATTTCGTAATCTAAAAACTTCTGAAATTCGTTTAATAATTCAACTTGAAGTGCTTTGGCGAGTCGCTACAGGTGAACTGTTATTGCCGAATTGACTTTCGCTTGACTTGAGTATATGATCACAAGAAAGATCAAAGTGATAACGGCAGTATGACTCTGCCACGAATAGAAAAATTTGCTGGGATCACATGTAAACAGCACATACATGCAAACAATCAACATCCTTTCGTACACATTTCGCTTCATTTGAAATCGTCATTTTTAACAAATGAAAGGATACTCAGTGAGTGAAATCTTTTATCTTTTTATTTTCTCTGCATCTGTTTCTTCTACAGATGCTATTGCTATTATTTTAGCCACACAATGGTTGTTTTTTTTTTTGTTTGCTATATTACTTGTTGTTGTACATGTGTCTATTATTACTATTGTTTTTATTTTATGCTATTTTAGTTTTTATTGTATTAAAATGCGCTGAACTATATTTGGGGCTATTTCATAGACAGGGACCATATGCATATGCTAAAAAGAAGAAAAATTACAAATTTCATTGATTTGCGAAATTAATAGTTGGAATTTGCTCACTGGCTAAAATCCAACTTTTAAAGTGACAACACAGCACAGTACTATTTCGGCTGATTATATATAATCGCTACCAAAAACTGAAATCATTGTATCATGTTGCCCTCTCTATCTCTTCCTTAAGAATCATTCAATCTCCAAACTAAATCTTATCAACATCGGTTGTTTATCATACTATGAAAACTAGTTTTCTGGTTGGAGGCGTGGTACCGCTCTTTCTAAAAATACCATTTTTGCAAATGAAATATACAAAAGAGCAATAGCTGCCAAGGCTTTCAGCTCAGCTAATTGTAAGAATCAGATATTATTATATAAATTGCAAATTTTTAAAAATTATTCGATAGAGGCAATATTTTCAGAACTTACGGTTTTTAATAAATCTTTTGGCTTAATATAAGCTAAATATATTTCTGCGAAAAGCTTCTAAATATATACAAATGTTGATTACATGGTCTATGGATAGCGTACTGTTGCAAAAAAGGGAGTTTGGTGTAGCATTGCCAGTTAAATGATGTTCGTGGGTAAGAGTGGTATGCCCGAGTTGTAGCCTTATAAACATTTAAGTTTGCGGACGGGTACAGCTGGCTTCAGTTCCGAGCCTAATGATATTTTGGCTGTGTGCTGAGTCAACCAATTCGTTTTTTTTTTTTTGTTATAAATCTCTTAGAGAAAGCTATTGTCATAAGTTCTCTAAAAACTAGCTTGGCCGGTAACATGTGCGCACTCATGAACAAAAAACGCCACACCCATTTGATATGCAACCAAAGAGTACGCACTCAAGTATAACGCACTCAAAGAGTACGCACCCAAACAGTAAGCACTCTAAAAGAACGCAATCGAAGGGTACCCACCTTAAGAGTACGTTCTGAAATATTACGCACCAAAGAGTAGGCACTCAAATAGTACGCACACAAAAAGTTTTTACCCAAATAGTGCGCTCCCTAAGGAAATGCACCCAAACTGTACGCACCCAAACAATACGCACCCAAAACGTATGTAAATAAAAAATTTGCTACAAAGAAATAAGCAACAACTAAGCTTTGAGAAATAAAAAAATTTAGTACATTGAAAATGCTTAATGGAATAAGTACTATAAAAATATCACTCCCTGTTAATTCACCAAGAAATATAAGCATATACATACATACATACATACATATGTGTACATGCGTTCATACTCATATACTCACATTCGCACGCAAGTGATATAAATAACTTCCGACTTTAATGAAAAACAATAGAAATCAACGTTTTTGTTTATTTCTTGCTGGTGTTTAAGTTTCATTTGTTGTTTTTATTGTTGTTGTGGTTGTTTTATATTGTTTTTCTTGTTGTTTTAGATTGTATTGTTGTTACTATTTAAGTTATTGTGTCAAAAAGAAAAATGATGTCTTAGCAGGCGACCGAGCGTGAAGATTATAAAAGACATCAAGGTCATATTGAACATTTTTTTTTTTGGCCTTAGGTGGGTAGTGCTGCTTTAGCAAAGGTGTGAAGTTATTGTTATATATATTGGAAAAATACTTTTAGGCACATATTGAGTTGAAAAATGAGCAGCGAATTTTAGAACAACATTTTTGAAACAATTTAGGTATAATTTTTATTTCTAAACTATTTTAATTTCCAAAATTATTGGTCCGTCTTTTCCAAGTCATCAGCTTTAAAATTAAATTTTTCAAAATATTTCATAAAAAAAATCCTTTCTTTACTGTTTCTGCACCATATCAATTTAAAATGATTTTACAGTCAATGTTGGCTGTCACTTCGTCTGGCCAACATATCACTGTCACTTTTGTTGTCGTTAGCGTTGGCGTTTATTGTTAAAGTGTCTATGGAAAATTATGACGGTATCAAAGAAAGAAAGTAACTGGAAATATGAACAATATCAGCAAATTCAGTCCAAACATCCTTGACATAAGAGAAGTGTAGCAGCAAGAAAGGTGTTAGGAAAGTACAAATAAATGAATTGGATGAGTTAAAATAATCCTTCGCATGGGCAGCATAATTTCAAATTAAATTCCAAGTAACAATTTTCTGAGAAAAAACTGATATGCTTAAACTCAGAGAAAGCTATCCGTAGAAGAAACCAATGCGAATGTTTATTTCAAAAATACAATACTTGTGCCGTGAACTATAAATTATTAAATTTTAAGTTCAATTTGTTTAAAATTACAAAAAATCTTTACATAGGAGATATAAAAGAATAGCTACTTTACTGCCAGAAGAGTAAAAGTTTCTGAATTCGGAGCTAATGCCTTTATATTCAGTGCATGGGCATAAATCATGGCCTGCTAGACATAGTAACCAAGGTACGATATTATTTATCAAAAACCTGCCTTTAAGAACACTTAAGTAAACTCTTTCATTGGACGCCTTTTAGTAGTCTTATAATTTTGAATAAGATAGCCAGTAGATCAACAGATGTCCAGGCCACTTTTTCCGACACACCCAACACATGATCTGTAAAATTTTGGTGCGCTTATACTAATTTACTCTGGACGTTATTAAGGCTTTTATTTTATAATAGCAATACATGTATTATAAAGGATTTTAGGGAATCAATTTATAGTGTGAGACAACAAGCAATAGGATTAAGTAGTTGCTAGCATTTAAATCGACCTCAGACACATAGTGCTGAAGTCATTTAAAATGTCATTCATTGAATGCATTGAGTTAGTTAAATTCCGAGAAGTATTCGATAAAAGCAAGAAGTAGGGTCGAAGATAGGATAGAGCTCATAGAAATTCCCGTGTCGCGACGTTCTTCTGAGGCAGTAGTAGGCGAGGAATTTATTGATGCCATATAAAATTAGTTTTGATATGTGGGTCATAATCGATTAAGTATCCAAAAATGATATCAAGCGACAACCATACTCTCACCGAAAAGGTGTAATCGAACTGGCTCCAAATCTCAGTCAGGTACGCCATCAGAATACTGTGGAGCGGGCTCTGTTAACGATTACTAAGTAATTTGAGAAGTGGGATAGAAAGGCACATGTCCATTGTCGGTTGTTTTGACTTTTTAGTTATTTCAATCTCAGACACTTGAAAAAGGCACTATGTAGTTTTCTTACTTTTTTGATTGCAAAGTGAAGGTTTTCTTATGATCAGCTTGGAGTCATAAATAGTTTTTTTCGATTTCTGAAAATATTTAGCAACTGGACATGTGCCGCTTCGATCATACACTCCTCATTTCTTGCGCTACAGATAATTTACAAGCTGAAAGTTTATCGTGTTCTGCATAACTTAAGAGAGCGCATAGCATATTGCAATAAGAAAATAATTAGTAAGATTGGTGTTCGCAATTTTCTGAAAACTATGTGGACATTAGCAATCGTTTGTCATGTTAAAAGCTCAACAAATATATAGAAAATATCAAAATATCAGTGCTTAGGCAATTTTTTTCTCATATATACCATCAAGCTCTGTGACTTTTTTGTACCCTTGTTTGTTATAGTTTTCTTTTAAGTTGTGTAGAGATGTTTTCTTGCATCATCGAAAATTCTCCACAACTAAATTAAAACCTGACAGCGGAGTATTCTCTTTATGCAAACAGTTATCAATTTTCGTTTTTTTTTTAAGTCAAAACGTAACCTTTGTATCACAAAGTTAAATGCTAAAGAACGATTGTTCCAAATACGATGCGAATAACTGCATGAGTTGCTGGCGGCAATTGTTGTCATTGTTTCAGAAGTGGAAGCAGAAGCAGCGACAGTGCTTTATGAACACCAAAACATTTACCACTATATATAACCCCTTCACTGCAACAAATTCAACACGGTGAATATTGAAAGCAACATGAACGCACGACAGTTGCTACACTGCACTGCTATTCAATTTTACTCCAATTTTGTAAGAGTTTTTTTATATATTGTAAAATTTGATTTCTTTAAGTTCGATACTTTATATGCAACACATTGTTGCTATTGTTGTTATATTTGTTACTGAAACTAAAGTGTTAAATATAACAATGCTATTTTTTCAGTGCAATGAACATGGTAGCATCGCTTTAAGATTTTAGTAATCGATATTATTCTGGTGACTTTGATGTTGGTTTGTGCATAACACTGAATGATAACACATGAGCAAAGCTCTTGGAGTGCAAATTAATCAGTTAAGACACTGCATAAATGAGCACATTTATTCAATTTAATTTATTAAATAATAAGTTACAAAAAAAAACAAATTCTTTTCGTTAAGGTCATCATCTATATCTGAATTGCCTAGAACATAATACTTCGCTGCCAAATTACCTCCATTTGGGTATTTATGATTGTATTGTTTAAATTTTTATGACATGAGAAGTAGATCTTCCGCTTGGCATAAGCAATATTATCTACTGGGCACCAAAATAGACCTGAAGCTGGTGATCTCGAAAAACCAAGTTGTCTTGCAAAGTTGCCTGTAGAAATTTGAGGTCCTTTTAGCATTATGGATCGATTAAACACTGAGCAGCGCGTTTAAATTATAAAATCTTTCTACAAAAATTGTGATCACGGTCCGAAACTGGATCTGTTAGAGATGTGTTAACGATTATTTATTATTCTAATGCACCATCTTTTGAAATTATCGGTGCTGTTGGTGAGGATCGAAGCTCAAAATTTATCAGTTTATTTAGCTTAAGGTATAATTCATCATAGTTATAATCCATTTATTCTGTCATCAATGACATCTTTATTTAAAAAACCTATCACAGTATCGATACTTTTCTATTTTGTTCTTCTTTCATTTGAATATTTATTCATTTTACGCATTTTACCTGTAAGCATTTATTTAAAGTTCTTTACCAATTTCAAGTGCTGCTACAACTTTCATTTAATTTCAATGCAATTTGTGTTTGAAAATAAAAATGAAATCAAACCAAAATAAGTAAAATTGGAAAAAAAACGCACAAGAGCAGCGTACAAAAAATAAAATCAAATAATAATAAAATAGAAATATACAAACGAAATGATTGGAAACTACAATAACAGCAAACGTCTGAACGAAAGGACGAAAAGACCTTGCCAAACTGAATTCGTAATAAAATCACTACGAGCACGGGCAAAAATGCAGAAAACTACTAAAGTAGCAAAAGTAAGGAGTAAAAATAGCACCAGCAGCAGAAAATAAAGCTTGGATAAAATTATATTGAAAACTCGTGCTGAATTGAAGTAGCACCAGAGTGAAGTACCACAAATACACGGGTATAAAAAGGGACACAGCGATTTTTGTGCAAAAATTTCCAACTGATTACATTTACGTTGAAGTAAAATGAAAATGCGAAATTTTGCTGAATGGTCTGATATGGAAAATGCTGCGAAAGTCAGCAATGAAATTGTATAGGTAAAAAAAAATTTTATATAATTTTTTTTTTTTGTATATAGAGCACAAGGTAAGTGGAGCATAGCACTACCTGGAGGTATAAAAAAGAACTTATTTCGTGTAAAAAAAAGTAGATTAAAAGTCATTTCAACGTTGTTCGACACAAATACCATAAAATTGGTTGAATTACAGGCCAACGTGACGAGTGATGAGGGGGCGAATGGCCTATAATATGCAATAAAGTATTGTGTGAGTATGTAAAATATATTATTTGGGTATATGAGTTGAGAGAGTGTGTATTGGTGAAGTTGAAAAGTTTGTTATTTTTAAAAAGCATGTTTTTCAATATGAGTTTTAATTAAATTTTTTGTTACATTGATTTAATGATTTTTTGCTTGATTTTAAGCATCCTTTGATGCGTTAAAGCTTTTACTGACCTTACAATAATTTCGGAGCATTTGTTTTTTCACATCTGAACTCACTTAGTTTGAAAATAAAACCATAAATACAATAATACTTTGAATGACTGAAGTATAGCAGGTTTTACAAAGATTTAATCTTCAAAAATTGTTCGAAATTTGAGAAATGCAAATCATGAAAAGTTATAATTTAATACTAACTAGAGCAAATATGTTCTCTTAGTATACGAAATATATCACTGAACATTTAAGGTATATCGCACAGTCTCCAGTAAATGTCACAAGTTTGCAGATCTCAACGATGAGAAGCCATACGGCACTTATCACTAGTAGGCATTCTCACGTTGATTTGACAGCTACTGGTACTCAGAGCTACATTTTATTGTTCAATTGGTTGTCTACTTCTTTTGGTTTGGCTCGATGAGTCACAAGTTCCTATTTATATTATGAACTTTTTTAATTGGAATTTTTCTTCAATATACCTTTTAAATAGAATCATCAGTGACCGACGAGCCGATACTATGAAGAATTTCAAATGCTTTACAAGAACAAAGGCATAGAACGGAGAAAAGAATTTTGGTTTTGCTTCAGTTTTTACTTGGGTTGTCAATAGATCTATGGAAACAGGAAAATATATCAGGCTTAGAAATTTCTACTAATTGGCTAACAAGTCACTGATGTTTCCATTTGGCAATGGTTGATAGTACTATGACTGGCCTTAACTAGCCAGAACAGTTTAATTAAATAATTATGCTATTAAAAGCTTACACAACACGTTGCGGTTCTTGTACCCCCTTGTTTTGGCTCAAGATTAGCCTTCATTGTTAACATTCGTAATATTATAAATGTATAATATATAAGTACATATCACAAATCTTTTTAGTATCTCAAGTTCTTATATTTTTTATAACGATTATATGTACTTATGAATTTTTATCATAAGGAGCAATTTGTCTAAGAATTTAATAATAACATGTGCTTGTCTATAATTCTTTTCATTTCAGGTAAGCTCATTAAATTATTATATCCTTGCATCAGATGTTGACTAAAATTTATAAGTAAGTACCTACTGTATAAATTAATAAATACTCCACATAAAATTTTCGAAGACTTGAAAACATTTACGAATATTTCAACAGCATATTTTCACTTTTAGCAATCAGCTGAGTTATGTTTTTCTCAGTGCTCAGTAAATACAGGTCTTAATTTAGCTTGAGAAAACGTTTATATTTGTGGAATTTATCTCAGAATCTTAGAATAAATGACTTACTCAAAACAAAGTTATTTGAGTTATCAAAATAAAAATATATAAATAGTATATAATTTCATTACTACTTTTCTCACAAGTCACTTGCAATGTTTAAAAAAACTAATCTTTGGTGAAAGTCCTTGCTCAGTAATCACATTTCGGACTAGCCCTTAAACTTGCTCCAAATATCGTTATTTTTAAGTACTTGCATGCACGAAAACATATTCTGAAATTCAGTCTACTACTTGTCAATCACTTAATTGAATGAGTTTTGAATATTCATAAATTCCATTGAAATGTTTGTACATAAAAATAAAATAAACTTTCACATAAATAAGCAACATTAAGATTATAAAAAGTTTTAAGAGCTCCCGCTTTGCATGCATTCAATGAACCAACGCCCTTAAGAATTTTATTTATTTTTTTTTGAGCCAAACCCCTGCAAAACATCATTATAATGAATGAGTTTTTTCCACTTTTGCTCACACTGCATCAATAATGATAAAAATCAAATTAAAATTTTCCCCAAAACCAACGCATTCGCTATTCATAATTCATTTTAAGGACTTAACGAAGCATACAACCGTTTTTGTTTCACAGTATAAAGACAAAGGAAACTAGGCTGCATGTATGGATGGCCGTTAAAATATGAATCATATTTTTCTTTTGCCATAACTACTGGGCCAATAAAAATTTCCAAAATACTTTTTGTAAGATTATCAATAGTTAAAATTATGCACTGCTGAGTGGCGCATAGCGCAGGATATACGAGTAGTAAATTGTGCGCCAAGTCAGTATAATGAGCATGTGATATTGATTTATTTATTGGCTTTGGCCAAATAAAGTAGGCTGTAGAAGCAGAAGATGAAAAAAAAGTAAAACAAAAATGAATGCTGTCAAATTAGGCGCATAGCTACATACTCGTAGATGGTAGAATTAAATGGAATTTTTATCGCATGCTATAAATAAATTGTAAGCTTGCATAGGGAGCGATGAAGATGGAGTAGCGATTCGGATTCCAGGAAAGGACATCATGTGTATTTGAAAAAAAATTTCAAATGAAAACTTTTTTGGTATAGTGCTAGGGTAGTTCAAAAAATCACAAAAATCAAATTAATGTAAAAAGCGCATGAAGTATGATTTTTTAACAGAAACATCTGTGTCTGACTTATGCAAGGAAAACTAGGTCGGGAAAGTAATCTAGCAATATCCAAAGGGGCATGGATTAGGTTAGGTTAGGTTAGGTTAGGTTAGGTTAGGTTAGGTTAGGTAAGGTTAGGTAAGGTTGGGTAAGGTTAGGTTAGATTAGGTTAGGTCAGATAAGGTTAGGTTAGGTTAGCTCAAGTCAGGTCAGGTAAGGTTAGGTTAGGTAAGGAAGGACAAGGTGATTTAAGGTAAGGCCAGGTAATGTTAGGTAAGGCTAGGTAACGTTAGGTAAGGTGAGGTTAGGTAAGGTTAAGTTTGGTTGTTTTATATCTCTGGTCAAACCAACAAAATTCATGAAAAATCTGTGAAGTCGAAAAAGTTTTCTTGAGACGGCACCTAAGAAGTTCGTTTCAAAAGCACAACAACTTTTCGAATAGTAGTAAGCTATTGTTTGTTCTGCTTTTGCGAGCCACCTCAAACCCTAATCTGTTTAAATATTAAACACGCTGCTTGATAGCAAATGCGGGGGTTGCCATCGGTCTATTGAGAAAAAAAGGTTACCTATTAAATTATGGAACGCATGTTAAAAGCACTAAATAAAGAAGAAAAGTGAAAAAAGGTGTCGGTTTACGAAAGTACACACATTTTTCTTTTCACGATTTGCTATTTTTTTCTCAGCTAAACTCATCTTGAAACCCTTTTTAACATTTCAGTGTTTTATAAAGCAACTACAACAAAAGTAAGGGCAAAGAAAATACATTGCAAAGCGTAGCTGCTTATAGCGTTAAATAAGTAGACCTACGGGTAAAATTAATGGAGCAGAAACTAAGGATTAAAGTAACAAGCAACCAAGTTGTACAAACGCTTGTTTTTTTGTTTCGAGAAAAAAAAAACACAACTCCAAAATAAAAATGAAAACATTGTAGCAACAACACTTTCATTGTCTGTCTGTATGTTCCGCCTGAGACTTTTTGGCTAAGGAAAATTGTTAAGGGTCTTTGAATTTGTTGCGCTCAAATTGTTGTTAAAAAAAATAGAAAGAGGAAAGTAAAATAAAAATTGTGATTTTTCGCACCTTTTTTACCACTTCCAGTTTTTTTTGCTCAAGATTTTAACTCTGTTCATTGATGATTTAAGGCAAAGTTCATGGAACATACATTTTTAGAGGTGCTATGTTTTTTTGCTTAACAGTGCATGTTTTGACTTGTGTGTTATGCTGCTGACCTTACTCAAGGGTGATTGCGTTGGTATTTCTTGCGATATCTTTAGTTTGGAATGATATTTTTAATCAAAATTAAACAATTTTTTATTATTAATGATTGTCTGAAAATACTACTTTTATAGTTATAACTTTGAATAATGGAGTTGGGGAAAATTGCTTTAGAGAACTTATACTGATGAATTGGCACAGTTTTACTGCAGCAAAGGTCTTAAGTAACCAATATCGTAATATAGAATATCGTTGCAAGTTCATTTTCTCTTGATCCTAGTTTCGTTAAGACTTCGTATGGGTGATTTTTGCCCTTAATTTATTTTAAAGAGCATAAAAAATAGGTCTTCCCAATTAAAAAATTTTACGCTTTTTCCCACAAAAAACTTACCACTTCATAGCAAAATTATTTAATTTTGAGAAGACTGAGAATTCCTTCTTTTTCAACTTGGCAAACCTGCTACAAAGTAATTTTCAGTACAGTGATTTGGTACAGACCTTTGCATCTTTGTGACGGAACGCATAAGGATGTTAATTTGATCTGTTAATGATCTGAAAGCTATTTAGGCATATAGCTTCCCAAAAATTTAAAGTGGATGAAAACCAGAACCAGGGTTTCGGTGTAAAAGATAGCCAGGAGCTCAGGCGTAATAAGTCGTAAGGTTGATTATGGCCCTGAGCCTACTGTCAGTAATGCTAAAAGCATAAGAGTAAACATACCAATTTTTATACTAAATCTGCTTTGGATACATTGCTCACACGTTTGTCAATAAGGTCTGCGTTGATTTCAGTTTGATGATTGATCCAAATCTTAGGCCAGCTCTTTCCATTTCTTTTTCTGTATTTTAATGGAAATTGAGGAGTCCTTTGAGAGTTTCTGGTTTATAAGTCGACAGAATTTATTGGCAACGACGGTTGTTTCAGTAACTCCACCTTTGAATGCATGCCTACCTAAGTTCACTTGGAATGTCTTTCTTTTACATCAAATCGTCCGCAGTTGTATCAATCAGAACACGTGTTCACTACAAACCCGGGCAAGAAGTTTTGCTATATCATTGCAAAAAGTTTCTTGCGTATCACCGCATCAATTCAGTTTTCAACTTTAAGTCTCTGAAAGTGATTGCATTTTTATTTGCTGATGCCCACCATTGGACATCAATCAAGATCATAAGTTCTAATATCTCTGGTCAGATGGCGCTGACAAATAACATTTCTATAGTCGGTAAAATTAACTGGTTTTATCAGATAATCAAAACAAAAAATTAATTTCAATAATCTTTCAGGGATCAACTCTAAGTTTTACAGACATTTTTTGTTCATCCATTTGAGAAATGTAAAAGGCAATATTTGACTCATAATTTTCATTTACAGACGTCATTGAAGGTGACAAAAATTCATTATTAGCAAATAAATCAGAAAAAGTTTTTCTCTCTGCCAGAAAATTATTAATTTTGCATTTAATAAATGAAACTTTAATTCTCATTTTTGCATAAAACCTTTTTGCTTGTGTTTCTGTTATGTTATTTTATTTCCACTTCCACTAAATTTAATAAAATGGGTTCAGCAACTGCACTAAATCAAGTGTGAATGTCAAACTAACCTTTGATTTTATTAATTCCATAAAACCACACTGTCAAGCAGTAACTTTAATCTTAAAAATATGCAAAAAAAAATTTAAATTGATTTCCCCACCTTAAGATCCCTAGGAAATAATTCTTTTCACATTAAATTACTAAACAGTATTTCCAGGGAAAAGAAGTTGCTCACTCCACACTTCCCTTGAGATAACAGATAAACGCTAAGCTTGTGACACAACAACGCGCAAAATATCGAAGGTTAAATTATAAACACGACAATAAAAATTCACATTAAATGAGAAGGAAATAATGCCATTGGAAAGTAAAGAGAAAAAATAGGAAGAAAAAAGCGTAGGAAATTCGGCAAAAAGTTAAGGAAAAAATAAACAAAATCAACAAAGTGTTTTTCATGAATTCCATCAATAATCTTTTTGTAACGCAGCTCAGCGCAGTCAGAGTCAAAATAGACAAACAGTTTTTTTTTCGTCCTGTTGGCCAACTTTTGCTAACAACACAGAAATAACGATTTTAATAGCAATAACAACAACAACTATAGGGAAAATCAACAATAACATGCTGTAGTAATTTTAAGAAATTGCCAAAAATCAAATATTTATTTTGTTTTGCTTCCTTTGCCACAGAACTTTGAAGACCATAAAAAACACTATGCAACAAAGTTTGCATTTTAAAAAAAAATTTAAACAAAAAAAATATATTGCTGCTAATATGTGTAAAAATGGCATATATTAAAGCTTAATTTCAAAAAAGTTCTGCGTGGTTTTTTTATAAAACTTTACCTTCTAATTTTTGACGGCTTAAGTACCAACATTTTTATTTGCAAAAACATTTGTATTAGGCAAAATGTTCATACATGTTCTCCACTATAATCCCCCACCATTCATTTGCTGCGCAGCAAATTGACTTTATTATAAAGTGTACCAACGCGCGGGCATAAATACATTGTTAATACGTGCGCGGGCGTTTGCTGCCTATACGTACTATATATATAGCGTTTTGATTCTTCATTCATCCATAAGCCCCGCAAAATGTGTAATGATGTGCGATGTGCCATAGCAGCCATTGAATATTATGAGTTTTATTAACATTAAATGGTAGCAGCAAAATATTTCGCATCATGCGGCAAAACTTTGCTGCTATGCCGCTTGTTGTTTTTGCTCTTATGGTAGCTATTTTTGGGGCTACTTGTTTATCCAACAACACAACACAACACAATACCATTACCGTCATCACCACGAACGATAACACTGATTGTTGAACAAATTGCGGTGTGGTTGTAGAGCTTTATCACCAATAACTACAAACACCAATATCGTAATAGCCAGTAGTAGTAGCATCAACATTTTGGGGCTGTTGTGTGGTTTCATTGCAGATTTGATTTATAGAATGAAGTTATTTTATTGATAAAAATAATTTGCTTTTCAAAAATGTTTGAACTATATATGCAGCATGCACATAATAATTTGCAGTTTAATTAAAAACTAAGTGATGTTTTTTAAAAAAGATTTGAATCGATACTTGAATTCCAAGAACTTCAATTTAAAAAATAATTATTTTGGTGCTTGCTGAATCTGGCGAGAGAATTTAATTTTTCTTTGAAGTTTAGCGATGTAATTGAAAAAATTAATTAAAACTTTTAATGAAATATGATACGCTTTTTAAAGAAAATTTTTGTGAAATGCCTCAAAATTCTGGGATAAGTACCAATGAAAACGTTTATGGTATATCAAGAGCTGCTGATGTGTGCATAATATCTCTTTTCTGAAACTTTATTGTCGACATCTTATATATGAGATTCTTTCAAATTTGTTTTAGAAAATTTATATTCTTGAAGGCTTTGAGGCAAAAATTACTGTTTTCTTAAGGAGTGCAGTTTGAGGAATGCATTTACTGCTTAAAATTTTATGAAATCAAAAGAAAGTCATATTCGTTTCGCCTTAGAGCTATGAGAAAATTGTTGTTTAATCGGGTGTTTGAGCAAAAATTAAATTTAAATTAATTGAATAAGAGTCTGACTGGGTCGCTGATGAGCACATGAGTTCACTTACATGAAA
This sequence comes from Meiosimyza decipiens, assembly GCA_963680825.1. Classification (NCBI taxonomy): domain Eukaryota; kingdom Metazoa; phylum Arthropoda; class Insecta; order Diptera; family Lauxaniidae; genus Meiosimyza; species Meiosimyza decipiens. The sequence continues at coordinate 6,716,270 of OY804261.1, read as the reverse complement.
CTTGTTGACGTAAAACAATTTTTATTTTTACTTCAAACTTTAGGCATTGAGAAAATTGAAGTTTTTATTCAAGATGTTGTTGTGCCTAAACTAAAAGTCAAATGATTTTAATATAAATTCTGGCTTGCATACTCATGAGCTGCTGTCGAGAGAGTGCTTAGTTCATTTCGAAAACTTTTTTCAAGTTATTATCAAAGCAACTCACACATAAATCATTGCAGCTATGAGAATGTTCACGTTTATATCTGAGCTATTTCGGAATATAAACAAATTATTTGAACATCGATTCTATTTTTTTGTATGCCAACTAAAGGGCTTCTGATGAGAGAATGATATTTTCTTATGAGACTTTTTTGAATTGAATGCCGCATAATATTGCGGCATTCTGTTTTAATACCAGCAATTTCAGTAATAAAAATTAAATTAATTTTATCAAAGGTATTTGCATGCAATTGGTTATAAAATCAGAATAAAATATTATATTAAAAGTCTAATAAAATACTTTTTTCTACTACTTTTTGTGAGTAACATATAATTAACTAAAAACTAATTATCAATTTAGAATATTTGAATATTTTAATGCAATTTAACTGTTTTCTTACAAATTCCACATTATGTTATGTACGACGACAACACAATAAATTAATCAAAATGTTCATATAAAGATATATCTCTTGAAGCTTCCTTTTGCATACACACGTATGTAAATAGTAGTAACATATATATGACAGTATAATTTTTCTAACATTTTATGCACTTAAGTAGCGACGTATCCAAATATAACATATGTCAGCTTATGCATAAGTCTGTCTTAAAATTCATTTTTAAAAGCTAAGCTACGTTCAGCAGCGAAACAACTTAGAAAAGATTATATCAGGACACAGGCAGCGACACATAAACATCAAGTAACGCCAACACCCACGCAAAATACATCAGGCACACACAGATTGACATTAATCACACATAAACCGTAGCATTTGAAATCATATGTATGCGTATTTGTATAAGCTACAGTGTCCTTGTTGGAATTTAGAATATTGTGAAACTCAACTGATATGAAAAAATACAAAAAATCCAGAGAAACATTTTAGTTTTTACAAATATGATCTGGCCGTGTGAATGAGAGAGTTTTCAATTGTAAAACAAAACTAAATTGGAGATAATTCAGGTTCAAATCGAAAATAGAAAAATTGTGATATATTTTTTACAATTAAAATTAAAGCATTTCTTGAGAAATTATTTTTGAACTTTCCTAGACAGTTGCAGTGACGAGTTGGAACTTCATGGTATATATATTGTACTAAGTGTGTTATTTATGTAGACACATACTATATATTCATTATAATACATTCCAACTAATGTCATATCAATGCATAAAATTAAGATCTTATTAAAATGCCGTAGAGCTATACATACGGAATATATTTTTTTTAACAGACATATTTTTAAAAAAATAAATATGTCATATTGTGTCAAAGGAAAAATTTAATTCTCTGTCTAGTATAGGATTATATGCACGCTTAGGGATTTAATATATGTGCGTGGAAAATATAAATTATTCTGTAGCATCACGCTGCATATTTAGATTTTTTCTCAGAAACTAACACACTCATGCAGATCCACATGTTTATTAAGGGGATTCAAAAAATAATTAAATTGGAAAATTTTTTTATGTAAACATAATGAGAATTGTAAAAGTATTTCTGGATTAAGCTTCCCGCCTAAGCCCATACAATAAATGTAGACGATTAATTCAAAATTGGTATTGTGCTAACACTTTAATGTGGATAATGAAGACAATATAGACAATATGGGCAATAAAGACAACGTAGGCAACAGATTAGAATTTTTTGGAATGCCGGTTTTGATGCCCAAAATTCATTGGTAAATGAAAAACTGCTGGAAAGCTGACGTTTGGCTACATATTTTCTAAAGTAAATAAGAGACACAAGATATCGCTACTTAAGGGTTCAACAGCTAAGCTTTTATAGTCAAAATTATCGTTGGTGAGATAATTTGTATTAATAAGACATCCGGACCAGCTTTGTATATATTCAAGTTGGAAAAACCTCCACAAAGAATGTTCAGCACTCAGACCTGAAGAAAGCTAATTCGATTTGATTTGCTTTGCAGTGTTCTTGATTATTTTAAAACCATTATTGGTGTATGCTCAGGCAATATGAAATCATTTAGGGTAAGGGCATATATCAAACATAGCTTCTATCTAGACTGAACGTTTTCTCCGTGATGTTAATAATGACAGCAATAATGTCATTGTGGACAACACAGTTGATAAATAAACTTAAAAAAATAATGATACTAAAGAAAATTAAGACATCAAAAGCATTTTATAAAATTAGACAAAAAACTTAGGAGCTTTTAAATAAAATGCTTTAACGGATGACAATTAAGACAATTGTAATGGAAATAATAAAAAATGAATATTATGGAGAAAAGCAGAAAAAACATAGAGCTACATGGAAAATTAATACAATGTAGATATGAGAATAACAATACAGACAACGCAGACAATAGAGTCTAACCAAACAACAACTGCTAATGAACATATCAAATCAAAGTAGCGATTGAAGAAAATAAAAAACAAAACGAAGACAATGGAAGAAACTAAAATAAGTAATGCAATAAAAAATGCAATATGAGATGGAAATGTTATTTCTCCAAACATATGACAAAAAATAAAACTTCTGTGCTTCAATTTTCAAACGTTTGTGAGGTAGCGTAGGGGAATTATTTTCTTAAAGTATTGCATAACTTAAGGAATGCTTTAAAAAAAAGATAACCCAATATGAAAACGATCCATGAATGTGCTATTTTGGTGTCCATAAATACACTAAAGTGAGCATTACCTAAAAATTGTCTTCATAGTTACAGATAGTTGTCGTAACAAGTTTAGAATGTTATAATTGTTTACTTTTATGCTGCAAACTATGATTTTATTTTATAAATTTTTTTCTTAATATTTTTTTCAATAGTTTAATTTATTTTTATCTTGGTAATATTTTTGAATAATTTTATCATATTTACTTTATACCACCCTTATAAAGTTAAGAAATGCATAAATATCTACTTCATTCTTAATGTATGTGTTTAAATTTTTACTATCCTGTTTCCTTGGCCTGATTTTGCAGGATTCGCGTGTTTTTCTACTTTTTTTACTCAAAGACATCTTCTCAACTTTCACTGCACTTTTATGTTGTTTCTTAACAACTGCAAATTTCACATTTTTTTGTGTATGTGTGCATTGCAAGTGTTCATGTTATGTGTGTATGTATGTGCATGAGAAATTTGTTTGTTTGGTTGCAGATCCAACTACTATGACGTCATATTGCATTTATGTGTTTGTGTTTTGCTCACAACTTTCTAATCATTGCTGTTGTTGTCGTAATTATTGTTGCTGCTGCTGCTGCTGCTGCTGCTGTTATTACATAAAACGTTGTTGTTTTTGTAACAATTTTTTCTAAATGCAGCGCAGTATTTTAGCACATGATTAGAAAATCTGTACATTCGCAAACTCTCGAATGCTTGAATACTATGACATAAATTTTCAATGTTGTCACATATACTGCTGCAGCTTAAATTTCAAATGTTGATTGGTGTTGTACGGAAATATGGATTGTATAGTAGAAAAATATATTCCAGAAATTTTTTTTTGAACATATTATATATATAACATTTTATTTAGCGCTCCATCGCTGCACATATCTGTACAAAATCCACTTGATTTCACTTAAATAATTAATCACGTTGATAATAAGGCCTTTAAAAGGCACTAGCATATAAGCCACGTTTCAACATTGACTATACTATGTTTCATATATTTTGCCTACTTAAAATTACGTATTTGATTTAAAAATTTTTAATAAAAATTTCTCTTCAGCTTCCGATTTTGCTCAAAATTAACATTACTCAACATAAAAAACATTTTTCTTCAGAAAAAAATCAAATTTCATATTCACAAAAGTACAGATATCTATGTGCCTTATGCTATTTTACTTTATGCTTAAGCTTACCACAAATTCATGTTCATTTTTTACATCTTAGTAACTTCATGAAAAGTTAATTTCCCATAAAAAAAAGTAAAATAAATTCTTTGTCAAAATGTTTGCTAAGCTTCTTTGAATGTCAACTGCTTCCAGCATGCTGGAACGAACACAAAAAATGAAATGCAGTAAGGCTATAGAAGAACCTTAATCCCTAACTAGGTTTCTGGGACAAAACTAGACTTACAACATTTTTTATATAAGTACGAGTATGTGATTTTTCGCTCTGCGCTTATTCTATCCATTACCTTTCATGCAAACTTTGTGTCCTTTAAATGCACAGGATTAAACACATGAGTAGAATAAAAAATTTATAAGAAAATTTGTGTGTGCAAAGAAAAATTGTGATGAAATTCAAACACACCCATGTACATATGTAGTTATGTATGTATGTGTTTGTAGTCAACCAAGCAAATAAAATTTTGTGTGTCCTGTGAATTCCAATTTTTTCTTTTACTCATTCACCATTTTTTTTTCGAGCCGGATATGATGCCTTAAGCCATATTTATTGACCGCTCAAGATTTCAATGAAGCAAAAATTGATTTGAAAGGTGGACAGTACTTTTTTTTGTTGTATAACAAAAAGGGCTACAAGCAAAATTACACTTAAAGAATCTTATACCCTATGCTGCAACATATCAAAGAGTAAAAGTGAGCAGTTTTTATTTTTTTTTTCAAAATATGAGCATTATAAGAAATTAACTTGCTATCTAGTGTTATTTTAAATCACCGCATTATTATTTATATGTTAATATTTAAAAGACCATTCAATGATTATGAACAAATGATAGTGCTCCAAGCAAAATGGGAATTTTTTTGGCTTTAAGAGACTGACTTAATGTAATTTGTATCAAGGGCTGAAATATCCATATTTTTTTTATCAAGATTACGTATTACGGTTAATCAGAACCATTTTGCTTGCTGTGTGGAATGTGCTTAAAGTTGCCATCAAAGATGTGTTTAAAAATAAATTAACCTTTCGAAAATGGACTGTCTCACGAATGTTCTTGTATTACGACTCTATTTTTACTCATTTGTACACCTTCGCTTGAAATTTATTCTTCCCTTCTTTATTCCCTTAAAATTTAAGACAAAAAATGTAGTTATTTTAATCGTCCATCAAATGTCCGTGTTTTTCTACTTTATTTTTTCGTTTGCACACAAAATTTTGGGGCTAACTTCACATCGGCCTTAAAATTTAGGGGCAAAAAAATTGATTGCTCATCAAGTGTCCATGTTTGTCCATACTTTTGATTTTGTTGAAAAATAGTTCAAATCACAAAAAGTCCCAAATATGAAATAAAAATTAAATTCTAAAATTTTTTTATACATTTATGAAAATGTCCACATTGTGTCAATATAAAAATAGCAGGTGTAATAATATTGAAACCAACAATTAATTTTGTGAATGTTTTTGAGTCCAAGATGGACAAACAAAAGCAAGTTGAATATTCGATGGACGATCAAATACTAAGAAAAAATTTTAGGAAAAAAATTTTTTAAACTTCAAAATAGCTTAAGACTATAGTAACTATTTATGCTTTCAATATTATTTTAACCAAAACTGAACGAACAGAAATATAGGTTGGACAAACTTGGACATATGATAGGCACTAGAAGGAAATCAGTATTTTTACATTTGCAAACTTTTGGGTGGCAAGCTCACATTTTGTTTCTTTTGAATCAGATACACATAATCAATAAAAAAATGAATGGCCATGGCTATAATAAATCGTCCATTTGTGGCTACAAAATTCATTTGTATTGTCACTTGCGTCAAATTTGTACAATGAATAATTTTTCGACTTTGCCTGCTATTGACAGCCAATTTAAGACATTTAATTTTTTAATATTTACAGAACTTAAGGTGGACAAACGCATGAAGAAATGCATTGGACAACAAACTTTTCGAAAAATTTTGCACCGTGTACTTTTTACCCATAAAGGAATTTTTTTGTGAATCAAATTTTCTGTTTAAATGGGCGGTATTTTTGCATGTATTATACTATGCTTGTCTCTTTAACATGTGTATGTCTATATAACTTGTGTACACAGACATATGTCTGCAATATTTTTCATTTGACTCACTGGCTAAATGTGACACAAATGTGGTTGAAATGAAGCAACATTTCCGCCTAAATGGCTTTTGCGGTTGAGGCGGTAGATAATTCACAACCTACAGCTAAAGTTGAAACTAAAGAAAAACTTCACTGAAATGCTTAAAAATAGTTTTCGATTTTCACATCGTCTTACATACATATAAGTAATTTCCGCCTCAATATTTTGGTAAGTTGATCAACATGAATTCTTCTTTGCCTTAAAACTTTTATCAGGACTTTTTTCATTTTCTTTGGCTGTCATTTTAGTTTATGTCTACCATTTATGTGAAATTATTGTAAAATAGTTGGGGCGTCGTATGTGAGATTATTGAATTGTGTGTGTGTGTGTGTATTTTTTAGTCTTTAGAAAATATGCTGACTTTCTTTAACAACTTCCGCAAGTATTTTATTATATTAGTTTTTTAACAGATTTTGCAAAATTTTTGAGTTTTGCTAAGAATTTATTAAGTTCAATATCTTTAATATATTTTTGCTAGCGAAGATTTTTTTTTTGCGCACAAACATTTTTTTATTGAATTTTAAAATTATTTGACAAACTTTTACTGCCTTTTTCATGAATAATTTTTTATACCAAATAAAAAGTTTCGATAAAAAATAAACAAAATATTGTTTTAGTTTGTAAAAAATTAAAAGAATTACGAGTGCATATAAAAGTTTAAGGATATTTAAGGATTTATGAGACATATAATATTTATGTATTTAATCTAGCAACCAATAATCATCTCCTAACAAAGTAGGTTGGAGCATAAAGCTGAGAATAACTTTTTTGAATATTCACTAGAGTCTCACTTTTGAAACAAGTTGTGAAAAACTCAGGCACTTTGTGAGCTGATAAGTTTCAACCAGTTATAAAGAGAGTTTATTCAAATTTTATCTAAGATAAATTTCTAGACCTTGACAGCAAAATATTGTTATCTTTTTAAATAACGTTTCTTTAAAACATATAAGTTGCTGCTATAAGTTTTTAAATGAAAAACATTTTAATCAGTCTGTTAGTTTATAGCTTTCCTATTTACGTTGACAACTAATTAAAAAAAATTTTGTTTTTTAATGTTGAAAAATTTTATGGGGTCTTAAATTGATATAAAACAGGTGTTTCATGTTTCGAAGTTGGCTTAGTTCAAAAAAAAAAAAAACTAAACTTAAATTGCAGTAAATTGTGTAAGGGTTGCTCGGTTTATTACGTCTACTTACTACACATTACGTGCACTTACATTATGTGTTGTCGTTATCAAACGTTATTTAGATAATTTTGCTCAAATTATTTGTTTGCGTATTTGTTTTACAAAACCAAAGCGTCTAGCCGACTTCCGTTTCTGATTAACCCACAAAAGAAAAAAAAAATATATTTACACCTAAGCGTATGTGTACAATTAACCACCCAGCAGACACTTGGAGAGCTTTTTGATTCTTCTATTTTCGAGGCGATGAATTATGAAGATCATCAAAATTTAAAACTAAAACAATCGAGCTGAAGTTTTATTTTCGACGAATATATAACATTTATAATATTTTTCTTCAAAATTCCTTTAACATTGGTATTAAATAAGACTTTCAACTTCTTTCGTCTAATTCTACCCCTTTCAATTTTGTTCAAATTTGTTCCACTTTTTTTTTTTGTTTTCCAATACCATTTTGACTAATTCAACCACTCTTAACCCTTTTCTACTTATTCAATCTTTTTCATCCAATTTAACATGTCTCGACTTATATGACCTCTTTCAATTTTGTTCAGACTTTATCAACTTTTTTCGATTTTTTTAACCCTAAAAACTTTGTTTGACTTATTCGGCCGATTTTAAACACTTTCACCTTGCATCTACTTATTTAACTCTTTCAACCCTTAACAACTTAGTTCCACTTATTTAACATTTCTAAGTTTGGTTCAAACTCTTCTTTCGACCTTTCACCCTTTTTCCATTTTCTTCAACCTATTTTACTTTTTCGATTACTTAAACCTTTTCAACTTCTCTCGACTTATTCAAAAAACTAGGTTGCGCATGTATGAAACCATGACTCGGAGTCTGAAATATGACATTTCTACGCCTTTAATTGTTTACTGGGCTACCCAGTCATATTACAAATATACAGACATACATAAATATAGTAAATGTATGCATACGAAATATATAAATGATCAAACAAATGTTCATGGTTTATCTCCATTTAAGCCAACAAAAAGAAACCAGCATAAATTTGTTAAATAAGCAACAACAACAACGCAATACAAACACGCGCATTAACTTCTATCGAAATGCTCAATTGACACAGATACACAAACACAACAACATTTATTATTAATCGCTTAAAATACACAGCTGCTGCCTCAAAATAACGAGTTTTACTGATTGTGCACACACATCTACATACATACATACACATATACATGTTGCCGCTTGGCATTGCGCCTTAAATTAGGCTGTTATACTGCCATTGTTTAATAGAAAAACGGCAAAACGTTAATTAAACATTTTTCTTTGGCTAATTATGGCCAAATGCTGCAACCACGAATGTGCGCAATATAAGTATATATTCTAAAAAATACGCATACATATAAATGTATAAGCCAGCTGTTAATAGGGCAAATGCACAATATTGAAATTGAAGAAATTGCCCGAAAATTATTAAATAAGATTATAAATTTTTCTTTTTTCATTGATTTTTTTTTATCTTAACTTTGGCTTAAATTTCCCTTCTTTTTGTGCCTATTTTTTGTGCCTATTTTTTGTGATTATTTTTAAGTAATTAAGACAAAGTTTTACAAAAATATATCCCTGGAGTAAGAACTTCTCAAACAAAATCGTACACTAATTTAGCAATTGGAACATTTACGCTATAGCTATACCAGCACAATTAGTCGTTACGCTGGTGCCAACTATTTATGGCTGCCAGAAAGATTTACGTATGGCGTGAAATTTAAAAATAATGTGAAAACATTTATTATTGTGGTTGCGTGAAAAATTTCATTTTCATACTACGGTAATGAGCGTGAAATGGTGATAGACCTCATTGCAAACCAAAACAAATGCTTCCAGTTGTGAAAACGTTACGATTGAATAGCATCGATTTTAAAATTTAAGTTAGGAATGCTATGAATGAAACATTTGAATGTAATATACTACGTGCTGGCTTCATTGAGACAAATGTTTCAAGAAAAACTGACAATTTGTTTCTCGGTGTCAAATAATGTTTCATGTCACATTGGAATAGATAATTTTTATTTTTAACTCCATTACTAGAAGCTTTTTGTATATTATGCTATTCTTATTTTAGAACTAGTTTCATTGATTTTGGTGAGCAAGCTATAAATTGACCTGAAAAATATTGTTGCAAAAAAGTTTTGAATGGTTTGGTAAAAGATAATATAAGGAAATTAAATGAGTTGGTTGAAAATAATATTTGTAATGGCTGACAAAATAAAATAAGTAGCTTGTATGGTTGTAAAATTAGACTCTTTCCAATTGGTTACATAAAAAAACAAGCAATACATGATGTAAATACTATACTACATATAATTTATGTTGACAACAAAATATACTTGTCATAGCATCAAACAGAGAATCATTAAAAACTATTTAGATTACATTAAAAAAACCCACTCGGCATGTAACGTTTCGTAAGACTTTCATATGAAATCCGCCAACGTTTCAGATACGTTTCAGAAATTTTTCATTATAATTTCAGAAAGCTTTGTGTGATGTGCCAATGTCCGCTTTTGATATTTAAAACATAACAGAAACCTCGTAAGATTAGAAGAAAAATGATACCTACATTTCTTATTACGTCTTCGGAATCTGAAATTTTTTATTTATTTTTCATCCGCGTGCACTGTTGTTTTATTAGATCAATGGATTCCAAAATAATTGTTTCATCTTTCGTCGTCACTTTTGTTGAAAAATACAGTAAATATTCAATTTGGAACCTTTCAGAAACACTTCAAAATTATTGCCTGTGAAATATTACATTTGAAATAAATAAGAAAAATATCCGTAACGTTACGTTTCCAATACTTCAAATAAAACATTTTTTATCAGTCAAAAATTAAAGGTTAGGTCTAATGTGAGAGAAGAAGAGGGTGGGGTCTCAACAGCTCTCACCACATCTCACCAAAAGGGAGGGGCTCCAAGTTTTCAAAACAACATCTAACGTAATGAATAGTGATTTCCTTAGTATGAGCTCAAGAATATAGAACGAAAATGTGTAACCCTAATCTTTGGGTGCGTCGCAACGTTAACTCTCCATTTGTTGCTCTTGTCACAGTTTTTTCGTCGAATCTTCTAATGCATAAGTTCCGTGATGCAACCGACAATTTTTTTGAACTTCAACTTAAATACTCAGTTCCTATGTTAAATCAAGTATAAAGATAAAACACACAATATATTTTCGTGCTCAAATGCAGCCTTTAAACTTAGCGTCTAAACTGCCTTAGTTGCCTTTTGCATGAGATTTTTGTACACGTTGTTGTCTAGAGTCAAGAAACTAGTGATGGGACTAAGCATTTTTTGCCAATAAAAGACAACAAAAAAATTTTGATAGATTGTGCCAGGATATGATGATTTGAAATTAAATAAATTATATATCATAGCGTACGAGTATTACGGCACAACCTAAACGATATGGTACGGTGAAGAGCAATCAAATCTGGCATACGTTATACGCAATCGAACTAAAAGGTACCCATATAGAAACAATGATGTTTACTTTCAAAGTCATATTCATAAAAACTCAGACCAGTGCACTTAATTATATAAATTAACAGCATAAATGATTCAAATTGCAACAGTTTGTAACTAATACCACGAAGCAACATTAAAAATTGCAATCGTAACCTATTATATATTTTACGATTTAACGACAAGTGCCATAACACGTGGAACTGCTGCAGTCACCAAGAATTACAAAGCAAGCGAATCGACTTGAGGAAATATATTGCGATAAATTTTAATTGCAATTGAAACAAATTCAATAGAACATAGCCGCATTGGTGGCAAATGTCATTTGCCTTAATTGGAGATTAAATTGCATACAGAATGTGTTTTGAAAAGAATGAATCAGTAGCATTATGACAAGAACTCACACCACTAAATAAAATAATAAAACAAAGTCCCAATAAAAATACTTGATCCGACAAACTTAGAAGGCAAAAGCCCTCGGCAAAATATTTCTCTGAAAATAAATGACGGTAACAGTTGGTCGCTGGATTATCAATTATGAATGACATTTCAAAGCATCAGAGCATCTCCGGAGTGTTCTCATATTACACTACAAACTAACTTGTCACGGACATTTTTCTGTCGGTATTAGCAAAAGCGTACCGCACTCAGTAGGCAGTAGGTACAGATATCAACCACTGTGGTTCGGTCTTTAATAAAATCAAAATCAACATATAAAGAGACGGAAGCATAACAGTTACACCTCTTTTGAAACTGCCATAAATAATATAATCGGTTGATTTTAATGGAAAGATTGTGTAAAGGATAGAAAAATACATTTCCACGGACAAGCCAATGCATTTTAGGAAATTTGATTTGGAAATAACTTGAATCGTCAAAAAGGGTTTTGGAAACTCTGTGATCTTTTAGAAGGCGTTGCACCGAACTGAAGATTGCGTTCTTAACAGACAGAACTCAGTGGAGAGTTCCAAACTGATGTAATTACTGAATTAAAATTTAGTGGCAAACACTTTGCCGAACTTTGAAGAACTTTGAAAGAGCAACAAAGATCCTGGGTCGCTATTCTGTGATGTGATGCAAAAGCAGTGCGATTCAAAAACCAATACGTTTTAATATATTTTAGAGCACAGTTTATTCAAGTGCGTACCGCAATGCTTTCGCATCGCATTACAAAATAGGGCCCATTCCATACGTTATTTCTATGTGAATGCACTACATTCGAAAAACGACGCCACAAAATATTTCAAAAGTAATTTCTCGAGACTACATATTAATTAAAATGCGCATGAAATAAGTCAATTCGTTGCTAAAGCTACGAGGACAGTCATTTCCCACAAAAGATATAATCTTACCTATCAAAAATAACAATGGTACCTCCAACCAAACAACAACGAAGGTTGTGAGTTTTTCGCATTTATGTTTTTTCTTCTGGAAGCTAACATTTCTTTTTTAAATGAAAATCTTAATATATTTGATGAAAATAATTTTATATTAATAACCACACATATGCGTTATACAGTTAATTAAATAAAACGTAATATTTAAAAAAACATAGTATAGATAGTATGCATCAAATGTAAATTACTCAAACAACATTAGGAGGAGTCTCCCGGGAAAGTTTACATGAGCAGATGCTTTTATGTATTGAATTTGAAAAACCCAAAGCAAAACGACAACTGATAGTAAAATTACTGCCTTCATTTTATTTTTAAACTTTCAATAGATTCGTTTCGATTAAAGTAAACTCTGGAATGAATTTTGCTAAGAATATTCAACTTAATTTATACTCCGACTTTTGCAAAGGCGGCATCTAATAAAGTCGGTATCTGATAAAGGCGGTATCTGATAAAGGCGGTATCTGACAAAGGCGGCACAAAATAAAAGCTCCAACTATGTATTTATCACACTTTCAGCAAAGTCACGTTGCAAAAAAATGTTAGTTTATTTTAAGATATATACCTTATATATTAGGGTGATTCAAAATTAAATTAATAATAATCGTTAGTATATTATTATATATGTCCTCCGAAATCAGAATGAATTTTTCACATACATTCTAGAAGAAGGTTACGCCGCAAAAATATTTAGGATTAGTGATAACGACCCACGTTGGTGTCGGAGATGATTAACGATTAGAGACTGATTTTATAATTGATATTGTTTTTGGATCGCTGATTACGAAAATGTAAGTGCCAAAATCCTAAATTACTTGCAACACCCTCAAAAATAGAAAAGGTACACATTGAACCAAGCAGATTTCGTTATAAAACTAAATAGCTGATCTATACTAACATGTCTATAGTCATCCAGGTCATCAAATAAAAACAAACCCAGTGTTTTGTGACGTTTTCTAGCAAGTGCGGTACAGGAGCAAAGAAAATGTTTAATGGTTTCCTTCTCCTCCACATCTCCACAACTTCTACAGTAATCAAAAGACCTATTACCTAATCTCTTCACGAAACCGACGATGAGACTGTGGTCAGTTATGACAGCAACAACTGACGAGACACTACATGTAGCGCGGGAAATTAGCTCGGACGAACACTAAGCATCCCATTTCGGCCAGTCTTGCCTAGTTATATTGCAAGTTGACTTTTGAGTCCATCTTTTGTTGGCATTTTTTACCATTTCTTCTTTAAGCAGTAACTTGCAGCTTGCAAGTGGCATGCCAACATCTTCCTTGAATGAGATTATGGGAACAATATAGTCCAAATTGGTGGGTACACAACACAAGCTATGAAGGATAGTTGAGTGTACTGTTCTACCTCGAAGTAACAAACCGTTTCCCTGAATCTAATGGTGGCACGAGCTACCATCCGTTTATCTAGCACGTCAAGAGAAACGAGATGAAAGAAGACCTCCAATGCATTTGTTGGTGTGGTCCCCAGAGCAGCACCGATACACATAAAAGCAGCCCTTCGGAACCTCTGCAACTATTTGTAATAGGTAACCTTGTCTAAGACAGGCCACATAACAGAATCGGTCGAATGACCGCTATGTAGAGCCAGTGAATAATACGAGGTAATAGTCCTTATATTCCATTTAGCTCTATTTTACAACAGTATAGAGCTACAGTTGCTTTCCTAACTTTTTCTTCAACATTGAATGGACAAAAATAAAAAGTTTAAAACCCTTTACGGCTTCACTCTCGATTTTTTTGAAATTTTAGAATATTGGCTTAAGTGGGAAGTCTTCGGTCTTACGTCCAATGCAGTATTTGAGTATACGTCCAGCCGCGTTTCACTATACTATGTCCTTCGCAGAGTTTGGCTATACACTGGAGTTGGATGTATCAAGGTGAACCAAACTTACTCTCATATACTAAAATTCTCCTAGGCCAAACTGATGCATTCTTAAACATGTAGGATTAACCATTCATCCATCCTTTTTTAACTGTCACAGCTACCAAACGATACTTATTCTTTTGATTTTATTTTTCGGGGGAAAGGTTGTAAAGAGGAGTAAGGGAGACTGTTAGTTTACTTCTAATATTAGACGGTGGCACGCCTATAACAGGAACAAACATTACCACGGCTAAACTAATAAAGTGATTTTGATGAAATTTAGTTTGGAGATAAATTGAATCAGGAATAAAATATTTGTTTTTAGTGGGTGGTTCCACGCCTCTAATATAAAAAAATATTCATTGCTAAGCTAATGAAATGATTTTGATAAAACCTTGTAAAGAAATGGGTTGGACCCTGAGGAAAGGTATTTTGTTTTAAGTGTTCCCCACTAGGAAAATTTGGTATGGATATAGATTGAACCTTATGAAAGGTATTTGTTTTTAAATGGGTAAGGCCACACCCCTTACAGGAAAATACGTTTTTCTCGCTAAGCTAATTGACCGATTTCGATGAAACTTGGCATGTAGTTATGTATATTGAACTCTCAGGGAGGAATAGGGAGAAGTTATATATAAAGAGAGTCATAATAATTTATTGCGTTTTAATATTTTAAGTGTGGATGCTGAACTTACGCCCTATAACATAATATGGCACTTTTGGTGATTCATATTCATACACATATGGGTCATTCGATCTATAACGGGCCTATCATTATCCTCATGTTTTTTAAATAGGCTGAAACTTTTTTCAGTGATTGGCCTATCATGTAGAAGATATAAAAAAAATTCGATAAAATTTTTTTGACCAGTATTATTGCTTAAAAAAAAAGTTTAAAATTGTGTTCAAAAAAACTCGTATGTAAAACAAAAAAATTCATTGATGAATATAAACAGACCAACACAATCCAAAATAGCTTTTATATTATTTTTAGGTAGTTGTGTACTAGTAGATGACAAAAAAAATGCAAATCTAAATAAATGAAGGCCTGAACGGTTTCTATGTGGTAAAAGATAAAAAATTCACTTTTTCAAAAAACATCAATTTCCCAAATATACCATCACCGATTTCAGCCTTTATAGGCTCAAAATTTTTAGAATATACTGGAGTACCATCTCTGAAAATTTAATTCATTTTTGGCAATACGGTTGAACGTCAATATATAAATCGCTTTAATCTTCCACCAAAGATACAACCTAACCTATCAAAAATTACATAGGCACTTCCAGCATATTTTTCATACTGATGATTCTTCTTCTGAAATCTTACACTTCTGTAGAAAGTTTTCCTAATTTAAATGAAAATCTTAATTTATTTGATGAAAATAATTTTATATTAATAAACTCACATATGCGTTATACAGTTTAATTAAATAAAAAGTAACATTTAAAAAAACATGCATATTCAGACAGTATGCATCAAATGTAAAATACTCATTTTCATCCTTACAATTTAAAACATATACAAGTACCAGAGCTAGAACAGGCGCCGTGAGGTTTTCCTATGGACCTACAGTATGGTTTACAATATCCTACGTGAGGTATACATTTCGATGATATTCCAGGGTTTTTTCGATGAGTATATGCTTTTGTGTATTGAACTTGAAAAACGCAAAGTAAAACGACAACTGATAGTAAGATTGCTGCCTTCATTTTATTTTTAAACTTTCAATAGATTCTTTTCATTTAAAGTAAACTGTGGAATGAATTTTGCTAAGGATATTCAACTTAATTTATACTCCGACTTTTGCAAAGGCGGCATCTAATAAAGTCGGTATCTGATAAAGGCGGTATCTGATAAAGGCGGCACAAAATAAAAGCTCCAACTATGTATTTATCACACTTTCAGCAAAGTCACGTTGCAAAAAAATGTTAGTTCATTTTAAGATATATACCTTATATATTAGGGTGATTCAAAATAAAATTAATAATAATCGTTAGTATATTATTATATATGTCCCCCGAAATCAGAATGAATTTTTCACATACATTCTAGAAGAAGGTTACGCCGCAAAAATATTTAGGATTAGTGATAACGACCCACGTTGGTGTCGGTGATGATTAACGATTAGAGACTGATTTTATAATTGATATTGTTTTTGGATCGCTGATTACGAAAATGTAAGTGCCAAAATCCTAAATTACTTGCAACACCCTCAAAAATAGAAAAGGTACACATTGAACCAAGCAGATTTCGTTATAAAACTAAATAGCTGATCTATACTAACATGTCTATAGTCATCCAGGTCATCAAATAAAAACAAACCCCTTGTTTTGTGACGTTTTCTAGCAAGTGCGGTACAGGAGCAAAGAAAATGTTTAATGGTTTCCTTCTCCTCCACATCTCCACAACTTCTACAGTAATCAAAAGACCTATTACCTAATCTCTTCACGAAACCGACGATGAGACTGTGGTCAGTTATGACAGCAACAACTGACGAGACACTACATCTAGCGCGGGAAATTAGCTCGGACGAACACTAAGCATCCCATTTCGGCCAGTCTTGCCTAGTTATATTGCAAGTTGACTTTTGAGTCCATCTTTTGATGGCATTTTTTACCATTTCTTCTTTAAGCAGTAACTTACAGGTTGCAAGTGGCATGCCAACATCCTCGTTGTCCTGAGGAATTTGTGCAGTAGTTCCCGGGCTAGCAAGCTCATCAGCTTTGTAATTGCCGTCAATGTTTCTGTGGCCAGTCACCCAGATGAGGTGAATGTTACAATTTTGGGCCATTAAGGAGTTTAGGTGGACTGATTCTAGAGATTTGATTGCCTCCTGACTATCTGAATAAATACTTATATCCTTTATGGATACAAAATTCATCCTCAGCTATGATGATATCTCTTCTATCGCTATAACCTCTGACTGAGAAATGCTACAATGATCTGGCAACCTCGCAGCAATTCTTATCTTCAGTTCTTTAGAGTAAATATCTAAGAATCTGTGTAGAAATTAATATGGTCCCTTTTCCCCGGGAGCCTTCTCTTCCAGCCATCCCTAGATGCAATGTGAGTTACGTAATCCCTCTTGAATGAGATTACGGCAACAATTGAGCATTTAGCACGTTCAATCATGGAGGTGGAAACTAGAAATTAAACTTTTTATGCTTTTTCAAAGTTATTGTCCACCTTCATGTTTATTAACAAGGCAAAAAAAGTAAAAAACAAAAAAAAATTGTGATATTGCTAAAAGTAGTTTTAATCGGCGATTTGCAACAATACACTGATACTTTCAAAGAAAAATAATTAAAAAGAGGTACGGTATTTGCGACATTATCGGTGTAGCTGCTATGTCTTCGATTGCTTTATCAATAAAATCAAAACGGTCTTAATGATGACCGAATATCGAGAAGCAGTGCATGTCAAGCGAAGGGACTACAATGCCATACTCGATCTGATAAGCTTTGCTTCTCTGAATTCTTCGTTTTGTTCTTTAAATTCTTCGTTCACAAAGTACACGTACAGCATGTGGACCGGTATAATCAGAAAACAGAATATATTCATGCAGGGCTCTAGTTTAGAGTTCCGTAAAGGTGTAATGACTGGAGTCACTTTGCTTAACTTGTCCTTTCCAATATCGGTGTAGTATATATTAGCTACTGAGATCTAGATATAAATTATTGTACGATATATTCCTTGCAAATTCTCTGCATTAGAGAAAAGACGCTACAAGGAACCTGAAAGATTATTTCTCGAGAGTACAAATGAATTATATTGACAGCATCTTAGGGCAATTTTTTAATAAATGAGAATAACAATATGGCACAATACGGTTGAACGTCGATTTATAAATCGCTTTAATCTTACACAAAATATGTAACCTAACCTATCAAAAATTAAATAGGCACTTCCATCATTTTTTTTGTAATGATGTTTCTTCTTCTGAAATCTTACACTTCTGTCGTTAGTTTTCCTATTTTAAATGAAAATCTTGATATATTTGATTAAAATGATTTTTTTTTTATATACTCACATATGCGATATACACTTTTATAAAAAAAAATAGAATAAAAAGCACATACATAAAATAGTTCGTATAGTATGCATCAAATGTAAATTACATATTGTCATGCTTCCATTTAAAACATATACATATACCAGCACTGGAGCAAGCGCCGTGAGGTAATCCTATGGACCTACAGTATGGCTTACAATATCCTGTATTAGGTAAACATGTTTTCTTGGGTCCGGGTGGAGCTCCTCTAAAACGTGCTGTGGTGTATTGAATTTGAAAAACACAAAGTAAAACGACAACTGATAGTAAAATTGCGGCCTTCATTTTATTTTTTGACTTTCAATAGATTCGTTTCGTTTAGAGTAAGCTCTGGAATAAATTTTGCTAAGAATATTCAACTTAATTTATACTCTGACTTTTGCAAAGGCGGCATCTGATAAAGGCGATAGAAAATAAAAGCACCAACCATAGGTATTTATCACACTTTCAGCGCAGTCACGTTGCTAAAACATGTTAGCTCATTTTTAGATATATACCTTATATATTAGGGTAATTCATAAAAAAATTAATAAAAATCGTTCTTCTTCTGGCATATTATTCTATATGTTCTCCAAAATCAGAATGAATATTGCACGTACATTCTAGAGGATGCTTACGCCGCCAAAAGTATTTAGGTTTAGTGATAACGAACCACGTTGGTGTCGGAGATGATTAACGATTAGAGACTGTTTTTATAATCTATATGGTTTTTGGGTCGCTAATTGCGAAAATTTAAGTTCCAAAATTCCAAAATATTTGAAACTCCCTGAAAACAGAGTGATTTTTTTGTCTAATATAAATATGCAAATTCCGTACACTTATACCAAATCAAGCCAAATTTTATTAAATGAAATAATCCCTGTAGTTACTTCATATTTAAAATAAGTAAAAAATGTTTATTAGGAGGCAGTCAGTTATTAATGGACTAAATTAGACCAAATGTGATCCATTGGGATACCATTGGGTGTGTGACTATATATACCCTCTCATTGAACCAAGCAGAATTCGTTATAAATCTAACCAGCTGACCTATACTAACATGTCTATGGTCATCTAGGTCGTCGTATAAAACCAAACCAAGTGTTTTATGGTGTTTTGCAGCAAGTCCGGAGAGCAGGAGCAGAGAAAATGTTTAATGCATTTCTTCTTTAAGCAGCAACTTGTAGGTTTCATGTGGCATGCCAACATTTTTCTTGTCCTGAGGAATTTGTGTAGTAGTCCCCGGTCTAGCACGTTCATCAGCTTTGCAATTGCCGTCAATGTTTTTATGGCCAGTCACCCAGATGAGGTGAATGTTACAAAGCTGAGACATTTCATTTAAAGACGAGTGGTAGTGTTGGGCCATTAAAGAGCTTAGGTGGACTGATTCTAGAAGTTTGATTGCCTCCTGACGCTACAATGATCTGGCAACCTCGCAGCAATTCTTATCTTCAGTTCCTTAGATTACCACAACCTCCCTGGTTATTTAGCTCGGAGTCATCTGTGTAGAAATTAATATGACCCTTTCTCCCCGGGAGTCTTCCCTTCCAATCATCCTTAGATGGAATGTAAGTTACGTCATCCCTCTTGAATGAGATTACGAGAACTATATAGTCCAAATTGGTGGTACCGAACTCGAGCTACGAAAGATAGTTGATTGTCCTGTTCTACCTAGGACCAGCAAACAGTTTCCTGAGTCTAATGGTAGCACGAGCTGCCATCCTTTTACCTAACACGTCAAGATGAACGAGATGAAAGAGGACCTCCAATGCGTGAGTCCGTGTGGTCCTCAGAACACCACTGATACACATGGAAGCAGCCCTTTGAACCCTCTGTAATTATTTGAAATAGGTAACCTTGTCTAAGACAAGCCAAGACAATGCCATATAACAGAATCGGTTGAATGACCGCTATGTAGAGCCAGTGAATATTACGACGTGATAGCCCCTATCTTCCACTTACCGCTATTTTACAACAGTATAGAGCTACAGTTGCTTTTCTAACTTTTTCTTCAACATTGAATGGGCATTGTCACGTAAAAATAAATAGTTTGAAACCCTTTACGGCCTCACTCTCGATTTTCTTGAAATTTTAGAATATTGGCGTAAGTGGGAAGTCTTCGGTCTTACGTCCAATGCAGTATTTGATTATACGTCCAGCCGCGTATCACTAGACTATGTCCACCACAGACTTTGGCTATACACTGGCGTGGGATATATCAAGGGGAACCGAAGTCGCGAAGCCGGTGTTGGACATAATGGACGTAAGCCTTGAGTCGCGGCCGAAGGCCGCCCACTTACTCTAACATACTAAAATGTTCCTAGGCCAAACAAATTCATTCTTACACATGTAGAATGAACTGGCCTAGTTTGGGCGGTGACATATGTATATATATATATATATATTTATTCGTGCAGTATTCTCAAGTTGCATTCATGTCCAATGCCAAGATTATTACCTTTTTGAAATCAACTTGTCGTGGATATATTGCGGCTGTAGTCGCAAAACCCCAGTTAGTACCGATAATAACCATAGTGTTAAGTCTCTATTTCAATTATTTATTTGCAATAAAGGCGCAAATATAGTATTTATTACAGTTTGAAAAGAGTAATATGAATTGAAATTTATGTATATTTATTCTAAAGGCAGGAAAACCTAATCAATTAACAGCCAAGAACTCTGAAGCCATTATCCTATTGTCCTTACTGTTAGTAACTTTTGAGGAAGTTTTTGTTATAATTTATTAAGTACAAAAGTAGTGCCTTAAAGTTTATATACTAACCACCGCGCTCTTTTCAAAGACAAATCATTGGAAACCAAACTACACGAGCCAGATAATGTCATTGGAGTATCATTTCACCTACCCAGGCACCACATTTTACCTTTGCAGCGTTTATTGATATTGAAAAATAATTTTTCAACGTTTTTCATGTGTTGATGAAAATAAATTCCAACTAAATTCCATATTTTTCCTACTGATGGTTCTCTTTCTCCTTTTTTAATTGAAAATATTAATATATTTGATTAAAATAATTTCTTTTCTATATACTCACATATGCGTTATACACTTTTATTAAATAAAAAATAGAATTTAAAAAACGCATACATACAATAATTCAGATAGTATACATCAAATGTAAATTACTCAGTTTCATCCCTGCTTCCATTTAAAACATATACATAAACCAGCACTGGAGCAAGCGCCGTGAGGTAGTCCTATAGACCTACAGTATGGCTTACAATATCCTGTATTAGGTAAACATGTTTTCTTGGGTTTGGCTGGAGCTGCTAAAAATTCTGCTGTGGTGTATTGAATTTGAAAAACGCAAAGTAAAACGACAACTGATAGTAAAATTGCTGCCTTCATTTTATGTTCTAACTTTCAATAGACTTTTTGGTTTAAATTAAGACTTCGGAATGAGTTTAGCTAAAAATATTCAACTTAATTTATACTCCGATTTGAATTTTCAACAAAGGCGGCTTCCGAAAAAGAGGCGGTGTAACAAAAAAGCGCGGTAAAGGCGGCAATTTGATTTATCACACTCACGTTTTACCTATATGCTTCGTTTTACCTATATGCTATATACATATATTATGGGCTCCTTATCATGAAATTAAACACTGTGACGGCGCTAGATGCCGAATTAATAGAAATTCCCTCCTGCACTGTGTTGTTCCCCTAATCAGAACTTAACCAATTTTTGTAACTCAAACCAAATATAATGGTTGTTGTGAGTGGAAACGATTCTTGTCAATTTTTTATCCACACTAATTAATTTGATAGAGCAGTTTATTTCCACTTGTAAGGTTGTGCAGTTCATTATGAAGTCATTTTTTAGCTACCTAGCTGAAACGCTACGAAAAGTCGGAGAAACTTTATTGAACTCTGGCTATACATATCTGCCAAACAATGAAAGAACTTTGCTCGCATTGTATCAAGTCATTATTCTTTTAAATATATAAGCCCTCAAAAGGCTATACACTCCACTGTGCCATAGTGCTCGAAATGTTAAGCAGTAATTTTTATTTTTCCAAGAGTCAATTGTAATAAAATTGGCATATTATTTTAACACCGTGACATTTCACTGATGACGTTTCATCAATTTATTTCCAAACTTTCAAAAGCCCAAAGCTAAGAACCCAATAATATTGTCTATAATTTAAAAACTAAACTTTAACTTTGACTTGAAAAGAAGTCGAAAGGAAATTCTTTAGCTACACAAACCGGCACGCAGTTTCCGTCGCCTTTCCCACACGCCCATTTAATTGAAAAAGAGCATAGCAAAAAGACTACTGAAAGCAAAATTCTTCTGTCTTTTTTTTCTGTTTTTTTTTTAATGAAACGTCAGACATTTCAATCAGCTATTTTTGTTTCAAGTGAAACTTTCACATGAATCTTACTGGAAATACTCCAATTAGTTTAAGCACTGATTTTAATTTTTGCAAAGGCGGCACAAAATGATTCTGGCGATTAGTGTAGACACGTGGCTAGTGTATATAACTTTATATTTCTATACACAGACTATATATGTACATAGATATAAGCTGCTAGATATCTTAAACAATGCACTGTGACTGCGTTAAATGCCGAAAAAATAGTATTGCCTTGCCTTAACCCATTAATAATTTTTCAATTTCATTTTGTATTTATTGTAACAGCGAAGATTTCCTAAATAAAACGGAAAACTATGTCTGCACAAAGTCAGTTTTTTTTTGAACGGAGACCTTACATTAAGATTTAGGAACTAATAGCTGGATCAACTAATTTGTCATCGCACTCCCAGTGGTACAATCCTGCCTAGATTTAACGCAGTCAGTCATTCTGCAGACATTTACAAAGTTTCATAACTTATTGTATTGGAGAAATAACGCCTAATTGTCCAATCTCCTTCAAATTCTGCTTGTAGCTCAACATAAAGATTGCTTAACCAGGTATCAAGTGGCACATCTGCAGCTGCCATAGATGCCAAGAATTCTATATTTAATTCATTACAAATATCAAAACGCCTGCTGCCATATATTCCAAGATATATATTTAGCGTTATATAAAGGTGCCGCGTGCCGTTTCCCAAAAAACTATGCTTTAAATCTTTCCGACATCAAAGTACATCCATATGGCCACATCTATAGATATCATACACACACATATACAAGCACATTGACTTATTATGAAAATAAACATTAATTTATTCTAAATATATAAGCAAAATAAAGCGGAATGTTTGAAAAGACTCAAAAAACTTTTAGTAAGTGATAAGCTGATAAACAAAATGTTCGACGAGTATCCTGTTGTGAATATAAGGATAATGGCTTTAAAGTTTATTTTATATATATATATATATATTTTATCCTTCTCAACTGAACCCATCCGCATTTATTAGTGATGACTTTAGCTCAAGACTCATTGTTATAGAAATTTTGAGTGAGTTTCACTTAATTTTCAATAAATAGTTAACGTGAAAAAGGACTCATGAGACAAGACTAATTTTATTTTTATACTTTTTGTACAAACTGCTTTTAAGTGATGTTTCCCAGCGATCGATTGGCCCCACGCTTTTTTTGTATGTATTTAAAGTCCTTCTCATTTTGAAGGATAATTTAGAAGCATATTCCTTATATACGAGAAAAATCTACAATTAAAGGATAGTTCATTTAATTTTGATTTTACATAGTCTTCACTTAGAACTATGTGTCCGATTTCAAAAAAATTATACTTAAGTGTGACATAACTAATTTACACATCGTAGTTTTAGAAACTGTACTTTTTTTCATAAGCTCATTTACTCAAAAACACTGATCTATTTGCTTAAAAAACTACAATTTCATAACAGAGATTTTGCTAATTACACCTTAATTTCATCAGTTGATTCCATGCCAATTGTTCTTGGTTATTTTGGAAGAACACTCTTTACCAACCCATCCACTAGTGGAAGAAATTTGGCAATCCATATTTAAATTATCATTTCAATAAAAACAATAAGACAGTTTTTTCCATTCTATGTTTTTCTTGAATTCTTCAAAACCTCTAGTTCTGATCGAATGTTTCAACATTTCATCAAAGATTCTAATGGTATTTCTTGCCTAACTATTAATGATGAAAGTTGCATGCTCTTGGGTGTGAATTTTATTTCTACAAAACAGGATTTTTATTTTTAAATGAAAATCTTAATTTGATCTATTTAAATCATTTTATTATGATGTACTCGCATATCTGTGATCCTCTTTTAATAAATGAGAACTGATTTAGGTCAGTAGCTCTTCACCAGCCTAATATGCTAAAAATTGTATTAAAATACATATGCTGAGGTGTATACAATAGAAACTATTTGCCGGTATCCCATCTGAAACAAACACATTCACCATTGCTAGAACAGGCGCCAAGGGAAAATCCTTTCTTTCTGCAGATTGGTCTGCATTCTCCAGAACCAGCTTTGCATTCCGCTTCTGTTTCCATTAGAAAAGCAAAAATCAAAATCGCAATAAAAAGGAAAATTGTTGGCTTCATTTTATTTGATGAAACGTTAGAACTTTTTATCGACTTTTTCGTTTAAAGTAAAACTTTTTTATGAATTTTGCTTAGAATATTTCACTTTATTTATACTCCGTTTTGAATTTTTATCAAAGTCGGGATTTATAAAAGGCTTTACTAACATGTAAATTAATTTTGCTGTGGTTTATATTTACTTGTTTTTATTAGCTGTTATATATTCTTAACTAATACACTGTAACTGCTATAAAAGCCGTATAAATAGCACTTAACTCCTGCTCCCTTTGTTCAAAGTTGTCGGTTAATAATTTGCCAATTTTACTTTGTAATTACCGAAAAAGTGAAAAGTGTTTTCATAATATATACTATATAGGTAAAAGATTATTGCAGTGAATTTAAAAGTTGTTCAATCAACCATTTTGATTGATTTTAGGAATGTGGCGCTATATAACTTGAGTAAATATAGATATAACTATTATACTTTGTATATAAATGGTTGTTATTTCATTATGTACAATACGAAGTGGCTGTATTTATGTTCTTGTTTAAGGTATGTCAATTGACTGTTCTTACGCAAGTTTTCTGAAAAATTGCCCAAAAGATTTTAAGCACAGTACATTAGCGAATGGTTTAATCTGCTGCGGCCTTAAGCAAATCGATCGAGGACCAAGTAACATATGAGATTAAAAGAGACCATACTCTCTGTGACCAAGTTTAGAAAACAGAAACCTGTAGCGACGTTAGCTTATCGGAGTGCTTACTGATAACAAAGACAATACACAATCTAACATCTTTTGTGAAATAATCTTGCAATTCCACACACTCTCCACAAAAATTTTCCAAGCCACACATGTTTTGATGTGGATAATCTATGAAATGGGCAATTTTCACAATACAATCAACATGATAAGAATCATCTAAAGAGCCTTTTTTATCAGTTCAGTGGAATATGCCTCTGAAAGCTAAGTAGGCTGTATAGTTTAACTAAAAATGTAATGAAACACTACAAAAAGCGTGATATATATTTCATTCGGCAAATCCGTAACATAAAATATTGATGAAATCGGGCTTTGAAATCTAGATATTCACAAATTTTGAAAAGCTTACAGAAATTCATTATTATTTTAGCATTTTCAAATTAAAAATTTTTGTGGCATAAGATCAATATTATTTGTAAGTTATCTTCAAAATAATTTTGAAAAATGGCGAGCGCGTAACTACTCAATTTATTTCTATTTAAACAATATTAAAAATTTCTGATTACACCTTGCTCTATGCAACCGAGTTCCTGACAAGATTAATAACGTTTTGAATGTATTCTTTTGTCTATGCCCTTTTGATCTTACCTTTATTTACCTCTTGCGCAGCTACAATTAATTATTCTTGAAATACAGACAATAAGGACTTTCTTCAAAGAGTATGAGACAACTGAATAAATAATTGTTGTATTGTATAAACACAGAAAAAAAAAAGCTAAAATAAACACATGTACGACACTGCATGCCGTTTAATGAGCCATAATGTAATTAACAAACATAAAGAAGAAGAAAATTAAAGGAAGGGGAAATTTAACCACAACAGGAAAAAAAACTATCAATTTCCAGAAACGCCGCAGAGAAAAAACATAAGTCCAAGCAGCAACATAAGAAAATCCTTACAAATAGGCGAGACCATTGATAATCAATGGCCAACGCACACAAACAGAGAAAATAGCCAGTATCAAGACAAATCAAACCCAGCTAACAATTGAAGAATGTTGATTATTGATTTGCTTAAGTATTACACTGCTAGGAAATTTAAGTTTAAATAAAAATTTTTTTTTGTTGCATGCCTTGAAGCATTTCTCGCTCACCAAATTTCGTCTTTTTCAAAATATTTAAAATTTTCCAACACTTTTCGTATTTTCATTACTTTAAATTTAACTTGTGGTTTTAAGCCATCAGTACAGTTAAATTTGATCTATATCTTCGTCATTTTGTACATTTTTTGATTTTTTCAAAATCAACTATTTCAAAATTTTTCGGCTTTCGCATTTTTTTTTTTTTTTTGAATTCTTCAACATATTTTGAGTTTTCAACCTTTGTCAACATTTTTAATTTTTTTGAAAATTGAAAATTTTTTTGATTTTGTCAGCACCTAACGTATTTCACAACATTCTTTGACATTTTTCTACTATTTCAATATTTAACAACGCTTTGAAAATTTTTTGACTTCTGCAACATTTTTCTACTTTTACAAAACTTTCACGCCGTCGCATGTTGAAATGCTTGGAAGCAAAGTACTGTGTCGATGTGGCCTGGCTAAGTCTTCTGTTTCATAATAAGTGTGTTGTTCTTTCCAATTAAATTTAAAACATGAATTAAAATATGCAACCTGATATCAGAATATGTTCTCTGCATGTGCTCAAAATGATGATTAAAACTGAAGTCATACACGACTTCAAATGTTTGCTGGGAAGAGTTAAGAAAACGTATTGCGAAGTACAAAAGATGTCTAGTCTAATCTTAGGCGTATGAGATGAAAGCACAAAATCTATTAACATTAAATCAATAAGTGTATGTGTGTATGTGTTGCACACGGAACACGTGTGTGCGTTACGGTGTTTTTTTTTTCTTTTATTTATGTGTGTTTATGTCTGCGCTTGTATGTATGTGATGCTCTTCTATAGCTTATTACAATGTTATTGAAATCAGTACCTTATTTTTACTTAGAAGGGGATGACTTAATTTGTGTAATGGTATTAGTTAATCACATGAACATACACAGGCATACACTTTCATCAAGCAATCAATATATATTCCACATGGTCATATTGTGTACAAACTTAAATTATGGCTTCTTTTACAGAACTTTTTTCATTATTTACTCAAAGGAAATTTGGATCATGAATTTTGGATCACTGAGCACGGTGCACGAATGCGGTGACGTTTCCTTGAGTTCAATTCTTTTTCAATGGTATTTTTATTAAATTAAAAATTCAATTAAATATTGGTTGTTCTGGATTTTCTTTAGAACTATTTCATATGTACAACAGGAAGAATTGACACAAGTAAAAATAAAAAAAATATTTTGGAACACTACCCTGTTTATTTAGTCATAAATTTATAAATTTTCAATTATTGATATTTTCTAATGTTATTTCCATTTTACTTAAATGCCGATTCAATTGTACAACGTTGTATGAATAATTTTGCTGAATTTATACCTTAATATTGTCATGTATACATATTGTCAAACATACAATTTTGTCTATGTTTTTTAGCATCGACTGACGTTATGTTTTTAATCCTAGTAAAATGCATTAACTTAAGCGCTAAAGCTATTTCGTCCAGTTCTTAATCGATACCAAAACACTGTGCCTTATCTACATCTTCATATCGCCTTGAAAGTAACAAACGAATGACTTTCTTACAGCACTGCCTAGCTATCCTTATAAAATATCCTTGGTTAGTTATTGATATGAAATTGAAAAGCGGTTTGTTATCCACACACACATTTTACATGGCACATGAAAGTTCTTTGAACATGTATGATGGCAGTAGGATATTGTTGAGCACAAAAAGGGCGTAGCGCAAAAGGGCGATGTCAAACAAATACACACCAACAATAAATGATAATAATTTACGAGGATGAAAACAGAATTAAGGATGAGTATATGGCGGTCGTACAAAGTTGTAGCAATAATAATGTTACGCTTAAGATGCGGTGAACCATAAAAATTAATAGATTTCATTTACTTACTTACACTCAGACTCAGTTAGTTAGTTTGTTTGTAGAGTAAGGTAAGAAGTACATAAAATAAATTGTGCAGTGAAAAACCCATTAATGAAAATAGATAGATGCATACGAAAAGATTAAAAAAAAAACAATTGGATCAAACGAAAAAAATGATAATATGCTAAAAAAAACATTATGTTTTAATTAATATTTAAGTGGAGATATCAAGTGATGCAAAGATATTAAATACGACGCTATAAGCTACTTTCCTACTACGTAACGTAGTCATTATAAGTTAGATTGGTTTGAGTTTCAGTCATCGAAAAACTGACTAGCGAAAATATTGATGCCAGTCAAAAACTGTTGCTCTTAGGTCTGATTTAAATTGAATTTTATGATATTGCGTTGCTCCATCATGATTTGCCGCCACAATTTTTGTCGCTAATAAATGCCAATAAAATGGACCTTCTTGCGTAGTGACTTGAAATATGCGGCCATGGTCATTAAATTCAGGCTTCAGCGCGAAAAATATGCTTTTTAACTGTACAGTTCAAAGTCTGAACCTTAATGTCATAGAAAGTTTATAAGGCAAAACTTTCCGATAAGAATTTCAAAAAACTTTAACGAATTGTGAACTGCAGTCGAGGAAGCTTTGTATTCATTCCTAAATAGAGTTGCCATAGACTTGCAGAAAGCTTGAGCCGACGTTGCGAAGCGGTCAAACAGAATTAATAGTTTAGTGGGTACAAAATATTACATATTCTTTCTAGAAAAAACTCCAAATTCAAGTTAATTGTGCTATTTATAAGAATAGTTTATTAGAGTTATGTGAGTTATTTGTTTTTAATAAATAAAACTTTTTTAATTTGGATTTATATATATTTTTTTGTTAACAGTATTAGTAATGCATTCAGTTAGTTCAGCAAAAATAAATATCTTTCAACAAAATTAATTTTTTTAAAACTTATGAAAAAATGTGCTATTTATTTGACCATGGCTGTATTCATTTTAATGGTTCTTCTTCTGACTTTATTTTAATTTCGATCTCCATATCTTCATAATGAATGATTTTCATACGAAAATTTAACTTTTGGGAACTTTCTCTGAATTGAGTGTTTTTTTTGGTTTTATTCCTCATCATTATTATGGCATATGTTTGAATATGCTTATTGATTTGATTGTATCAAACAAATTTTAAGCAAATATTTATCACTAAATTTATTTCTCTTTGCAGGTATGTACATATATATTGTTTCTTGTGACCGTTCGTATATCCAGCGGTAAGCTTACGCTTATAACTACATATTTACTTTGTTCTGAAAATGATCTTAATAAATCGGTATCAACGTATAAGTCAACCTTTCATTATAACGAAGTTAAACTTTGAATGACTACGAAATTCAAAAATTTAATAAAAAGTTTACCACATAAAAGGTGAAATGTTTCGAATCACTGCTTTTAGACGAGAAATTTTCATAAAGGGTGTTTTTTTTAGAGGTATAGAGCTTCGAATTGAAATAAAACACAAGAAAATCGTTTTAATGTCCATCAATTTAGCTTTATTGGAAGGATAATTTTATGCCATTAATGTTTAAATATGATTTTGGGCATGTGGCCGCCGCGGCTGGCTCGAATAAAGCCAATTCTACAGGTCCAATTTCGAACCACTTTTTCGAGCATATGGGGCCGTATGTCGGCAATAACGCCACGAATGTTGGCTTCCAAGTCCCCTAACGTTTCTGGTTTGTTGGCGTAGACGAGCGACTTCACATATCCCCAAAGAAAATAATCCAATGGTGTCAAATCACACGATCTTGGTGGCCAATTGACAGGTCCATTCCGCGAAATTATGCGCTCATCGAATGTTTCCTTCAATAAATCGATTGTGACGTGCGCTGTGTGGCATGTAGCGCCGTCTTGTTGGAACCACAACTCATCCACATTCATGCCATCCAATTCGGGAACAAAATAGTCGGTTATCATGGCTCTATACCGGTCTCCATTAACGGTAACTGACTCTCCAGCATTATTTCGGAAGAAGTATGGCCCAATGACTCCACCAGCCCATAGAGCACACCAAACAGTCAGTTTTTGTGGATGTAATGGCGTCTCAAGGGTCTCATGTGGATTCTCTTTACTTCAAATGCGGCAATTTTGCTTGTTGACGTAGCCATTCAACCAAAAATGAGCCTCATCACTGAACAAAATTTTGCGATGAAAATCAGCATCGAGATCAATCTCATTTTCGGCCCATACACCAAAATCACGACGCATTGCATGGTCTCGCGGCTTTAATTCTTGCACAAGCTGGATCTTGTAAGGTCGCAAGCCAAGATCTTTGCGCAAAATCTTCCATGAAGTTGATGGACAAAGCTCCAATTGCTGTGCACGGTGGCGAATCGATTCATTCGGGTCCTCTTCAACATTTTGCTCTACAGCGGCAATTGTTTCTTCGGTGCGCACTGTTCGACGTCTCTGCGGATGCGTATTATCACATAGAGTAAACGTAGTGCGAAAACGATCCATGGTTAACCGAATTAATTGCTCTGATGGACGATTATGTCGACCATAAAATGGACGGAGCTTGCGGTAAACTTCGCGAACTGAACCATTATTTTCGAAATAAATTTGCACGATTTGCAAGCGTTGTTCTTTTGTCAACCTGTTCATGATAAAATGGCAAACCAAACTGAACATAAATGACATTAGAGTTGCCAGATTTGACCATAAAATGCCAGTTTTATCTCTATTCGAAAAACAAACCTCTAAAAAAAATACCCTTTATAAGCGTGATATATCATGCACATGTGTATTTTTAAAAACTAAGCGGTTCCGGCCCTGCTCGTTATACTAACCAAGGGCCTCGCTTTCAGAATTTTTATTGACTTGTTAAATTTAAAACATTTCGTACAGAGCACGATTTTTGATAATGAAATTCAGTAATTTACAAGCGCTGTTCGTTTATAAGTCTAATTATGCTAAAATGGCAATCTTTATTAAGCATGTTTAGCTGTAAATTATGTTACGAATCACGCGTGAGGTTTTAAAAAAATGTATACTGAAAAAACAAATAGCAAAAGAATCACCCGTTATAACGGACTATTTCATGCCATAATTTTGGTTCACAGCTCAATAATTTGTTTTGAATTAATGCTTTGTGATAGGCCGCACTGCCGAAACCGATTAGTTTACAACGCTTTATTAATGAACCACACGTATTTATTTGTACTAGGTAGATTCAAAATTTAATTGCATCTGTTATGTGAAATTATCCACTTCATGCTCTGAATGTTGCTCAAATTATAGAGCATTTAATTTGCACGAGCACGCAAGTTAATAGCACCTACAAAGCAAAATCAAAACTCGTGCTCGCACGCTTAAATTGGGGTTTGATGCATCAGTAAGTCAAGTTAATAGCGATAAACACCAAAATTCCGCTGATGTTATTGATTATCTTGCAGCAGTTAGTTAACAACACGCACAAAATAAATTGATTGTGTTTGCCCTAACAAATCATATGTACGTGCACTATTAAAAATACTATTTGTTTTGTAAAAAATAGTGGTTCAACGAGAGGGTATAGTCAGACACCCTTTGGTATCACAATGGACCACATTTGGTCTAAGTGAGTTGGTCTCGTAGCTGACTGCCACTCCTACCTAACCTAGCTTTACCTTTGTAAAAATTAAAGATTTATGTACAATAGGGGACGGTGTTTCAAATAAAAATCGATCAGTCGAATACTTCTCAATGAAATCCTCATAGTTCGATTTACTTAGATCAAGAATCCTCAAATTTTTTAAGGATTTCGACACCTTTCAATGTTACTGCATAATTTGACCCAAATTTTTACAGCTCGCTATCTCGTCCACCTTCACTCGTCGATCTTCATTTGTAATACAAATCTATAATATCGGCCATTTCTGCTGTCGTAAACTCTTTTTTTGAACGCGCTCTACGCTGATTACAAAAAATGTTCACACGACCACGTTTAATTCCAGCTGTTTAATACATATTATTTTTGATATTGATATTTCAAGCGCGTTCTTGTATATGCAGCAGCTGACGTTTTCTTAGAGAGTCTTTCTTCGAAATTTGCATAGCTTAATATATTCTTCATTAAGCCTTAAACACAATATTACTTGATAAACAATTTCATTAAAATTCAACAAATTTAATGCTGTCCCATAATTCTAAGCACTTAAATATTCTTAATAAGCTCAAGTAAACAAAATAGCTACCCTTTTCAATTGACACACGAAGCCGTCAATAAATATAATGAAAACCCCTTTATCAAAATTTGAGCTGCACCCAAGTAACATCGTTTCACAGCAGCACCAGCACCAGCACCAACAACATTTAGCATTTGATTTTTGTGCCACCTTTTTTGCACACACAAACTAAAAAACCAATTCCAAAAATATATCGGTCTGTCCTTCGCAGCTACATTTCTAGCCCATCTTTGCAGAAGCCAGTCAGAAGGCAGTCATTTATTGTCTCAAAGTCTTAAGTTTCCTTCATCAAGATTCAATTAATTTTAATCTGATTATTGTGGCGATAGCGTGTTCCACTACTATCGGGCTTTTGCCTTGGCCAACAAACGGTATATGAGCATTGTATGTATTGACGACGACGACTTTCAGTTTGAGAGTTGCGCTAGAACCCAAGTAAAATCAAATGCTGATTGCCAGCAATGAGAAAATCATTGTTTGCCTAAGGATATTTATGAGAGTGCCACGCCTGACCGGGTGTTTGCGACATTTTAACTTGAAGTCTTTTTAATTGGTTATTGTGTGCAAAGGATATAATTATTTGAGATGTGAACATTTTAAAGCTTTTGTACGCCGGAAAATACGAGTGTGCGTACATTTCTTGGTATGCTAAAATTGGTATTGTCATTTCGGGAAATGCCATGAGTGTAGGCAAAAAAAACCGCACGAAATGATTTGCTGAATATTGAAAATTCGACCAAAAGTTTGAGGAAAAGTTGCATAAAAATATAATGCTAAATGCTTTGTAGAATTGAAAAATATTTGGTTACTAGATTTTAAAAAATTTATTAACTGTCAACAAATTTTGTTAGATATTACTTTATGCCCTTAATTCAAAGTTAAATTTTGATTTATGTGAGTAAAAAAAACACTACTTAAATATTATCTGCTGGAAACGTAATTTAGGTAATTGTGATTATGTAAATATGAACGATATCCTATATATGGAAGTAACGGTATTGCAAAAAAATGGTTTATTTATGAATCCATGGATTAAAAATCTTTGTTCATTGATTTTAAACACAAGTCGATATTAATAAATGTACGCGTTTGTGAAAACACAATATTTCTTCCGTCAAATACATGACTTTGTGATTATTAACAAGTGAATATTGGTAGTAATGAAATACTCGTATTTGTTCAAATCAATATACGATTTAGTATTTGTTATTAAATATATTAACAATGCAATAATATTACTCAATTCAGCGGAATGTGTGACAGTACAAAAACCACGTTCAGCTTTGCACCTGAGCATATTTTAAGTCCTAGTTCGGAGATCAACGCCTGGGCGTTTTTAAGACTTTGAACTTGTAGATTTCTTAGTTTCTGAGTCTGTTAGTCTATGAGCCTAATGTTTTATACTCGTAGATTAAGTGAATCCCTATTTTAGTCTGTGAGTCAACAATTATGTTGATTCCTTAGCCTAGTAACTTGTTAGTCTGCTAGCTTACTGTCGGTTCTCTAATACGATTTTCTATCAAACTGTTGCTGGAACTGTTGAATGGTTTAATGGTTTTTTAATGATATTTTGCCAACTGTGAAGAGTCAATTGTAGAATTGCCTCAAAGCTTGTGTGTATAGTGAATCATGGCGCTTTTAATTAAGTTACGCTTTGTATGAATGAAGATATCATTTGACAGCTGTAAATTTGAAAAAGGATTTCACAAAGGACCAATACTCATCATGATAACTACATATATTTTTATCTAAAATATTGACAATATCATCTAAGGATTGGAAAGTAAAAAGGCACATAAAGTTAAAGAGGATTATGATGCTAAGGTTTAACTACAAAAACAATTGACAAAACTTAAATTTTATAAAACTAAAAAAAACAAATTTTGAATTTTTTGCTTAAAATTTTATTTAACCTAAATTTATACAGTTTATTTTTTCTGCATTTGATTATATTTTGTACAACTTTGAAAATTTTTAAAAAGGAAGCACTAAAAGTTCTGCATGCTGCGGGAGTTATTGTGACTTAACCCATGTCGTATAACAAGCTGCTTCGAAGCATTCGCTATGGCCAAATCAACTCCAGAAATAAAAAGTAAATAAAAAAAGTGTTTTCGCCATTGTCATGCACGTCTGCTCCACCCATTCATTTTATAGCATCGCGTACTAATTTTTGGAATTTTGTAGTTTCGACCTGATATAAAACAAAAAAATGTTTAAATTAACTGGATTTTAGTTTTACTAGGAAGAATATTTTATATCATATGTGTCGCTCATATAAAGGCGCATTACTGGCTCGATTGTGATGTAGGTGGATTGAGTTTTTGAACAGGTTTTTAAGCATCTGGGTTCGTCTTTTGGCAATTTCGTTGTCCTATCTGCATGAGCTAAAAATTTTATGTATCTCTTAAAAATCTTATTCAGTGACGTCAAGTCACATGATCTAAGAGGTCACGTCAGATTACAAATTTAAGTAATCATGTGAGCTTAAAGCATATGTTAAATTAACATTTTTGGGACTTTAACAAATTTGCAAAAACTTTTGTTGCAGCAATATTATGATGATTAAATAGTAACCCTCACCAAGTATAAATTATATCAACGCCACCAGATTTGATAATTTTTTTGAGATTTCATCTCTAGAGGAAAGTAAGTCACTCTAAAAAAACACTATATGTTTTGTACAGAACATCGGTTTTGTTGGAATATGACCTCTATCCTGTTCTTACACGACAAAGTTGTCGGCATTCACAGTCTTTTGCTTCCAACGTTTGAGGTGACCTGAAAATTACACTCAAGGCTTTTGTTTTTGCGGTAAAATGCACCTATATCATTACAAAATATATAAAGCAAGCATATACCACACACACACAATTACTGTTGGCACTTGGATCACGCTCACTCAAAACTCTAATTTTTCAGTCATCTTCTTCGCACGTTTCTAATCACCGTGAGCTATCACACGTTGACAAGCATCTGAAGATAATACGATATGTTAAAAATGTCATAAGACATCTGATATTGTTGAGGACTTTGAATATGGTCCAACAACTTTAGCACACTATTAGTTTCCAAAACCGAATTGTGCAAATCTGGCAATCCTGAGTGCAGCAGTGCACAACATACGTGGTCTTCTGACAATTAAATGTATCACAACCTGTGATTAATTAATTAATCATTTGCGCCACAATATACTCACGTGCAAACTATTGATCATCTGAACAATCCGAAATGTATATTATTATGGTAGGACTTAACTTTTTTGAGTGTCACACTGATTAAATAAAAAAAATTTTAAGGACAAGGATTCTATAAGGCTGCTTTCCAGCTTTAAGAGATAGAGATTCGTATTGAAAAAACGACACCAAAGTCATATCAATCAAACTTTTGTATATAAGTCCTTTATAGCTTCTTTTAAAGGCCTTTTAAAGACAAGTAAAAAGTCATTCATTTATCTTTCAAAAGAATCGATGATGTAATATCTTTGTAAGCTTTTTAAAAGCTGAGTTTATTGACTTTATTTATTTTATTTATTAAGCAAATTGTAGAACTTTCTTATTTTAATTTTATTTCATGAACAAATTTAATCCAACGGTACAAAATGGGTTAAAATTTGTGAACATATTTTTATGCAGCTTTTATATATTATTTTTTTGTGACTTCTGCCATTATTTTCACCTTTTGCATACCTTTTGAACTCGAACAGATTTTCTTTTTCTTAAATTTTTTCTTAATTTTTTATGAAAACGCAAAAGCTACAATTTTCACTCCAATCACTGGCAGTGTCATTAGCAACCCACAAAAGCATCACCTAGTAACATTTATAATCCTGATGAACAACAACAAACAGACATAATCAACGCTTTGTATGGCTAACAACAACAACAACAACAATAACTGACAGACAGTAACTGACAGCCAGTTACCATGGCTGATATTTAGATGATCCTGCTTAACTTAAGATTGTGCGTTGGTGTGTGTGAGACTCTCTATGCGTATATGCATATTAGTGTTTGTGCACTTGCTTTGTATAGGCGTGTGAATAGGTTTTTGATTACTACATGGTGGGAGTGTGAATAAATGTTGCTACTTAGAATAGCGCGTACATTTCGCGCGCGTTGAAAACACAAAAATGTGATGGCTTTCGTTTTAACATGCAAAAGCGCAAAAAAATATGCACACACATTTAGAATATACAAACATACATATAAAAAAAGCTTATGTTTATGTGTGTAAGTAGCAGAAAAGGTGAAACATTTTCTGTTTTAAATTTAATTGAAACAACAGAAGCATGTGTTTGAACAGCTAATTTCTTAATCTACGTAATTTTAAAGTACAACTTTGGATAAAATTTGCGCCTAACAATATGCAATGCTTAGTTTAAATAATATTTAAATGATCACCACCATTACGCTTTGAATAAAATTTTGGCGGAAATTTCACACACATGAGTTTTGTCATACTTTGGAACAAATGAGGTTTTATGCTGTTTTTTAAAAAAGTAATTTTTCATCTATATTGCTTGCACAATCTTTGAAACAAATCTAAACAGAAGCACATAAATACAAGAAAGTTGTAATCGACTGAAGTAATCAATATTTTTTAATAAAAGCTAGTTGCACCGGATATTTTCCTAGAAAGACCTTTTTCCTATATTTTTCTATTAAGGATTCAAAATTTTCATAGCTTACATTTATAATGGTACATTTACTTTGAACAATAAATAATACAAATTTTCATTATGAAACCAACATTATTAAACAAAATATGGTACATTAAAATTTAATTATTATTTCTTTAAATTTAGTATGTTTTACACAATCAAAAAGCTTTCAACTTTAACTACATCACCACATTTCGCAGTAACGTAGTCGTAACCTCTTTTATGTTCAGCAGCTGCAAAGTGTCAATTACGAAATTTCTAATTTAACTTCACTGCTGCGGAATTGCTTGTTCAAGGGGGTGTCCTTTTAAGTTGTTCATAGTTATGTACCCTCTGTTCGCACATTTCCACTTTGATTTTTAGCGATTGATACTCACATTCTGTTGAATTCTGCAGCAGTATGATTGCACATCAATAGAAGCTTTTGTAAAAGCTTATGCGTTGAAAATATGGCCAGTGTTGCCTATCTGATAATTTTGTCCCTTATAATATTTAACATTGCTTCAAAAAATCAATAGGTATAAAGTTATGTTAGTCAAAATATTTATCGTAATATTCTTATTTAAAATGTGAAAACGTTTTCAGAATCTTTCAGAAATTGAACAAAGTAATACAAAAATAATGTCAAAAAAAGAATATCTAAAACTATTTTCTATTCAAACTTTATATCAATTTTTTTCAACACCTCAACTTTTTTTCAACTTATTTAAATATTTTGAACTTTATGAACCGTTTTGATCTTCATTCGACTTACTACACGTTTTTCTGAACTTTTCGACCATTCAACTTCTTTCAATATATCCAACTTCTTTCAATATAATCATCTTTTTTTTCAACTGTGCTCGAACTTATTCAATTATTTAACTTTTTCAACTGATTTCAACTTTATTCGACTTTTTCCACGTTTCTTAAATTGTTTCTTGTTCTTTCAACTTATTCAAGTTTTTTTTGACTTTTTCAACTTATTCCACTTCTTTCAACTAATTCAACAATTTTCATCGTTTACAAATTGTTGATTTCAACTGGCAAATTTTATTCGACTTATTCCATGATTTTTAAACTTATCGGCTTATTCAACTCCTATCAACGTGATCAACTTCATCCACTTTTTTCAACTTTATTCTAATTCTTATTCTGCAATTTTCAAATATTTCATTCATTTTCAACTTAATTGGACTTATTCAATCTCTTCATCTATTTAAAAACGATTTCAGCCATTCTTCATTTTTTTGACTTATTCAACTTTTATCAGCCATTTTCAACTTAATTCGATTTATTCCACGTTTTTAAAACTGTTCGACTTATTCCACTTCCTTAAACTTTTTATCAATTTTTTTCTTTAAATACTGTTCAACTTCATTCAGCTTTTTAAACTTTTTTCTAGTCACTCAATTTTTTTTTAATTTTTTCGGCTTTTGTAAACATGCTTAACCAACCGATATAGTACTTTCTAACTTTTTCGATTAATTCAACCATTTTCAACGTATTGAATAAAATGGCAAGTCTTAAATTGGAAGCATAGACAAAAATGTCAACTAACCTGTATACGAATATTCCATATAGAGATCTTTGCCAACTGCTTATGCTCTATAGCCAAACTAAACTTAAACATTCGTAGCATGAGAGCTTTGTTTTGTTTCTGAGGTAATATTTGTGTAATCGTTTAAGAATTTTAATAAAAGTCTCGTCATCAGTTCGCGTATAGAACATCTCTATATATTATGACTACAGCTAGAACTTCTTAAACACCCTCTTGAAGATCAATCTTTTTGACAATCAGACCGGGAACATAAATTCACATACAAGTTGCGATTTAGCTTTCAGTCGAAATATCAATCCATCTTTCTTCAATGATTGCTTGATTCAATCTCAAGCAATGTCTCGAAAAGATCAATGATTGCTTCAAACATTTTCCTACATGATTGAAGAGTTACGTTGTTTTTTTTTTTGATTATAAAACGAAATTTGCTGTAGAATCTCATTATGTAAAAAATTTTTATTAGCTTTTTAAACTCCTCACAGAATTTTCCCAATGTTTTGCCTAAAAAAATCTGCCATACATAAAATATGGCTCAAACTTTTTTTTCTATATTTTTGGTAACTTTTCCATTAAATAATTTTATGAATTTTTCTTCATTCTCGTAAAATTTTTCAATATATTTTGCGTTGCAATTTTTTCAAAGATTTAATCTAAGAACCAAAGAATTAAAATAGAAAATTCCGTAACTACAAATAAAATCTACCCACCGGCAGCACTTGCGCTTCATTGGGTTTTGTACAAAACAATCGCTTAGTGTTGCCAACCATATTTACAATGATGATTGTTACTGCAACTGCTGCTACAACTGCTACTGTGACAATTTTTGTTTTTTTTTTTATTGTCGCTACTAATTTTCACTGTAAATTGCTTAATTTACACTTGAATGGATTTTTCATTCAATTACATTTTCATTGCGTTTGATTTGATTTGATTTTGCTTTTTCATTTAATTTTGCTTTTTTTCTTTTATTTTAATGATTTTTTCTTTGTTTCTTTTAACATTTCTTTTTTCTTTTCCATGCTATCCATTTCAATTACAATTTAATTTTATTGTCATACTTTTAAAGTGCAGAATAAAAGGGACACATTTTATAGGTAGGTTAGTGCTTGAATGCTGGCGTCCTTTCTTTAAGTGGGGCATCAGTTTTATTTGCTCTGCTACCATATTAATTTCAATTTATTGTTAAGTAATTTTTCAACACAAATAAACGTTTGCAATCGGTCAAGGGAAAATGTAAAAGGAATAGCGCCATTCGATCGAACAATTAATGCATTAACTTCATTTTGCTGACTCAAAAATAATACGCAGTTTAAGTTATTTGCTTAGGTTTGATATTTTTTTCTGTTTTTTGCTTGGTTTTATTTTTTCAGAGCAGTAAGCTATGATTTCGTGACTTATTTTAACTTAGCTGTAGCTGTGTTTTATCGTAATTGCTAACAATTAATGTGGAGTTAACTTTTCGTGTTGAAATTAATGAGATTTGGTTGCAACATTTAGTGACAAAAAAATGTTTTTCAACAGAAACCAGTTTCATTTTATTAATAAATATTTTCATGAAATAAAATATGTTCTGCCACGTTCTCACGCCACTTTTTAAATAAAATCTTTCATGTTTTACTTTAGAGCTTTTACAGTTTTTGGACCATAAGTTGGCGTAAACTTAGTTTTTACTATCTATTTATTTCAAAAGAACTTTTCATGAACACTTAAACTAACGTAAGAAATGACTTCGAATTGACAAGGCAAATCTTTTCTTTTAAAAATATGCTTTCATTTAAGTATTAAATCTCTTGTGTCCTAAGCCCAATATGGCCTTCACAAAACTCTTCCAATTTGCATGTTCAGCACTGAGCGCCTTCATTTTTCTCTAACAGTTCTACGATTTACATATTTGCTCCTCTATCGCTAATTTCTACGTTGATTTTGAGCGACTGCGTTTTCTGTAAGCCTGATCGTTCCACTCTAATGCCTGCTGGCTGACACCAGCTTGTGATTTCCACAACACGCTTCGAATACATTTCCGCTTTCAGAGTCGGATTTAAATGAGCATTAAACAACTCGACATTAGAGATGATAACTACTCGTTAGCACTTTGAATTGTGTTGTAGAGCGCTGTTTTTTGCTGGAAAGGTTGTGAAAAGTGGTAGTGAATAATGTTATTTTTCCAATGGTAGACAGTGCTACACCCTTTATTTGAAAATTCGGTTTTATGATAGATTGAACGCTAAGAATGGTTATTAGAAACTCTAAGTTCTAAAAGTGTTCGTGCAACCGCCTCTAATGAAAAATATCGCTGCCACGACTGAGTCGCTACACCGATTTTGATAAAATTTGGTATGGCTGAAAAATTTATTTTTTTTTAAGGTGGTGCCTTGCCTGTTATCAGAAAATATGCTTTCAAAGCTAAACAAATTGACCTATTTTCATTAAATTTCGTAGGGAGATCGATTGAACACTGAGAAGAGTTATTTACATTTGTGTGGGTGGTGCCACACCCCAAACAGAAATTTGGTGTTTACAGCCAAACTAATGGCTCTAAGGAGATGCATAGAGTTAGGAATGTGACAAAAAAAAATTATTTTTTCATGTCACTATTTAAATACCAAAAAGAAGTTTTTCTATTCCACTGTAATGGCTAAATTTCAAACATTGGGCGAATTCTAGTTAAGTTTAACTCTCAAATTAGAGTAAAGACCCTGATCTGAGCCATATATGTAATACACACAAAAAGCTACTTTTACCAAATGCAGCGCATGAACTGTGATTGGAATATACCACGTTTCAAAGCTAAGCAACGATGGCAGTGAAAAATTCGATATAAGGTATTATTTTTTTTCTATATCAAACCCTAAGTTTTATAACAGCACTGAAAAATTTATAAAATACTGATGTAAAAGTATTGTTAGATCTTAGGCCTTGTATAAATTGATCACTTCTGCTGACCGATAACTTTGAGTGACCATAACTTCTCAAACTTATAAATAAATCTACCGACTTAGCTACTTTACACACCTTTTCGATCAAAAAATTTTTAAAGATCTGTGCGAAAATAAATCTTGTGGGGTACATAAATATAATGTGCATTTTTCAACAAAGTCTTTTTTGTTAATGCCATTTATTTCAATACAAACGCATATTTTACAACCAAATCAAAGCTGACTAACTCAATCTGGATTCAGTATTGATGAAATTTTTCATCTCCAACTTCCGATATCAAACAATCCTTATCAGCAGTATCTAGAACGTGGATAGCGTAGAGCAAAATGGCAATTGAAATTGAAATTATCGTCTTCATATTGATTCCGGAAACGTTCTGACTTCCGATCTGAGCTTTTTGTTTTTAGTAAAACTTTGTTATGAATCTGGCTAACAATATTTCGCTTAATTTATACTTTCATTTTTGCGGTATATCCGTCAAAGGCGGTGTTTGAAAAAGGCAGTAGCTGATAAAGGTAACAACTAGCGCAACAAATTAATCAGCATTTCTTTGTTCTTAAGTATAGATAAGGTTTTTTTGTTACTTTTTCACAACAAATGGCAGCAGAATGAAAACAGAATATGAACTACTTTTTTTGGTGCAGATCAGTTTAGATCTGCACTTCAAGGTTCCTTTTTGCCTGTATGAAAAAGTGCATCAACGAAGCAACTGCATTTGTTTATTATCGATGCTGTGATTGACCTAATTCGAGAATTTGCCCTACGACGAATTTATAATTTAAATTTATTTTACTTAAACTTTTTAGTCGATATGGTGTTTAGTTTTTATGTTAAACAGAATTTTTGGCACAACAGCACGAATTTTTTACCCTTTTCAAACATTTTCTGAAAGCAAGATATAGTTTTTGTCAAATATTTAGTTGTTTACTCACTTAGATGGCGATATCAGCCCTTTACGGGGTTGCGGCCGACCTCTAAAGCTCGACTTAGGCGCTTTTGCTTTGTGCGCGCCTTGTACTATCATTTACAATAAGCGTTTTCCTCGGAATGGCATTTTTTGTCCTCGCCCAGCAGCTACTGCATCAAAACACCTTTTTCGCCGGAGCTTCTTCGTCCATGCGCACAACATGTCCCAGCCAGCGCAGACGTTGGATTGTGATGCGTTTGACTATGCCAATGTCAGCGTAGAGCTCGTACAGTTCGTTGTTAATTCGAACACGGTATTCGTCGCCGACGCGAACACGATGAAAGATTTTGCAATCAATATTTCTTTCATATTTTAAGTTTTTTACATAAATATGTGATACCTTTGAAATAGCCGAAACAATTTGCAAAATAATTTTTTTTTTTGTAAAATTTTGTTTTTTTTTTTTTTCCTATAAAAAATATTTAAAATTCTCTTGAAGAATGTTTGTCCCAACTGTATTTGAATATAATTTTACAAAATAACAAAAATTAAAACTATGTTGGCTCTGGCTAGTTTATATATCAGAAACTTGAAAATTTTTTTCAATTTCAGCTGCAAAAAGTTAAAATAAAATTTCTCCCTAAAGTATGCAAAGTAAATCTTATAAAATAATTTATAATTTGTTTTTTACTAAAGCATTTTATTTTAATACGCTGGCATATTTCATACCTAAATCAAATCAGAACAACTCAAAATAATTGCAGGATTTTGATAATATATAAATGTATGTACGTAATCTATTTTCAGCTTTGGAATCTTTGTTGTTGTAATTTGAACTCGTTTAAATCCATTAGTTTGCTTTAACAAGAACAAAAACCAAAAATATTACATTTGCCAGTTAAAGATCCTTTAGCAATGCACTTGAGCCTGCATTTCTCTGAATCCCAACTATTCTTAATACCGATCTTTATGCAGTCTCCGATTTCCCATACAAATT
This sequence comes from Meiosimyza decipiens, assembly GCA_963680825.1. Classification (NCBI taxonomy): domain Eukaryota; kingdom Metazoa; phylum Arthropoda; class Insecta; order Diptera; family Lauxaniidae; genus Meiosimyza; species Meiosimyza decipiens. Next base: position 6,672,622 of record OY804261.1, on the reverse strand, counting down.
TTTCAGCAGCTGTATATTGAGTGTAGAAGGCAAGGAGTAGAATGGCAATAGAAATTAAAATTATTGCTTTCATTTTAATTCGGCAGACGTTGTGTTCAGATCTACACTTTCTATTTATAATAAAACTTTGGTATGAATGTGGCTAACGGCTTTATTTATACTTTTATTTTGGCGGTATCTGTCAAAGGCGGTAATTGATAAAGGCAGTAGCTGATTAAGATAAAAACTGAAAGTAGCGTAACAACTTCTTCAACTTTAAGTGCTTTATTTTGACTCCAATAATATATTTTTTTTTAGTGAAAAACACATTTTTTTTAAATATTATAAGGAAATAAGATTTCGGCTGTGCCGAATTCCGTTGATGTTTAAATCATTTTAAGTTCGCTTAAGTAAATTTCAAAAACATGTGTGTCATATGAATAAATAATAATTTAATAAACTTTAATAGGTGTTCAGTAAATAAATAAAAAAATATATAAAAAGTTTGAATTTGAGTAAGAACGTTTTTGAAAAAAAATTTTCATCTTTTATTTGAGTTAAGTTGACTTTGGCAACACTTAGTTGTGGTTAGCACCGTATATCACTCAGAATCATTGAGTTCATTATTTTTTTTTTTCTGTTAATGTTGGTTTCCTTTATTTGCAAAATGTTTACCAATTCAAAATCTTTTTTTTTCTGTTCAAACTATAAACTACATGTAGCTAAGTGCAACATTTCCTAAGAAAAAACGTATTTAAAAACATTCCAAAAATAATAAACAATAGCAAATGTATTTTTTGTGTCCTCTCCTGAATTGTTAATTTAACTTTAATTAAGCGTTTTGCCTGCGGGACATGAACGAAAAACGTGCAGTACACAAAAATAAAAGTTAACAATGCGTAAAGTCCTTTTAAGTCCCAATGAAATTATATGGTTTGCTATATAGTTACATACACTTCTTTTATTTACTTTTTTTATATATTTAACCTTATATATAATAAACGAGCACAAAAACATAGCCTAGCAAACCTTTGGAAGACTATGAAATCTTTCAACTTCTAGAGCAATGAGTTTCTAATGTATGAATAAATAATCTAATAGAGCAATATTCATATGATTCAATGCGTTATGAATTGATATATCTATTTTGTCCAATAACCAATAAAAGTTTCTCCTTTTGTAAGTTAGAAGAAGGCTTCTGCTTTTAAAAATGTTTGCTGGGACTTAGTATGACCAACATCATCGTTTATTTTTGTTATATGATTTTTTCATAACAAAAATTTAACATAAGCAATTTTATGCGCATATTTTATTGCCTACTTTTAGGGGCTCTAAATGGTCAATAAACCTGAGGGCTTCATTTTATTGCCCTTTGTAGATGCTGTGTGGCAAAGTCTATCAATCAATATTTTATGCATCATAAATATGGTTCTTTTTTATTGAATCCTACGTACACATTTTCTATTTATCTATTTTTATGATTTTTAACTTTCGATGGCTTTGCGATTTATGAATTTCTGTTAAATATTATATATATTTTTTGTCTAACATTTTACCTCTCTTTGTAGAAATTTAGCAATTTCGCTTCAATTTTATATTCACTTAAAGCTGCCCAAAGATATGCAATGAAATTTTTAAAAGTTTTTTTCTTTTATTACAATTCTTTGTGGTATATTACTTAGCGAGTTATTAAATATTTTTATTTAGCAAGTAAAAACTTTATGTAAATATCCTTTGAAATTTTTACATCTCATTGTTATTAAAAAATCTATTCTACCTAAAGTGGAATTTAGTTGCAAAAATTAAAAATGCTACTTATGCCACAATGATAACATTAAATGCATAAAAATTTCTCTATAAAAGGGCACAATATTAAAAGGCATCCTTCGACCAAATAGTGAACGCATAAAAAGCTGGAGTCCCATCTTCATTTTTATCATAATTTTAAGATAAATTTGAATACTCAGCAGAAAAATTTTACTAATAACATAGAAAAACTCTAAGGACTTGACAAAAAATTTAGTAAATACAGAGAAAAAAGGAAAAATAGCATAACAACAACAACAACGTGAAAAATCGCTCATGTTCTTCGTGTAGTATAAATGGCGAACCACTTAACCAAACAACAATAAATTAATGTCCTTCGCAGAAAAATGAAGACGATGGGTGTGCTGTTGGTCTCTGTGTGTGTGTGTGTGTGTGTGTGTGTGGGTTGGCCTAGAGCATGATAAGAAGATATATGTATGTGTATACACCAAGTGGTTATGGGATGTAGTAGAATACAGCCAACAACTCTAAAACGTAAATGAAAGTTGTACGCTTAGAGGAAAAAAAGAGAAAATTTAAAAGTTTTGAATGCTGGCAAAGACTTTTTAATCGACGACGATTTAACCTAAGCTATTAGCTTGTTTATGATTTAAAGTATAAATCGGAACTTTTTCGACAAAATCTCATGTGATAAAAATAGCATATGACAAAAATATCATGGGATAAAATTGAAATATTGTAGAAAACTTTTATGACATGAGATACAAACTCTTACTATATCATGACTCAAACGTTATGGCACGTAATTGAATTGTTACGTTTGGACCCGTTTTAAGGGAAAACTCTTTTTTAATCAAAATGCAAAAGAATCAAAGAACATTACTATGTATTCAAAAATCTAGGCAATTTCTGACATATCGTCCCACAGTAATTCACAGCAAAAAAAGCGAAAGTTTTCAAAGAGAGCAAATTCGTTGACTTCAAACAAAAAAAAATGATTGAAAATTTGAGGTAACTCTAGTGGACGCCCGTAAAAACATGATAAATTCAGCTGCAGCAGTAGCAACCAAAACGTCAAAAGATATACAGCAAAAAACCAACTTTGCAGTATGACGTGAATTGTTAGTCGGTAACGGCAACACTACCAATAAACCACCAGCAGTAACAGCAGCATCAGGCGCAGCAATATAACAGAGGAAATACATGAAAAAGTTGACATTTAATTTCCTTGCGTTGATTGTATTTTTGGCAAAAGCAACCAGAGAGCAAAGAATGATAGTAGGAGATAGGGAGGAGAGGCAACAAGTAATAGCTAAAAAAAAAACATGCTGGAAAACTTGAGCGTCTAAGAAAAATGCGACTAAAAGCTTAAGTGCCTGTACAGAAAAGGGAAAAGTGGAAGGGCAGAATTTTATTGCAGCGATTTTCATATTAGAAATGTGAAAAAACAAAACCTGTGCGCAAAAAAGTGAGGTTATAATGTCGACATTATTTAGGTTAGGTCAGCTACAACTTCACCAAGGTTCATTAATTTAAAGCTTAGAAAAAATGTGAGAGTGCGCAAATGAGGGTGAGCACAAAATACGTTGTTTGTCAAAATACGTAGAAGACAAAGCAGTAGCAGCGTTATACGCTTGGGAGCGATTAACCCATTAAATGCAGTTTTGTAATTTAAAATTATTGTTTTTTTCCAAAGAGAAGTCGTTTGTATACCAAAACTTTTTCGTAAATAATGGTAACTAAAATTCAATTTTTTTGTCTCTGCTGAACTTAAAAGTTTTCTTTTATTTTACAAATTTTTTCAAAAGTCAAAAAGTGTTCCAGATTTTTCTTCAAAACAACTGTAGCTTAGAATGTGTTAAGTGCAGCGGGAAATATGACATTGCTCTGTTTTTGTGGCATTGCGAACTGTAGTGATGGAAACAGTTACACTAAAAATGTGGGCGTGCAACAGCATGGTAGATAAATAATGATCACTGCAGCAAAGGGAATTTATGAAAAATCTACTGTACTTTATATTTGAAATATTAGCGCCAAAGCGACAAGTTCTCCAGAGAGCAGATTGATTGCATAAAGAGAAAAGTTGCAAGAGAGTGGCCAGTAGTTGCAGCATTTCAAGCCATAACAGCAGTAATATATTTTATCTTTCATTTTTATTTATTTCCACGTCTATTAAGATATTTTATGTCTCTTGTGTTGTAGCCAACATTTTTTTAATTTGCCTTGTCTTTATAATAATTTTTATTTTTATTTTCTCTTTATTAATTATGCTCTTTGGTCAATGTTGTCGTTTATTTGGCAATTAAGTTCGTACAATCATAAAAGCCGGCATTTATTGCTTATTGGTCAGACTTTATTGATATGAAATTAAAAATATGATGATTTTCCAATTTAAGAAAATAAAATTTCTCATAAAATTTAATGACTAATGACAACATATTTTAATTTATTTTATTTTGTTAAGTATCCTGCAACTATTAAAAGGGAACTATTAAAAGTAAAATTGAGTTTTCTTTTATAGAGAAAATTACTTGAAATGGAATGATAGATCTTTTCATCGTAAGCTATGCTATGTAGCCAATTTAATACTAAAATCTATAAAAAATAAGAGAGCTATTAACGTTTTTCTATATTCTATGAAAGGCCTGACCTTCCAGATTATGTGATTAAATGCAAAACGAGCATTATTTTCATTTGATTTTGTAATTAAAGCTTTGATTTTATTCAAGCTTGAATGCAGTTTCGTATTATATACATTTTTAGCAATTCTCGCATTTTTTTGTAATTTCGGACAAATTTCCCTTCAATACGTTTGAAAGAATGAAAATATAGAAAGTTTAGATACTAGGGGTGAGCAGCAACTGCGTTAAAGTTCAATTTTGTAGGCAAAATAATGTACATGCTAATAAAAAAATAAAATAATTTTTAAAGAAAAATCGAGCCCTAGTAGAAACATTAAATCTGGCAAGAAAATGAAGGGAATTTGGTCTTAAGAAATATTTGTAGTCACACAGGAAACCATTTTTTCCCAAAAATTTTAATAAAAAAAATTCAAGGAAAAAATTTTAATTTTTTTCATATGAAGTATCAAATATGCAAAGGACAATGTCAATTTTCGAACTATAAGCCGAAATATTGAAAAATATTTTTTGATATTAACTATTTCACTGAGCTTACTGTTCAATGCAGTGTGTGAAAACATCAAAAAATTAAGAAAGAAGAACAAAACAACAAAATGAGGGCTAAAGCTTTACTACAGTCACACTAGTTTCATACCTTGCTATATGAAACCATCAGCGGCCGATCAGAAGCCGATGAGCAAGAAAGCAAAAACCAATTATGCTGTTGTGTCTTTTTTTTTTGGTTTTCATTTGATATAACAAATTTTTCGATATTATTTTTAAAGTGGATTTTGTTTATATGAAGTCTACAATTTTTGTCATGGCTGCTATGAAACTTATGGACTTATTATTGTTTACCAATTAGTTTTTCTCACATGAGAACTAACATGCTTACGGATGAAATATTTTTTTAATTTTTTATTCATGAAATATTGAGAAAAAACTAAATGCATCACGTAATAGAAAAAAAGTTTTATGTATATGGGCCTAGGTTTCATTATTTGCCGCTGAAGTATATAAATAGACTATGCTCCATAGTATAAATTAGGCATTGTCCTTTATCTGAGTATTTTATTATTTGTTATTTAAACAGCAACACTTAAAGCAGTTTTGCTATTATAAAAATTACTAAATGCAAATTTAAAAGCATTATTTGCAAATAAATTCCATACACATTTTCTCGATTTTCATAAAAAAAAATTTCATGAATTCATTTGATTTCTTAATGAAGTTTATTTTGCTTAAGTAATTGCTTTAAGATTGCCCTCAGTGTTGTATGTTTTTTAAACTTTCAGCAGAAGAGCAGAGTCACAACGAATTCTGTTTAAAGTTAATTTTTTATTGGTAATAATGGACAAAAATCTTATATTTGTCTTTAAGGATTTTATTATTTTAAAACACATTTTGCTTTTGTTTTTGAAATAACTTTCCTCTCTAACCTTAAACGATTTTAGCACTTCATATGTGTCAAATTCTATTGATTAATTTCTTATCAGGTTCTTCTTGTTTATTTTCTACACCAAAGACATCTTCTGGCTACTCATTTTCATATATTTATGTTATTTCTATCACTTTCAACTTAGAGATGAAAGAAAATTACTTTGAAAATGGCAGCTGAAGACTGAGGCGCTAGTCAAAATAAATTAAATTAATTTTTAAAAGATGTCTTAATAATTTAGTTATTTTTTGACAAACACTAACTTTCTTCAACATAAAAGGACTTACCATTCCCAAAATTAAAAATTAAAATAGTCCCCAATATCTACGAAATGTGCTTGATAGGGGCTGGGTATATCGGAATAGTGACACGTAAAAAACCATTGTTCGTCAAAAGAAACGCTAAAAAGCGCTTGGAGTTAGCATAATCACGCCCATTGGATCCAAACTATTAAATTTTTATTCGTCAATAAATATTGCATTATCCCAAAATGTGTCCGGCCAATTGACGTGGTTTTTTGTTAGCTTATTAAAAATAAATCTTGATTTTACTAAACTTATTTGGCACACTGTATTAATACTTGTTCAAAAATTTTCTGATGAAAATTTGCTCCCAAATTAAAAGAAAAAGTTATCAAAGAGAAGCTTCAGAGGAATGGTTTCAAAACCAGGATATTTCCTTAGAACTATTTTCTGATGTTGATCTGGGGGAAAGCCAAAGAACGATTGTCGTTACCGATAGATAGCCAAAGAACGATTATCGGCGTGCCAGAAATATGTGATAAGGTATAACAGATTTAATTATTTCTACTGAGCATAGTGAAATCAAATAATATGTGTTTTTAGATTTGTTTATCTTTCCAATGCTTCAGATTAAATCAATAAAAATGCTCTATTTTCTGACATAAAAAAAAATCTTCTACTGAAATGTAAACTGAAATTTCTCTACACAACAATGGCATTATTTCTTCAACAATTTTTCATTATTTTCGTTTGGAAAATATTTTGGCAATTTATCGAGCAGACACATTTTGTAGGGTATATGTTGATATAAATTAAAAATGAGGAACTTTTTATGATTTAAGGTTCATAAAATAAAAATTATAGTTAAAAAAAGAGGAAAATAACAAATATGCGAAAGCACAAACGCACAAGTAAATATTCAACATACACATGCGTACATAAAAGTATTGCTACACTGAAGTGAATATAAATGAAGTTTTTTTTTTTTGTTGCGTAAAGTTTCATGCAAACGAAACATTCACAGAGATTTTTGACCCTCTTATATAAGTGTTTGGATATGTTTTTTTAATACACTACACCTATGGTATATTAAGTTTGTCAATCCGTTTGTAACGCACGGAAGGTAGTATGGCAGCTAAAAAAAATTATTGTATATTATTTTATTCTTAATTAGCGTTACTATCTGGGTTGATATATCCATTTCTGTATGTCTGTCCGTCTATATGTCAATCTGTCTATTTGTCTGCTGTGTAAATCACGATTACAGGTAAAAAAGCGAGATAATTGAGTAGTATTTAATGCACAGACTACACTATCGATACATATAATGGAATTGAAAAAGGGTAAAGTTTTTTCACAGGTACACCTACAGAATATACAAATAACACATTGAAATCAGTATATTGAGCGAATTCTTTGAGGTATAGTAACTAAAACAATTTCTCACAAACTACGGAACACGCTTTGTACAAAAAGTTGACATATTTTCATAAAAAGGCGTGGCATCTCTCGTTCTCGCAATAACTCTAATATGATACACTGAGGTAGATATTTAAAAAAGTTTATCAATACTAGAAGTGCTTTTGATAAACTCTGAAAAAAAAAACTGATGAGCTTGAACAAAAAAGTGTGGCATCTTCCATGGATACAAACAGTGCATACTCTTGGAGTTTAAGTTAATAGTATGCAATGCATATAATAAGCTGTGAGCAACAGGAAATTTCAAAATTTTATGTTAATGATAATGTAAAAATGGACACGTTTCATACTGCCAACATTTTCTAAACGATCTCAAAAGAAAAGTTTAAATTTCATAGAAAAGATAGGAACTGTTGTGATTACTACTAATAAATAGTTGGCATATTTCGATAAAAGGACGTCCCAAAAATACATAAAACGTAAAATTTTCCAAATTAAGTATTGGACATATATCATCCAGCACTTTATATGGCGGAAAAAACGCGTAGGTACTTCGCATACTTTAATGCGGTGTAGGGTATTTTTTTACAGCAAAGCCGAATATAACACCCATAGTAGTTTTATTTGTGCGTCTGTCAATAAATTTATAAAATTATTGTTGCCACATTAGGGAGGACTTTCCTTGAAGAGAAACTTTAAAAATAATTGAAGAATATGTTTGAGCTGTTTTGTAATTAAAAGTAAGTTGATATTTTTATGAAATGCTTTTGCTAATTTTTAAATTTTTTTTGTAATTTTTTCAGCCTTGACTTTTGTTGATTAAACAACATAAAAATAACATTGTTTTTTATGTAGGCCACCCTAATTAATGTACAAACATAAGAGCAGTTGGAACAATTTGAACAATACAAGCAATAAAACTGAACTTTAAGTGTCATTTGTATGTTAGTGTGTGTGTCTACATTAACTTGAATGTTTTTTTTTTCATAAATTGCGACAATAACGTGTTCAAAATGTTCAAAATAACGTTTTAATATATCTTTTTTATTTTACTTTATTATGCTCATGTTCCATATACTAAGAGATAAAAAAATAATTTACAGTTTTTTTTAAATTTTTAGCAAAAGTATTTTTTTAGAGGGTTGAATTCAATTGATGCGTAGTATGAAAAAAACAACAGCAGTCCTGCAGTGTTTGCATAGCATGACTTCCATAGCAAGTCATTACAAATGTGTGCAATTCATCGGAGTCCTGCTTTTTACTACTTTTAAGTGACGCCATCAAGTCGCCATTTAATTTAATAGCAAGCAATTGAAGTGACTCCCATTTTTGTGTGTGTGTGTGTCTATGTGAGCTGACAATAGTCATGCGAAACGAATACTCAAAAAATGCAAACTTTTGCAATAGTTATATGAAAGAACATATGTAAAACTTTAAGTAGCTACGAAAAGTATGCAACAAATTTTTATAGTAATACCTTTTTAAGTGTTATTGCATTATGTTGCTAGGAGTTGAGTTGGTGTTTAGTTATTTGTAACAAAGTGACATTTATGGATTGAAGTTGATATTTTGATAAAATTGTGTTAACTTATGATAAGGTTAAAATAAGACAGGAAAAACAGGCTTAACATTTTATGAAAAAATTAAATCCTTTTTGCTGATTTAAAAAAAATTTTGTGTTTAAATTTTGAACTCTCAAATTTCTTAAACTTTCTTACATTTTGTAAATTTTCTCTCTATTTTTTTTGTGCTTATTTTTATGCAAAGCTCTTTTAAATTCTTCGACTTCAACTAAATTATGCAAAATACGACAAGTACTTTGCAATGGCAGCCGAAATTTTGCATCCTTAATGCGTTTCTTGTACAAATGCAACAAAAACAGAATCAACTGTGTCACCAACAACTTTTTCTCTGAAATATAAAATGGAAATTCAGCAGGTGATTTGGCAGCATTTTCTTCTTTTTTTTTACGTATATGCAGTACTTTCTTCATATGCAAAAAGCAACGACGCTTGGCTCCTTTTTTTTTTTGACTTGAAGTCAACTAAATGTATGCACGAAAAAAAAGAAATCATAAAAAAACTATATAGAAAATAAAATAAATATCTGAAAAGTTCGTAAAATGCAGGAAATGCAGCACCAGTATCAAGTATATGAAACTGAATTTGTCTGATACGGTTCATGTGTGTTTTTAACTGCTACTGATTTGAATTGTCGTTGACGACAAGTTTCACTATAAATTTTTTCCTCCCAATTTCAATATTGAAAAGTTGCACTTTAAGCGAATTTCGTAAATTGAAATATCGCTCAGTAGATTGTCGTAAATCTTTTACTTCTTATTTTTACTTTAAGTATAGAAAAATTTGGCAAGCGATATATGCTCTACTTTAAAATAGTCAGCCATTATAAGGGCATGGACAGCCATCATAAGGGCATAGAATTCAGAATTCTCCTTTTAGCATAAAATAGTTTTTAACTAAATCAATAATAATTAAAATATTTTTAAAGGTTTACTTTAAGAGTAATACATACGTTTAACCTTGAAAAATTAACAATAAAATGTGCTGAACGAACAAACAGCTTCTTAAGCTCTAAACTAACTAAAATACTGAAAACTAAGGAATAGCAGTCAATAGACGTTATAAACTGGAGCCCTAACTTCAATTCAACTTCGCTTTTACTTTAATTTATCTTCACTTTAATTTCGCAATTTAAATGGAATTTATCTTTACCTTTACTGAACTGAACTTCAACTTCACCTCAGCTTCACTTTAATTTTGAAAATTGCTTTTTTGGCAATGGAATTTTCTTCTATTCCTCGTAAATTTTTTATGAAATCTTATAATATGTATTATTCGAACTATAGTATGTACATTTTTGTTTTTGCATCACTCTAAAATTAGTTAGCTTACTGCACTACACTGCACTTTAACTAAATGACATCTTGATTTTATTTTGAGAAAATTGATTGACTTACATTCATTTAACATGTATCAGGAATAACTTCTTAGATTATGTAAAAAAAAACATAAAATTACATTTAAAAATTTAACAACAAAAAATTAGCATTTGTATCGCTAATAATGCACACGGAAGAATGTGTAAATAGCAAAAGAAAAGCAAAACACACACAAGATCGCCTCAGGGAAATTACGCAAAACTCAATTTAATCGAACTCAAATCCATTGAAATTGAATTGTGTGCATTTGTTCACTGTGTGTGTGTGTGTTGTTATGCTACATAAATGCGAGTACAAAACATGCATCAATTGATGTGGCAACACTGCCACATAGTGCAATGGAGGCAAAGCGCTAGAATATACGATAAAATATGAAGGGAAGTGAATAGAGAAAAATGTGAGCACTTTCATATTTACCGACGCTTAAAAATGAATTTTGTTTTTTTTTTCCTTTGTTTTTTTTTATTCAATATTTACACTACTTCAATTCATGCTTGGGAAATTCTATATCAGCATTTCCTTGTTATCATGTTTTATATATATTTTTATTTTCTCTTTTTGTTTTGTTTTATTTACAATTTTATTTTGTTCCACCTACAAATTTGCTGCAGGGTGCAATATTTTGATATCATTGTTTGCTACAGTTGCTCTGTTGCTGCTACTGCTATTGCTGTATGCAGTGGTGCATTGTTTGTTTTATATTTCACATATTTTATTAATGGCTTTTGTAGATATAAACAAAAGGTAATAGGAAAGTAGAGAAATTTGAGCATTTGAGGGTTATTGTTGAAATTAATGCGCTGGAAATTCACGTAAAGTATTCAATTACCAAAACCATTACTTTTAAAGAATTTTCCAAGTTACTTTTGAGAAGAAGTTTAATTGAAATTGTAGCTTAGCCCATACGATGAAAACACGTATATAGTATGTTGTACTTATGATAAGGTTACTGATACATGGATTGAAGAAAAACTTCATCTAGTGAGAACTATCTAAGCTTTTTGTTAAAGACTGTGAAAGTATATATAGCTATTTGTTTACGAAGCCCAGTTCTATTAATAAATCTTAATGTCTTTAAACTTTATCATTTTTTTTATGTGTAAGTGTTTTTTTGTATTTTTTTTGGAAATATTTGTTTTTATTTACAATTCTAATTACTTATTTCTCACTTCTACTTTCAAACATTTAACTTTAAGCCACAAAAGTAAAAGGTTTCATCATTTGAGTGCAATATTTATTTTTTGGTATACTTTGATTATTTTTTTGGTTATAATAAAATACAGTAAAATTTAGAAAAGTTTTACATTACAATAAAATTAAAATTGTAAAACAACAACTGTAACAAGAGCAAAACTTTACAAAGTTAAAGAACAAGAAATACGCAACTTGGTACCTAACTTTAGTTTCCAAAAAACAAAACTAAATAAAAATTCGTTATGCGCTTTTCAAACAAATTTTGAAAACGAAAAGTGTTGGTTGGCTGGTTGGTGGCTTGCACGCTTAAAGATTCAAAGTGAAAGGCCAAAAGTTATAAAGTGTTTAAAACTACTTAAATGTTGCTTTTCCATAAAAATTTTGCTTGCAGCTTATTGTTGTATTAATCTTTTGTAAGGCAATTGCTTAACTTCTACAGCTGACGAGTTTTTCAAGCCTTAAAAAAAAATTTAAGTTCTTGATATTTATTTAAAGGAATAAATGATAAGTTTTGCGTTATAAATGAAATGTTATACATAAGTGATGAGTGATAAAAGAAAAGTAGCAAAAAATTTGCGATAAAATCCATCTGGATATACCAATCCCCATTTCAGACTTTTTACTTATCAGTTATATATGAATACTTGTAACTTATCACTTACATATAGCTAAAGTCATTAATTTTTTCAGATTGCAGATATATAACTCATAGCTTATTTTAAATCTAAAACTTCATCAATTGCCATACATAATTCATCACTTATAAAATTTAAATATTCACTTATCGCGTAGTTATCAATTATCTCACGTAGCTTATCAGTTATGACTCAGCACTAAAATGTTTGTATGTTTGAATATTTATATTTTATCACACAAGACTTATCACTTATTTTCTTGCAACACCAACACGTTATCGCATATTACTTATCAGTCATAGCATATCGTTTATTCTGAGGCTGTTACAACTTTTCAATAATCACTTATTCTTTGTCTCCTTTTTCGATCTCTATCCGTATTTTAAAATCTTACACTTATCAATTACCATCTGAAATTTTTTATTTATCAATTATGAAATGAAGCTTATCAATTGACACATATCACTTATCATATATATTTGTCATTTTTAACTTATTCATGCAGAGCTTAAAACTTTTGAGTAATAACTTACCAGCCATCACTTACAACTCTCCACTTATAAAACAAATGTTATCATTTGTCCTCTCAATGCATTACTCATGTACAACTTATTTCTTATAACTTATCAAATATTACATTCATGTCATCTTGATGTGTGACAAATCATCCTGTGATTATCGCAGGTCACTTGTCTCATGTTATTTATGGTATATCACTTATCTTATGCTAAAAACTTATCAATTATCACTAATTCCTTATAATTTTCGATTACCACCTACAAACTATCCCTCTTCACTTAAACAAAAACTAACACTACCTATTATAGCTTATAACTAAACACTTATTTCTTATCAATTTTTACTTGCCGCATACTATTTACAACTTATCACTTTTCACTTGTTGTTCATCACATTCCCAATCATCAATTATCTCCTAAAATTTATAAATTCTTAAGTTTAAGTTCTCTGCCAAGTTTTTTTTGGCTATGTCCACGATCTTAAAATAAAACTGCAACACACCTCTCACCCATCACTTTGCAAAGACGCTCAACATCTAATATTGCATTACTCTTTCACTACTCATCGTAAATTTATTTTTACACGGTACTGCTTAGACTTCGAATTAATGCCACCAAGTAGTGCGGCACTTTTAACATTAAATTGAATTTTAAATGAAAGTTTAATGCGCGCTGCCAGGAAAACCGAAAAAAAATAAAACACAACGAGGTTAACAGAAAAAAAAAGAAAAATGAAAATATTGCGCAAAACATCGCGCAATTTTCAAGCAACTTTTCACCGGAAGAGGTTGTTAAAAAATTTTGCAGAAAAGTGCGGCAACCTCACGAAATCCACAACTAAAAAACAACAATATAAAGCAATAAAAAATAGAAGAAATGAATGTAGCAAAAACTCACACTTTGGCGCAAAAAGCAACACAAAAAAAAACAAGAAAAAACCGCTAAAGAAACGAAATCGTGTAAAAGAAGCGCAAAAAAAAATGGGTGTAGAAAAAAATATTTGCTGCTGGCTTGCAGCAGAAGCTTCTGGTTTGAAAAATCTGTTTGCAGCAAAAATGAAAATGCAAATCACAAAAAAAAAAAAAAAAATGAAAATGGTGAAAAATCCCACACATAAAAAGGTAGAAAACTTAAATACCAAAAATTTGCTTTGAAAAAAATTTAAGATTTCAAGTTGGTCAAGTACAATCAAACAAGGCGCTACATTCTTATAAAAACGACATTAATTTACTTCCAGCATATCTTATTCATTAAAATCGACTGAGAAATTGCAAAGATATTGGCTTAGCCACATAATTATAATTGAGTTTAGCTGCTACAGCTATTAGCCTTTTTAGCTATAAAGCTTGAAGTTTATCATTGCTTGACTTAAGGCAGCGTAATACTTTACTTCAACTCGAGCGTTAATTTTTCAAAATGGCTCTGGTTCAAAAGCAAAAGTCACAGTCATAAAGATTCATCCTCGCTTTTCTTCTTGAGCTCATGACTACGAAGGAGTTTTTTAGCTAAAGCACTATCATTGTATCACTTTTTGCTTTTGACAGATTTGACGTACTTTTTTCTACGGTCTTTGATTTTATGGCTGCATATTTTTCTTCAAAGTAGGGAGGAAAAAATTCAACTGTTTCAGCCTTGTATTTAAAGGAGAGTTACTAATAAGAAGTTTCTAGAACCACAAGAAGCCTTCTTGAAACTCTTGCATTTATGGTTCTTGAAAAAGCGCGAGCTGCGGAAAGTATAAAAGGATGGCTAAATAGATTGGAATAGCTTGGGATAGACATGATTTCGGGAAGTAAGTAAAAGAAAAATTGATGTAGGAGCCCAAGAGTATAAGCGAACGACTTTCACGATTTTCAAAGTAACTTTGCTAGCTTTTATAACTACAAATTCATTGGAGGAAATTGCTTAACAAAATGTAGTCTCAGAACTCCAATATCAAACAAATTTAGCATATACACAGCTATGGCAAACAAAGTCACCAAATCAACATACAACGCTCAATATATGTAGCGCAAGTAGCAGAAAAATATAAAAAATTTCATAAAACTTCTGCTGTTTCAATTGCTGTTGCTGGCAGCTGTGCAGAGAAGAAACCGTTTAAAATAGCGAAAAGTGCTGCTGCCAACTTTAAAGAGTTGGTTGAAGTGAAGAAGAAATAACAAAAATAGAAAACAAAATTCACAAACTTTAATATTTGCGCTCTTATGCAGACTTCCGGCTTGGTAAAAAGTCATCAAAAAAAGTATGTTGAGAAGGAAAACTTTGCTTTACTTGAAACTGGAAATTTTTTGCTATGATGTTGTTCAGGAAAAATCTAATCAAGGCAATTGTGGCAACATGCATGCATGGGTTTTGAAAAATAAAACTTTGCTTGTATTTGAAAACGAAATTGGAATGCCTCTTGACAATTTTTAATTTAGACCATACTATGTATCTATTTGTAGAGCTTAGCTACTACAGTTATAAGGCCACTTAGCTATTTAGCTTGATGCTTTTAAATGAAAAAAAGGAATACACATAATTTTTTTAATTTTCAAGATTAATTTTTAATAAGATTTTAAGCTTCAATTTCACTAGCTAAAAAGGCTAATAGCTGTAGTAGCTGAACTTTTAACTCTGTTTTAAATTGATTTTTAATTTTTATTGATTCATTTAATTTATATATGTATCCAAAGAACTCTTAAATACATTCTAAATATAACTAGGATTGAAACATACAAATTTTGAAACAGAATTGTTGGAAATTTTAATATAATATACAACTAGGCAACAAAATACATTGAATTTGTTTGTATCATTAAAATTATATATGTAGCTTCTTAAAACTGTTTTCCTCACATTCTGAGATTTTTTTCTTTGCTTTTACATTTTCTGTTTTCTGCTTTTCCAATTTTTTTTTGTTTCTTTTTTTTGTTCATTAAAAGGAATTTATATCATTATCTGCGACTTTTCGTAATTTCTCCTTGCGTTGATATTTTTTTATTATTTCCCATGAGCATAATATTTGGGGTATTTTATTTTTTTTTTTTTGAGAAAATGTATTAAGAAATTTTTTTTTCAGTTTTTTTTAAATCTTTTTTCTTTTATTTTTTCGCTGTTGTTGTTGACTTGCTTTTTTGAATGAAATCTTTAAAAATGGTCAAGGACAGTCAGTTTCTTTTGCCATGGCTGTAAAGCAGCACAAAGAAATTTTAAATATGAATTTGCCAAAAGTATGAGACAGCATTTTTTAATGGTCATTTGTAATATTTTCTAAGGCGGATAATTATTTCAGATACAAATAAAGTACGAGTAAGCTTTAGGTCAAGAAAATAATTGAATATTTTATTTTCTTCCATAGTCATGCTTATTTTTTTATATCTTAGTCAGTTCTCATTTATGTTACCTTTATAAGAAATAATTCTGTATGACTAAAAGTTTTGAGTTATGTAAGACTTACGATACTTGGATAAATATCAGAACTACTCCTTTAGCGTTAGCAAAATCGAACAGGGTATTATTACTTAAGCCCAGGTTTGTTGACTACTTTGGTGGCAATAAATTGATCCACTTGGTTCAGCCAGCCCATTAATTTTTGATTTAGAAACTGGGCTCTAAAGATAGGTACAGGCATACTTGTTATGTGTTGTGTGACACACAGTTGTTGTCGGTATGCTTACAAAAATAGCACAAGAAATAGAAAAGGAAAAAAAATCCAGCATTTTTTTGGTCTCAGGTAATAAAATTTTACAAATTTTAATGCCAATTAAAAACAAAAGCAAACAACTTCAACTCGAGACAAGCTAAAGGTTCCAAAGGACACGTAGGCATATGCAGGTAATTCAACAAACTCAAGGTTATCTTCTTAAAGTCGAGGAACTTTGGTAATCCTATATAGAATAGTTATCCCCACATACATGTAAGTATTTCTACCACTACGTTTGATTTGAAATTAAATTTGTAAGTTTTGTTATTAAGTGTGAGGCGGTAGACTGTATAACGCAAGGTCTCTATTTGCAGATGCAACTTGAAATACTATTTGGCTCCTAAGTGCGTAGTTGTACCAAGTAATTTGAACACAATTTTTTCATAACAAACTTATTCGAATCGATCCGTAAATAGCCTTGTTGTAATATCGACAAGAAATACTTTAGCGATTTGATCTACAAATGATTTCACTAAGTTTTTTAAGTGATATCTTCAAAAAAAACGTTCACAATAATAACACAACAAGAAAAAGCACACAAAAAAGGTTTTCCAAAAAAGGGTAATTTTCTTTAGAGCGCAAAGTCAAAAAAATAAAAAGAAAATTTTTATGCCATAATTCCATATAAAAAGATTTTCTTTTCATTGCAAGATTTTCATTTGAAATAAGAAACCCTTTTGTCCGTAATCGCATAGAAGCATATAGGAAAAATTGGCTTAAGAACTTTGCATGAAATTTTATTTTCATATTTTCACCTCATGTCGTTGATCTGCTAAGGAATAGAAAATCCCTACAAATTCCTGCATAAATTGTGTAAAACAGAGGAATCAAAACAAAAACACACCTACATAAACAAACAACAAGCTATACATGCGCACATAAGCATAAACACTTGTAAGCACATATACTTACACAAAAATCACGTGATTAGCAATACAAATATATCATCAAAAGTACCTATGTATGCAGATGGAAAAACAATAAAGCATGCCCGTAGAGAGTAGAAATGGTAATAATAGCAAGAAGTGCAATAATATCAACAACATATCTCTGCTTGTGACAACAATAATAGAAATATCAGCAACTGAAGCGATAAACGACAACAGCAAATAGGAAAATGAGAGAAAGAAACAGCAGCAACAACTTGAAATAATCAACTTAACAAGCAATTTTCTAATGTATTTATTATTATTTTTCTTCTTCATTTGTATTTGTGTCTGATTTTATATTGATACCCAAGATAAGAACCTGTTGTGAGTAGCATGCTGCGCCATCCCTGCTGGAAATATTGGCATGAGTCCTAAAAATCTGAAAGATTTCAATAAGTGACTTATGTGAATAAGTATGCGCCATTAAATGGCTGCTTTAAAAGTTAAAATACTTCTTGTAAATACTTTAAAAGTTAAGAACTATTTGAGGCTTAGAACTGTTCAAAAATTTTCTTCGTTAATTTTTTTTGAATGTTAATAAAGAAATCGTCAAGAAACTTTCGTAAAAATGCCACCTAGTTATACCCTACCCAGAGGGTATATTCACTTTGTCATTCCGTTTGTAACGCATAGAAGGGGGCGTGGCAGGTATGGAAAAGTATATATATTCTTGATCAGCGTCACCACCTTAGTCGATATAGCTATGTCCGTCTGTCTGTCTGTCTGTCTGTCTGTCTTTCTGTCCGTCTGTCTGTCTGTCTGTCTGTTTGTATGTCTGTCTGTCTGTCTGTCTGTCTGTCTGTCTGTCTGTCTGTCTGTCTGTCTGTCTGTCTGTCTGTCTGTCTGTCTGTCTGTCTGTCTGTCTGTCTGTCTGTCTGTCTGTCTGTCTGTCTGTCTGTCTGTCTGTCTGTCTGTCTGTCTGTCTGTCTGTCTGTCTGTCTGTCTGTCTGTCTGTCTGTCTGTCTGTCTGTCTGTCTGTCTGTCTGTCTGTTGAAATCAAGTTTACGGGAAAACTAAGAAAGCGAATTCAATGAAATTTGGCACACAGGTCACACCTTCTTGCAAGCTGCTAAAATATAAAAATGGGCGAAATCGGTTGGCGGCCATGCCCTCCGCCATACTCTATGTAAATATACCCATGCTGCGATTTTGATGAAATTTGGTGATTTGTTGAAGATGAGAACAAAATTAAGATTAGGTTTATTCAATATTCTGGGAAAATTTATTGAAGGTCGTGGCACAGCCTACAATATTTATAAACGTTATAAAAAGAGAACTAACAACGCAATCGCTATGAAATTTAATATGGCAGACATACTCGCTAAAAATTGTCTTGCAAAATTTTGGTACAATAGTGCCGTTGGATGTGGCACCTCCCATATAATCAAAAAACGTTTAATGCTATAGATAGTGTGCTATAAGAGTAATCTTCATAAAATTTTGTGTACAGGTGCCGGTTACTATAAGCTATGAAATTCAATGAAACTTGACAAGATTGCATCAGTGGGCATGGCACCTCCCTCATTAACATAAAGTTGTAAGTGCTATTTTAAGTGAACTATTTGAGCAATTTATCTGAAATTTGATGTAAGTGGTGAAATAGCAACAGTGAGCATGGCACCTCACATTCAATTAAAATACCTTAAGTGGCATAACTATCGAAATATATGAGCAATCATACTGAAATTTGGTGTAAGAAGTTTGTTTATGGAAGGCTATTTTTGGATCAAAATCGGACTGAATTCTACCAGTGGATGTGTCACCGCCCTAAATTTTAAGAATAATTACGGCACATATCGCAAACTATACAAGCTATTGTGCTAAAATTTGGTTTAAGCATGTCAATCACGAATATCATTTATTGAAACAAAAGTGGGCGGAATTGGAGAAGTGGGCGTGACATATTTCGTGTTTTTCATTTCTATTCTTTTTCTTTCAACGTTTCCCATATTCTTTTGACATTTTCAGTTTTTTCCAACACTTTTCAACATTTTTGAACCTTTTTACATTATTTTCGACTTATTCAACCTCCTGAACATTTTTTTAACATTTATTTAAGAAGTACTTTTAATGCAGTGTAGGGTATGTGAGTTTCGGCCTGGCCGAAGATAACACCTTTACTAGTTTTATTTTAAAAATGGTACATTATTTTCGATATATTTTTTAAAAACATATTTGAATATTCTATTAGACGCAAAAAAAATTTAAAAAATGTTCCCAAAAATAATTTGTTATTAAGAAATTATTGCTATGATTTTTTTGAAAAAAGTTGAATGAGGTTGAGATACTCGAAAAAAGTTGGAAAAATGTAGAAATCAAATCAAATAAGAAAGTTCGAAGAGGTTGAAAAAGTCGAATAAATATCGAAAATATTGAAAAAGTTGGAAAATTTTGAATAATATTGAGTTGGGAAGAATTTGGCGATTTGGAGTTTTCGGTATTAATACGGCTGCGTATCAATAACGTTTAGAATTGTATGCAAATCTTATTGAATGATCCCAAATAGACATTAGTTTCGTGAAAAAAAAAAATCAAAAAGGTACTACACATTGATCGTTTTGTTCCATATTTTACACCGCTCACCTTGACACTAATTAAATTTCAACTATTTGTTTTAACTGTTTTTACCATTAAGAGAAATTGAACATGCGATTAAATAGTTGGCACTTGATATTGTGCCTTTGGTGCGTTTTTTCAACGCGCGCCGAAAGTACGCTCGTGTGAACCAAGCCTTAGTTCACATGAGCATTTTCCACAACCAGTGTTTCAGCATAACTCCAGCGTTAATAAAACCTGCGTGCGCTTCAACGCATGTTGATGTTGTAGCGCATTGCATATAATTTTATGTTAAGCTGATACGAAAGTTAACTATCGCGCGTTGAAAAAACGCTCTTTTGAACCGAGAATACACATATGCACTTGTCAGTAACAGTTGGCAAACTTGGCAAACTCAAAATCAACTTGCACATCACTGAAAATCTAAGTCGAATGCTAGTTATCGATCTGTGTGCGCGTCACTAACAATCGCAAAGTAACGGTACGTGCGTGTTTGTTTTCGGCATTTATGTTTGGTCTATAATTTTTGATAATTTTCCTTAAGTTTTCTAAGTGCAGTTGCTATGCATTTCTACACATCTAATCTGCTGTTAAATTAAGAAGTGATAGCGAAATAATATTTCTCAAAAAATGTGTAAAATGAATGAAATTGTAAAGTAAAAACTACACAAAAGCGCAGCAGGCAACGATGTCGCAATTGATTGTGTTGTTGTTTTCGTGCAAAAACAAATTTTGGAAGGTTCACGCTGCGTCCACGTCGGCAGAACCAATGTTTGTGTTTGCAAATTATTTTTTTGCATCCAAACTAGTCCCGGAATCAAGCAGCTAATTTCACATTTGTGACGTTCGAGTTGGAAATTCTTTTCGGTGAGTGCAATATTACTGTTTGTAGTTTCCTTGTTGAAGACACCACCACCTGTAAGTGGTGAGCACTAATTCTCTGGATTTCACTATGCAGTTTTTTCTTCAGTTTTCGTTGTCTTTTTTTCTTAAATCATCCACAGTTTTTCGTCTAGGATTATCATTTCTTAGACTGAATATTTAAACAAAAGCATCTAAGGTAAGTGTACGATATTCCGGCCTAGTACAATATTACGGTCTATTACTTTTTGAGCTATTAAATAAGAAAAGTATTGAATATACCGCGAAATAAAGTAGCAAGACATCATCTGTGATATTCTGGAAACCAAAATTCTTACTTTACTGAACGTTATTTTTAGTTTGTAAATGATAAATATCGTTTTGAATGGTCCGTCGACACCAACTCGTCTTTTGAGAGAGTTGTGCTGGGTGAAACTACAACGAATTGTAACAGTCTTTATAAGGATATAAGAAGTGATAAATAAGTATATTCTTATAGTGTTCTGGTTTTTTACATTAATTATGGTTATCATTAGTAACTAATAATAATTTAAACCCGTCATGGTGTGTTTTTATCATTAAAAAAAACGTTCTTTTGGCGAACGAAATTACGTTCATGATTTTATGAGGCTTGTACATTATTCCGTTCTTGGAACGGAATTAGGATATAGGATTGAATATTTTTTTTATGTTTAAAATAAATTTTCACAAATTAATTAATGGAATTATTGTGTTAACAAACAAAGCACATTACTAAAATACGCCTGAGATAGTTACGTACCAATATTTTTTGAACCAAATCATTATAATTTAAGTTTTAAAAAGCAAATATTGCTGTGATTATAAGAGAATCTGTTCTCTGCCTGACTTTTTAAATTCATTATTATTTATATGTAATCGCAGAGTTTCATATCTTGCTGTTATTACATTGAAAGTTATCAGTTTTACAAATCATTTCTATGTTGAGTACTTGAAATATATTTTATGTTGCATTATTTATTATTCGATTCTTTAACATAGTTAAAGTTACATATACCTAATTGTGTCTACATGTATCGCAAAACTATAATTTTTATAAATAGACCGGAATTAAGGACTCATTAGAACGGAATTAGTCGCAGCGTGAAATTCTGAAGGACGGAATTAGAGACAATAAAAGGATTTATAAATTTATTAATAACAAATATAAACTGTGATTTAATATACATGAAATGCATAAAATTCAAAACACAACAGCTATATATTTATAATCAGATATTTGCTAAATGATTACTTTTATTCTAATAATTACAAAAAAAGTCTAAGAGTGTAAAAAGCCTTAATTGTCCGGAATATGGTACATTTACCTTATTTTAGAAAATTTAACTTGGGAAAGGCTGAATTGAAATGAATATCACCATATATATAATCAATTTTTCTTAAACATAAGTTTGGTTTATATATTAGTCACCAATTTACACATTTCCTGCTCGAAAACTTTAAATATAGTTTTGCATTTTATGCCTTTTTACCCAGCGGCAGAGATATTTCATTTATAAAATGCCTGTGGAATCTACAAATGGAAAATTGATTTTGACTCCAGAGCACATCACATTGCACAAACTTAAAGATATAAAGCAAAATGTTTGTTGCATATGAGTTTCTAACAAATATACAAACAAATATATGAACATATTAAATTTAATTTGCTGTTCTTTGTGAAATTAACAAGACTAAAGTGGATGCAAAATTATCTCTAAATTAATCTTACAATACAAATGTAGTATTGATTAAAAGTTAATCCGAACCTTAATAAAACTTCCACTTAAAAAATTGACTCCTCATAAAGTTGGCTATGCATGAACAACTTTATTTTTTGTATCACCCTTGAATAGTTAATATTGCTATCAATGGTCAATAGCTATCTTGAATTGGATACTACTTAGCCAAAAAAGTTGTTTGTTGCTTACGAAATTAAGTACATAGTTGCCCATAAGCAAAATAAGATTGAATTTATTGAACTTACATTTTCCATTGATTAAGATATTTATTATGTCATGTGCAAAGATAATATTTTATTAAAAATTTCAAAAAATCCATCTTAACCCTTTGCTGGCTTTAGAACCCTTAAGACTTTGACTTTTAATAATTGAATTGTCGTTTAAAGTTTAGTAATTTTACTTCTGACTGGGAAATAAACGTGTACGAATACACTGCCACTTTTTAGATGGACCAGGAAAACTTGTAAAACTTTCCTGGTATGTTTAATCCCTCTTGCCTGAATTTTTCATAGTCAGAAGCTCTTCTGAAATAGATCTTCTTAAATCTTTGACAGTGATTTTATCATATATCATCCCATGCACAAAATAGGCACTGATAACTGATATGTCTTAAATGACTCGAAAGAGCTTGTGGCATCACCTTGGCGATCATGTAGAACACATAACGCTTTTAAACGATCTATAGTGTCTACTGGCACTTTTTTTGAATTGTGGTCTTTTAAAAGTTTTCAAACCTTACTTCAGATTTAGCACTTTCTATGCTCGAGACAATGATGTTCGCATTATAATGCAAATAAAATGTAAATTTAAAATCTTTTTTGTCTCTTCACTTCCAAGCTCGAACCTTCATATAGCTACATATATTCCCCTCGTTTTAGTCCAGAATAAATTTATAGTTTGTCAGTACGTCTGCTACAGTTGATATAGATTATTTCATGAGTTCTTTCGCATACATTCAGTTTAAAATTTTTCTACCAAGGCATCGGTAAAAATTATTGCCAAAAAAAAGTCAGGTTTGGTTTCCTTTTAAGCATTACATTTCTAGACACGGCATTGATTTCTTGTTTGGAAAAATTCTGATCGTGAGAACTGTAGTACCGATGTATGAAGCCTTCACATTATAATTAAAATTCTAAAAAGCCGCATGTGATTTTGTAATATATAGTTACATATATATTCGTATTCACATATAACTTAAAAGCTGTATAACTAAGAAAAAATCATTTTAGATAAAAATTTCCTCAAAAAAATCTCATGAGATTAAAAAGTTTGAACTTTTTTATTTGCAAATTTCTTCCTAAGCACTTCTAGCTATTTAGTCGCATGCGAATTGTGAATGAGTGTTATGTTTATCTCTTGCGAGTTTTTAATCACACGGCCATGCTGGAAACGGACTTATTTATATCTGCAGTTGTAGTGCTACAAGATATCTTTTAAATGAAATTGTCATATATTATTTAAAAACTATTTAGAACTGAAAAAAAGGCCAATGTAACGTTAACTTTGAGTGCGTATTAAGAGACGCATGCGATTAAAAAATCGCATTCAACTTAATTTTTTTTTGTGGCTAAAAGCTACAGATAAAATTAAAGCTTACATAAGAATCAAAAGTCGCACACAACTAAAAATTTTACTGCGACTTAAAAATTATTTGCAACTAAAATGTCGCATTCATTTAATAAGTAACTAGTTTACGAAAGAATGTACATTAAAATTAAAAACTGCATTAAAGAAACAAGAAATGTGCTCTTGTATAAATAGTTCTTGGTAGTGTAGATTAATTTAAATTAAATGATTTATAAATATTAATTTTAATGTTTTCGCATAAAATTTTTCATTGTGCTATGCAAAGTCACAAACTACGTAAGGGTAGCTAAAAATATATTTTCTATAAATACATGCGATCCGCATAGAGACTTAAGTATTTTTTTTAAACCTTAGACTTAAAAACTTGAATAATGTCAGTTCTCCTAACACTACTAACGCCAGTACTACTCTTCTTACTTGCACTTAGCTTGTTTTTAATTTATTATATACCATATCGAATGAGCTACTGGAAAAGATTTGGCATACCACACGATAAACCGAGTTTGCTATTTGGTAATCTAAAGGGTTTAAAAACAAAATATCACTTAGAGGATATCTATTTGCGTTACTATAACAAATACAAAGGCACTGGACCATTTTGCGGTTTCTATCATTATCATACACCTGCAGCCTTTCTACTCGATCCGCAGTTAATTAAAAATGTGCTGATTGAAGAATTCGACAAATTTGCTGATCGCCCACTTTATTACAACGAAAAAGATGATCCACTTTCAGTCCATCTTATGACAATTCCTGGTTGCAAATGGAAACAGCTACGCTCTCAGTTGACACCAATTTTTTCGGCGAATAAACAAAAACTTTCACTTCCTTTTGTAATGAAAGTTGCAAAAGAATTTGTCAGCATTGTCAATGAAAAGTTGGGCAAATCACGCACGGTAATTGACGTTAAAGAACTTTTCAACGGCTTCACTATCGATGTAATTGCAACTGTCTTCTTTGGCAAGGAAGTCAATTGTTTGCGTAATACAAATGAAACGTTTCGTCCTATGGGTTTACGAGCGATACGCGAGCAGAGAATGGGAAAATTTCAAAATTTATTAGCTGCTTTTACAACAAACTCTCATGAATTAGCGCGGAAGCTTGGAATAACTGTCATACCAGCTGATTGTTCAGCGTACTTTCAGAGCCTTGTAGAAAATACGGTCGCCTTTAGAGTGGCACATAATATGGGAAGAAATGATTTGTTAGATGCTCTGATTGAGTGCAAAAATAATTCAACTGAAATGGAGAATCCGCCGTTAACCTTTGAAGAGATGGCAGCACAATGTTATGGTACCTTCTTGGCTGGTTATGAGACAACATCAGCAACGGGTAGCTTTGTTTTGTATGAGTTGGCGCTGCATCAAGATGTGCAGCAAGAGTTGCGTAACGAAATCAAAGAAGCTCTAGACAGACATGAACAAGAATTCACTTTTGAATGCATTGAGGAACTAGAGTACATGAATCAAGTGATATTTGGTATAATATACGATTTTGATTATTTGGAAATTATCAGTTACTCCTTTTTTTTCCAGAAACTTTGCGTATTAACACTATTAATCCAAGCATTTTACGTTGTGCTCTTGTTGATTATGCTGTGCCTGATGCTCCTGATTATATTATTGAGAAAGGCACCATGATAATCATACCCGCCGCAGCTATAAACAAAAATCCCGAATACTTCAACAATCCAAATACATTTAATCCTGATAATTTTTCACCAGAAAATGTACGAGAACGCGATACTGTTGCTGCGTTGTCTTTTGGTGTGGGTCCACGCAGTTGCATTGGCATGAGTTTTGCTCAAATGGAGTTACGCCTAATATTAGCAATGTTGTTAAAAAATTTCAAATTTTCGCTAGCTGTTGAAACCGCAGTGCCCTTTCAAGTTGATAAAAGCAAAAATATATTAGATTCTGTAGGTGGTATTTTATTAAAAGTTGAGAAAATAGCGAATTAATTGACTCAAAGTTTTTGGAATAAAAATAAAGTTAAATGCTCTAAATAAAAACAAAAATATAAAAATATATTAGAAGTTGAATTATGGAGGCTATTCGGGTAGGAAATCATGAAACTATTTGCAGTTTTCGACCAAAGTTAACTAACGATATGACAGCTTTAAGAACTTTGAATTATTCTGTACTTATATACCTGGTTTTTCAACCTCCGAAAGTAATCTGATTTCACCGTCTCAATTTGAGAGTGTGTTTTTAGTGCTGTGTGATTCAGAGAAACTTCAACCAAGAATAATCGCACCAGTACGCTTATTATAAATAAATTCCATCTCATCACTCAATATTGTCAAAGCACAAAAATTTGGCACATTAATTTGTTTTATTAGCACCGAGGTGTATACGTGTGACCATATTTACTCATGTATATCTGCACACACTGCTAAAATCACATGAGCAGCAGTTTGATTCAGCTTTAATTGGAAAATACCACAAGAAAATAGAAAACGCGAATCAAAATTTACAAATCGCCTTATAACTTTTTTTAAGATCGATAGCTAATAATATTTAAGAAAGATACAAGAGACTTTAAGTTCCTGGTTTTTTTAATTAAGAATGTATTTAAAATTCTAATTAAATCGAAAAAGATCTTGCCAGACTCTTGTTTTTTTTTTCGAAAAGGAAGATTAAAGAAAAGCGGCTGCAGTTGGTGCAGTTCGTAATGACAAGTGCAATGAAGTGATCGAACATGTTCGAACGTTTTCCATACGCAACGAGTCAAGCTCGAACAACACCAATCGTTTGACTCAACTCATCTTCAGCTCATTCGTTGTCAGTATCATACGATTGCAACTCATGAGTTCTGAGCCACTGGTTTGCTCGAGTTTCGGTTTTTTTTTCATACTGTGCGGCGCACCAAAGTTTTCAGACATAACAGAAACAAAATAAGTAGAACTTTTTTTTAGTATTTGCTTGCATAACCAAAAACTTTAATTATTCATGAAATTATTAAAATTTTTGATTTTTTATACCACCAAGGATAGCCACATTTTTTACAGCCAAATTGTCCTTTATTATTCTACTTTTTGCTTTAATAGAATCCGAATTAGTTTTTGTTTACAATATTTTACTTATAAATTTTATTTTGCTTTTCATTAGAACTGCTATTGATGATATCAATCCGACCCTGCTCAATTGACAGTTTTGGCATCAATAACTTTGAATTGAATTATTTATGCGCCATTATGCTGCTTAAAAAATTAACAGAGTAGAAATATGAAATAATATGTAAAGTACATGAAAAAAAGCAAAAAATTAAAAAAAAAATATATTAAAATTGAATTCATACTAAAAATTAAGGACACGCAAAAACCTTGCGCTATTTTGTTATACATCAATTGATAATTTATTTTTGCGTACTCATGAATGAAACATTTGTATTTCTGCTAAGCGATTGACAATAAAATTTTATAAATATAACTAAACAATATTAATAAATATTAAATTTTACTTTAAATTTTAGCCAACTGATTTTCGAGAATTAAAAGAAATAAGCAATTGATATTCACATGAGTCAAAGCATTTAACTAATTTTTGAAAACTTTAATAAAAATTTTTTGAATAATTTTTAGTTTTTATTTTGATTATTTTCTCCAACGCTTTGTTGGATGACTTTTTAAAAGTAAATAAAGATAAATGAATCAACATTTTCAATCTAAGTATGTAAAAAAAATGCAAAAAAATGCAGTTTTTTTTTTCAGAAAAACAGCCTTCTCCATTATAAATTATTTAATAATAAAAATTAGGTAATATAAATGCCCTACAAAATTTTTGTAAGTGTAACATCTATATATTTAATTTTAATGCATATACCACTTGCTAAAGCAATTCTTACAAATTGTGCTAACACCGCAACAAATTATATTACGTACATGCGCATTATTTCAATTTGATAGTGCTAAATTTGCAACAACAGCAACCAAAAAATATACACAAACAAGCAATTCTTATGCAGAACACACAATTAACACTTTAATAAAATACAACCACTACCACCGTGCTAGCAGTCAGTTGTAACAAAAGGCAACAAATAAATTAACAATTATAATTTTTATGACGCCATTAACACCATGTTATGCTGCACACATGGCCAAGACATAGAAGGAAGAAAGAAAAAGGCTAAAGTAGCAGTACTATACGATGGTAACGGCACACTTTTATAAGCGTAATAACTAACTGTGACTTTTATGCACACAAGAATAACAAAACAAAAAAAAAAAAAAAGAACGCAGACATGGACATAGAAATAAATTGACATTTAACAGCAAACGCATTTAGTATGCGTACACATAAAACAAGGTGTGTAATAGGGAGGCACTTTGTGCTGAAATAAAAATTTTTTCAATATTAATATTCTACTCTGTCATTACAAATATAAGCTTTGAATTGTATTAAAAGCCGTTTAGTAAAAGGTTTCGGTATTCAAACTTCAAATCATAAGTCAATTGGTTAAATAAGAATTTTTTTGCTAGCGGTGTATCTTCTGCGAGCCCAACTCATTAAGAAATGCATTCAAACTAAATACTTTTACGTTCTTATGAACCTATGAATACTGAAATAATTAACTTCTCATAAAAGCGGGAGTGAAACGCTTTATATTTGTACCTAACCAAAATTCTTTGAAATTTTCAATAAGGACCTCTCTACACACACACATTCGCACAAAATTACAAACATGACTAATAAAAACAACTGCATTTTTGTCCAACGATAATGTGGCATAAGAATGTGTTACTTTACTTGTGAGGGTAACAGATACAAATAATAAGTAGAGGTATGCAGCATGAATACTTACTTTTATTACACTAAAGTGCAAAATACTAAAAATAATTTTTACACCATTTATGGGAGCATTTCGGCGTTTATGACTTATATGAAATTAGTAAAATGTTGCTGTTGTCATTCATTTTGAATGTAATAAAAACGCATAAAGTACTTAGGTGCATGAGTTCAGTGCAATATGTTACATTTTGTTGAAAAGAAAGTCGCAGTTTTAAAGAAAAAGTTATCTGAAATGCTAAATATTTTAACATTTTTTGTTCATCTCTTATTAAATGCGTTTCTTTTGCTCAAGAAGCCAACAAAATTAATGTAAAAAAATCTTTAAAAATTATGTTTTGTTTTCTTCTCTTGTTCATACTTTTTAACCTGCTTTCATTAGTTACGATAGAATTTACAATAAAGTTGAGGCAGAAAACTAAAACAAAAAATTAAAAGTCATAAAATCGCATGTTTAATTTTGCGATTCCATTTGACGGCCAAGACTCAAATTTGATATTTTTTTACGTTACAAATGCTGTAATTAAGAAGGATATAGAAAATTGTTTGAAGTTATATCGGGACTTATATAAAATAAATATTAAAAAAATTACTTTATTTCAAGCAAACCACTTACCTACTTACTTACGTAGAGCCTTATTACAAATCTTTCAGTGCTTTTATTTTTATCTTTGTATTCTAAATGTTATTTTTCTATTAATATTATTTTATTTTTTGCAACTTATTCATACAGTCAACGTAACACTTAATGGTCTTAATTAAATATATAACAATTAAATGAAATAAATATAACTCACAATTAAGAGCTACTTAATATCTACCCATACAAAAAAACGGATTTTTTACGGGTTCCTAGCTGCATAAAAATCAATTGTACTTTTGTTCAACAAAATTCATAAATGAGAGAAAAAATATTAATTTTTTCAGCAACAATTAAACTAATTATTAAAATATAATAAATATTTTTTGCGCTGATTTCGTAATCAATTTAATTTATTAAATTTGCTTTTAAAATGATTTATATGATTCAGCTTTAAACCAAATGAAGGCTCTTGATTTCATAGAATTTTTCGTTTTCAATGAAAAATTAAAAGTTGCTCATACGACGCGTATTCAAGTAAATATTTTGTACGAAGAACAATATAAGTTGTGATAATTAGCAGTGCTGAATATTTTATAATTTTTTAATTATATTAATAATTCAAAACTTTAATTACGAAATATAAACCTTAATGTAGCTAACGCAATAACGAAAAATTAATAGCACTTTAAGTTTCAAAGGAAAAACACTTCGTAAGAACTTGTGTTATAATTACTGTGGTACTTTCAACTATTTAATGTGCTCAAGATTTTCCTATTAACTGCCGCATAACAAAGTGTGAAAAAACGTTGCCTAGTTTCGGTCGTATCAAAGTTGTTAAAGAATTTGAAGCGTGAACTAAACATTGCCATTAAAATGTAACGTTATAAACATAAAAATTTAAATAAGATGTAGTCAATTGTGATCACTTTTGAGGAAATAAACCTAATTCGTAATTTTGCAAGATTTTTGATATCTCAGTTTTTGCGTTAATTTCATAAAAGATTCAGCAGTACAACCTGGCAGATTTTTTCGGCTTCTAGCCGTACATTGTTGAGTGAGACAAATGCTGGCAGAAGACAATCTTTGCCTGTTACTCTCGTTCGAGTTAGTGAGGAAACATTTTTCTAAAAAAAATTACGTTTAGCTATTTCTAAAGAAACCTTAATGTAGCTTATTAAATTCGAAATCGTGTAAGCGGAAAATTCGCCGAAATCGATTCACGTAATATTACAAGCTAAATAAAGAAAATTTTATTTTCGAATACGACTTGTTAAACTAAATTTGTTTCGAAAAAATTGATAAGTAGTTTATTTGATTAAATTTAGAACAATAAACTGTTGAGTTCTGCTCAAAATATTAATACTTCGAAACAAAACTATGGATTTTATATTAACATTAACTTAAATTACTAGCATATAATAATATTAATATTTTCTTTCTACTTGCTGCTCCACAATACACAAATTAAATGAAATTTACATTTGTTTTCCTTATTCGAGCAAAATTACCTTCTTACCAAAAATATAATCACAATAACAACAGCAGGAACAGCACCAACAACAGAAAAGAGACAAAATCAAAGAAGAATATTAAATCTGACACAAATTTTAGGGCTGCGACTAATTAGCTAATTGCCATAATTATGCATTTAAGCTAATGCTGACATTGTCAACGTATTTTATGTTGATCTATTTATGCATGTAGTAAGTACACATGCCTGCGTTTAAGTGTATCTATTTGTCTTTGTGTATGTTTGTATATAATGTCACCCATATATTTACATATTCACCAAAGCACAAATTAAGCATACAAATCATGCATTGAAATTGCGGTTTAACTTGAAGATTCAAAGGACTTAGCGGAAAATGAATGCTGGCGCTCGCGTGCATACGGTTGATCGCCACTATTTAAGTGTATTATTGATGCTTAAGCTTAAAACTAGCAGTTACAGTGAAATTTAAATTTATGTCAAATGGAAAATATCTCTGATTCCTACTCGTTTTCTTCACTTTTAAGCGTAAGTGCTCTGATCTTCTGCTCAAAAATTTATCCTCAAGCGGCCATAGACCAAACTTAAAATATTTTTAGCCTCTTAGTGGTTAATAAACTTGGCAGTGAAATATAAGCCATTCCATGTATCAGATCTGAGTTATATATCTTAGTTTATATACAAAGAATAATTAGGTTTTCTGAGCGCATGTTAGTTTTTAGAAAATATATATAATACACTATAAAAAAAAATTTAATTTACGATTTTTTCACTAACAAATTTTTAGAGTGAATTGAATTCTTTTTTCTAAAAGCTTATGTGAGTATATAAACGTTTTTAACCGTTTTTCCGTAAGTTTCGATTTCGTGGCGTGCTCAGCACTTCGGCTTGTCGCATAGCATATTGCAAGGATTACATATATCTTCATCCGTGCAAATATTAAGTGCAAATGATACAAAAATCGAAGCATGCTGAGGACCATACAATTTGCAGCAGATACGCCGATTGAGTACTAAAACAACAGACAATGAACGATGATTTTTCGAACAAAATTATCTTCAACGATGAAGCTCTATAATGCTCTGAAAACACACAAGTCTACACTGAACTGTTTTTTTCGATAACTGATAAATGATTTTGAAATTATTGAGAAATAGGAAATTTGTGGTTAAGCCACATGCAATATGTCACTTTTTCATCTTATTCTGACCCTCACTCATGTTTTCGTCCAAACTTTAGATAAAATTGTGGTTTTTCTTATTGTGTATTCACCAATAGACTTGATTTGAATTTGTGTGCGTATGCAGGCGCACAAGCAATGTTAATTTTCAAAATCATCAAAATCACTCAAATCAGCTTGACGTTGGACTTGTAATCACGATAATTACAATACACACGCAAGCATCAAATACAGACATACAGGCAGTTACATGCCTGCAGTTATACACATGTGTGTGCACTACTACACACACATGCTTAAACTATTTATAGAATAATATGAAGCGACATAACTTCTAATGTCGAAAATATGTTAATAAATTTGTAATTTCAGCATGTTTGGAAATAAAGCTTTAACACACATTTTAGTGTATTAGTGTGTCTATATCTACACGTGTGTGTGTGTGCACTTTTGTAGCCATTTAAGATCCATTGATTTTGCTTGTTAATAATCAGCAATGTCAACGGTTTTGTAGATGCCAC
The DNA here is from genome assembly GCA_963680825.1 of Meiosimyza decipiens. Taxonomy (NCBI): domain Eukaryota; kingdom Metazoa; phylum Arthropoda; class Insecta; order Diptera; family Lauxaniidae; genus Meiosimyza; species Meiosimyza decipiens. The sequence goes on along the minus strand of OY804261.1, from coordinate 6,639,909 downwards.
AAAAAAGTTTTCAGAATTTAATAAAGGGTAATATAGTCAAAGAGTAGGTGTATTCAAGTAAAATAGTGTTTTATTTTTAAATATTTACAGTTTTTTTTCCACCGGAACTCAAAATTTTAAATCTTTTCAAATATTTAGCGTAATAAATCTTTTGCGTCTTGTATTTGAGGCGTCTTATTGAAGCCATATAGTTTTTTACTGGTCAAAGTAGGTTCTTTATCAAATGGCCATAACGCTCAGCATTAAAGTTAAAGATCCTTCCTTCTTTAAATGTGGATCAATAATACCACAAGAATATTAAGCATAACAAGTTGCGTTTTGTGGATACATAGGCTACTTTAGGATCACTTGTTGGCTGTGTTTTTTTTTTGATTACAAACGTATACACCGAGCAAGAAATGAGTCTCTTCGCTGATGAAAAAATATCATTCAACGACATTTATTTCCGTACCCAAGGGGCGAATCTTTTGGTCGGTAGCCTTCAGGTTTGGGCGAGTTGTACTTAATTGGATAGAGATAATAAGTTTGAATTCAAAATAAAACTCAAGTGTCGAGCGTGTCGTGGAATCGATAAAGTTGGAACTTAAATAAAACTTTAACCAACAGCAATTACTTGACTTAAAGTATTTCTTAACGCGTTATATATTTGCCTGCATATTCTTCACCGCAAGGTCTTTAGTATTTATTTCTGTAAATATTTTATTAGCAAACGACTTCCCCAACAATATGTCTGACTAATTTTATTAAAAAATAGTAATATTTTCCCAAACTATAATAATATATTATTAATGAAACTTTTTGAATGCATACACTTTGTCCATTTTACGCTATGAGAATAGCAGCAAACCACCATTGACAACTTTCAGTCATGTTTTCTTTTTGGGACGCTTGTCTCGTTTGTATATGTATGTGACAAACTCAATCAGCAAAGCAGCAAACACAACATACACCACTTAGACAGCTGCATAAAATGATGAGCCTGTTAACGTTGGCAGTTAGTGATAATCAGTTTGCAAAATGCTATCATATGTGATGGTCAGAATTCTGTACGATAGCAAAAATAATGCTGATGATGATGATGATAATGATGATGACGATGTTGATTTTGTCTCATTATTATTATGGATTATTGTGGCGGCATATGTTAATTACTGAGCATAAAATTACACACAAAATCCAGGAATAACAATGACATGGGACCATACTTAGACGCAAACACAAAACAGAGATTAACCCACACATTGGCTTAACGTGTGCATACATACATACTTACATATATAAATGGGCTTAACAGTGAGTGTTTAGTATTAACATGGCATAATTAGTGCTGTTGGCTAAAAACATATATTAAATAAAATACGGAACTGATCTAAAAAGAAAAAGGTATGCTAAGGAGGTAGTGGTTGTAACTTTGGATTAAGCATTTCTTTATTAAAAGCAGCATACTTTCTACCATTTGCGAAAATTAAATTTTTCTAAAATTATTTTTGTTCAAATATATAATCAATACTGATATTAAAAAGCCATTTGATTTAAACTTAAAAACCTTGTGCAAATGTTTTGTGGACGTTGGTTTAATGTTTTTTTGAGTTCTTGCACAAAAATAACAAAAAGTTTGACATTTTTTTAGGTCATACATGACACATGATTTACCTTTAATTCCTGTCAAAAAATCAGTAGATTTTGTTGAAGAATTCTGAATAATTTAAAATTTGAGTAGCTGTACGTGACATACAATATGTCTCACAATTTGCATTTTTCACCACGAATGTACGAGATGTACGAGTAATGTCTACGTGCATATCATGAGCCGCACAATTTTATTTAGAAAATTCATACAAACAAGCGAACAAAGTTGTTAAGCTTCACTTTGAATGCATGCAGTATGAAAACTTTGACTGTCATATGCTATGTATTAGTTTTTAACCAAAGAATTCACCAAAAACTTTCATCAATGTTAAAAGTTGTTAAAGGCAAAAACCTTTCTTAAATTATTCCTTATACTTTCTCAATACACGATGTATAAATTTTAAATGTTTTTGATGTCATAATCACAATCAGACGCGTATATGTCATAACTATGCGATTTGAATGAAATATTCAATAAAGAAGTATTTCTAAAATACCATGAAAATTTTATTAAATTTGTTTCCCTAGTTTAAGATAATGTCACACAGACAAACTTGAAACTCTTCAGTCGTACATGACGTTTGTTCAATTTTATTTTGTTTTCAACTAAAAGCTTCATGCTGCCACCCACCTCATTACATATTAATAGTTTTTCATTTACTCGTGTTGCGGTACTACAGTGTTTTTATAGAAATTTTTATAGAACAATTATTGCGCAGCTTCAACTTGTCGAAACTTAATGATTACGACTTGAAAAATCCTTGGGAGTGTGCTACCGTAAAACTGTAAAATATCAGTAAAAATCAAGTCATTAGCTCTTGTGCTAAGTTACGTTAAACAAACAAACTTTTCCAGCCTTAAGTTATACATGACGTATACGCAACAATTAAGTCAGTGAAATTTTCAATTTGACGAACAAATCTATCAACCACATTATTATTGCAAGTAAACAATTTACTTAAATCATTATTTTTGTAATTGTAAAACCTTTGTGTAAATCAGCATCATCCGATTTCTTTCTTCGAAAGCTTCTCGTTTTTTAATTCCAAGTACTATGAAAACATACTCAGAGTCAAGTTAAATCTAACTTAAAAAAAATTCAGTGCCAGGCATTAGGCAAATTGTGCAAAAAAACATTATCAAAAATCATTCTTTTTCAACAACTTTGCTCAATTTAATTTAAAGTAGACTCAAGTTAAGGCATAACAACAGGCAAGCACACAACCTTACAACACAACATGCAGCCAGCAGCCAAGGCAACATATTACGCGGCACAAACAACATAACAATGACTCTGCAACCCCTTTAAGTATGCAACAATGAAGTTCACAAAAGATCATTATCCTGTACACAAACACAAGATGAAAGCGGATAATAATGTAACCGATACATACAAACATTCAACGTATTATATTGACAATAACAAGAACGCAGACACACACACACACACACGTGTGTATGTGATAAACGAGTAAATGCATAAGTATAGGTGGTGGTTGATTAAATAGCATGTGAGTCAGCGCTTTTTATTGTATTACACTTTGGCTTTCTTATTCTATTTTATACTTTTTTGCTTATAATTTTGCGCGCTTATCTGTGTCTCGTTATCGTTGGGTTTTTTTTTGGTTTTTTCTGCACTCATCATTCCTGTCGTCTTTCATTTTGTGTGCGCATCACATCGCATCATCAAATGTAATGTTTAACCTGATATTTATGTGTGAGTGAAAGTTCAACACAATAACAGTTGGAGTAACAGTAGCAACAAAACGTTAGCAATAAAATGAATTGATCTTTAAGTTTCGCTGACGCTTTTATATAACAAAAGCATTTGTAATAAAAACTTAACTGAACTGTATACGTAACTCAACTCGCTTAGCATTTACCAATAATGTTTCTGCTACTGTCACAACCCAGTGAGCATTTTTGGTAGCGGAATAGCTATATTTTAATCATTGAATGAATAATTTTGATCGAGCGCAAGAGTTTTTTCGAATAAAGCAATAATTTGACTGTCGTCTTTAAGCCACCTGTAGCGACACAATAAAGCTATTCATGCATGAATCTAATAGAAGAGTACCAAACGATTATTATTGAAAGGAAAATTAAATGATTAGGCGTACATATATTTATTTAAAATTTTAATTATCTTCATTTAACATAAACCAAAAAAAACTAACCTAGTCCTTTGCTTATAAAATAAAACTAAATTTTATACCATATATATATGGGTCATTCCATCTATAATGGGCCTATCATTACCCTCATGTTTTTTAAATAGGCTGAAACTTTTTTCAGTGATTGGTCTATCATGTAGAAGATTTTTTTGACTAATATTATTGCTAAAAAAAAAGTTTCAAATTGTGTTAAAAAAACTCGTAAGTAAAACAAACAAATGTTATAAAAATTTTGACCTTAAAAAGGCTGAAATCAATGCAAATTTTATTCTCTCGCTTTCATTCTCAATGTTTCAATTTACATTGCCAATCATAAATCTTAACTTTAAATGCTTGTAAAATTAAATAGGGTGAAAAAACATGAATTAAATTTTCATGGATGATACTTCTGTATATTCTAAAGATTTTGAGCCTATAAAGGCTGAAATCGGTGATGGAGTATTTGGGAAATTGATGTTTTTTGAAAAGTCAATTTTTTTATCTTTTACCACATAGAAACCGTTCAGACCTTAATTTAATCAGATTTGCAGTTTTTTGCCATCTACTAGTACACAACTACCTAAAAATAATATAAAAGCTAATTTGGATTGTGTTGGTTTGTTAACATTCATCAATGAATTTTTTTGTTTTACTTACGAGTTTTTTTTAACACAATTTGAAACTTTTTTTTTAAGCAATAATACTGGTCAAAATAATTTTATCGATTTTTTTATATCTTCTACATGATAGACCAATCACTGAAAAAAGTTTCAGCCTATTTAAAAAACATGAGGGTGATTATAGGCCCATTATAGATGGAATGACCCATATGCAAATCAAATAATAAGATCAATATCAAAACATGATGCATTAAGGCATATAAAATTGAGGAAGTGCCTAAAAATATGCAACAAAATGTGCAATTGTATTTAACTGTCCTAGAAGATTTATTAACTTATCTTCTAGAAATTGCAAGATTCAACAATCTTCTAAATGTTGGCTGGGTAGTGTTGATGTTATTTGTTGCACGTCTTAAGGTAGGCAACAATAATCTTTTTTTTTTCATTATTGCTTTTGATTGTTACATAATGATAGTGTTGCCATCAAGGTATAGAATTTATTCTGACTAGACTTAGTACAACGAAAATTAACGCTATTGACAGCAAATTTAAGTCACTTGTATCCTTTACTATGATAGCTAACTTCATGGGATTAACATTCACAGTACAGTACTGAAAGTCTAAGCGGTCTCACAAACTTAAGTATCTACTCAAAGTCACAACACTTATTGCTAAGGTTCTGACTGTAATGGTATTTGCTTTACTGATGGTTCACGATATCTTAAACATTGGCATATGCATTGCAGAAATCGCTGAGCTGAAATTATTGCAAATTGATCGATTTTTTTTTTGTTTGAGTTTCTCTCATCGCTCTTTTCGTGCTAACTGTCTGAAAATTAACGCACAAGATAAACTATTGGCTTTAGAAACAAGTTATATGAACCATTGTGTAAAGATAAAGTTTGCATAACTAAAATCCTTAGAAAGGAGTCAGACACGTCTTTAAAATCATATAATTTTCGTTGTTCGGTGTGAAATTAAGCATTTTTTAAACTGACATGAAAAAAAAACTCAATGCCAATTCCTAACTTTTTTCCTGAAAACTTCAAACTTGAGTTATAAAATTCTCACGTAATCTAAATTTCAGGTTAGAAAGTAATTGAAGTACTTTAAGAGAATGGAAACTTTGCGAGAAGTGGCATTAATTTTTTCTTCACAAAAGACTTTTACTTTTACTGTTTCATTAAGAAACAACATTTTGATCAAACTGTTTGCACCAGAATCATTTTTGCAATAAAATCGGTTTTGCACAAGCATCGTTAAAGCATTAAAGCCAAATCCTCACCAACTCAAATATTCATTAAGGAAATCTTTCAGCAAATAATATCGATCACGACCACTGTATGTGTAACTTCAGACATTTTTCACTTTCATTGCAGCTGTGAACTTGGGTCGGCAAGTCTTCAAATCTAAAGCCTTCAAATTTTTGCGTACAGTGCGCTCACATTGGACTCTTTCACTTCAGTTTTTTGCAATTTCCTGGTAACTAGCAAGTCGGTTTTTTATGCAAATTGTTTCTGGACACCTTTCTGATCTTTAGTTGAAAATTAGCATTCTTCCGCATTTTTTGAGTCCGATTCATTGTCCCAACTAATTTTCTTTTTTATGCATTGCACACATGCTTAGCCTTTGTGATATTTTCAATTGGATTATATTTAAATTTTAATGAAGGCTTTAAATTCAGATTTCTCGCTAGCGGATTTCTGTCTGTCTGCTGTTGTGAAGTGTTACAATTATTTTAAGAATTCATTGTATTGAGTATAGACAGAGACTGAGTATTTAAAATCAAGAGTGCGTCTTTGAAATGGTCCTAGGCTCTATCTACATGAGTACAAAGTTGTATGCTTAATTTATAGAAAAACTTTGCTTTTACAGTCATTTAAAAGCAAAATTAGGATAAATTTTAAATAGTTAGAAGGAGCAGGAGGGATGTTAATTTTTTTCGGCTTTTAGCACTGTCACATGTTGGTTTATGATGTATAACTGCTAATAAATATAGTTCTTACATATATATTTACAAAAACAAATTAATTTGACTGCAATGAAAGCCGCCTTAAGTTCATACCGCCTATGCCAAATATCGAGGTATAAAAAGAGTGGAACATTTCTATCGAATGTCATAACGAGGATTTATTTTAAACGAAAAGACTCAGTTAAAAGCTCTAACGTTTCATCAAATACAATGAAGCTAGCGATTTTCATGTACAATGCGTTTTTGCTCTTCGCTTTTCTGATGGATACAGATGCGTTATCATGCATTGATAAAGTATGAAATATTCAATGCAAAATTAAGGGAAAGCTGAGAGGAAGTTGTTATGGTATACGTGATATATGTGGCTGTAGCGATTAGAAATAGTTTCTACTGTATGTGTGTATCTCGCTGAAGAAATGCTGTCATAAATCGGTTCTCACTTATAAAATAAAATATCACGTAACTATGCGACATCACAATAAAATGATTTATGTAAAATAAATTAAGATTTTCATTTAAAAAAAAAAGAAACTACCCTCATCATAGTGTGAGCTCCTTGAAGTAATGAAATACAACGTGAAATAAGATACAACTTTCGTCATAACTAGTTAAGCAAGAAAAAGGCGCAGAATCTTTGATATGTTGAAATATTTTACAGTGGGCGTAACCTACTGAATTAAAAAAAAGTCGGTTAATCAAAAACAACCAAATTTTCAATTCAATGTTTAATTTGTTTTATTTTTTTACTAAATAAATAAAATACAGTCGAATCGATTTTCTTTCAAAAACTCAGAAATGCAAACGCAACGAAAAATCAAACGACAATTTTTGTGTGAGGTTTTGCAAAAACTTTATCCTAAAAAAAGTGATTTTTATTTTAAAAATAAAAAAATAAGTATGCCATAACCTTTTTTAGCACAAATATGTTGTTCAAAAATATATTTGTTTAAAATCGGTTCAGCATATTTTGGGCCAAGGCGTTACAAACCATTTCCTTAAAATACATTTTATATAAATAAATATAGATTTATCCATTTTATGTTTTAATCTTTGTGTATTTTTGGCTGGTTGCGCGGCGATATAATAATAATAATAATATTTAGTAGTGTTTAGTTACTACAGCTCTTGGCTTCCGTTGCTATTAAGTTTGATACCTTAAGTCAAGTAAAAAGCTTTTTAAAAGAATGAAGCTTAAAAAAGTATGATTGATATTTTGTATATGCATCAGTAATCATGAGCTAGAAATTGTTTTGACTTTGCTGAATGATGTCGCGATTTGTTTGCTTTGTAAAGCTCCAAAGCTGTTACAATACATCCAAATAGGTTTGATAACACACTGAGAAATTACTCTCTTTTGGCACAAAGGTGAAGTTTTGAATGATGCGCTATTAACCAATTCATCTGACGACATTTGTGTTTGATCTTTGTTTCAGCTTTGTGTTTGATGATTTCAGTTGAGTAAGGTAATTTGCCGTTTGCGGGAAAAAATATCGCATATGCGACATCAAAATGTCGTAACATGAGTGGATTTCGAAGTTTGAACTTCCTACAAACGGTCCAGCGGTCAATATGCAATACGTTTAGTGACACCTTTGAGAAAAGCCGGACCTGAGCTATAGCTTTACTCATAACTTTAGCTAAAAGTCAAGTCACAATTGACAAAAATAAAAGATATCGATTTTTGAAAAATTTGTTATTTTTTCAAATCTTTACCTACAATTTATAATTTTGCTGGTAACACTGTCAGCGCCACTGTTTTTTCGTACTATGTGGCAGTTTTGTTGCCGACAGTTTAAGTGGTGAATGGGTTCTTGCTATTCAAGCAATTCTGTTTTCATTTGTTTCTTTTTCAGTGCTGTTGTTTATGTTTCGCTAGCTTCCCTTTATTAGGTTAATAAAAATTATAAGTAACCATGGGTAGGTAGTTGGTGGAAAAGAAATAAAATAAATTTGAGTGTAGCAGAAAATCGAGGGATTCCTCTATTACTGGTGTGTTTTTATTTGCATAATGTTCAGAGCTATTAAATGTATTTACTGTGTACATTTTTTATTTTATTATTCGTTAGTAACCTTTTATTACAACTACCGCGCTCTCATGTATGTCAGCACAAAACTTTTCAGTTAAGTATTTACCTTTTGGCTTGTTAAGCAGCTTAGTTTGTGTTGTTTTTTCATATTACGCATACAATATTGTAGCATACTTTTGAGCTTTAGTTTAATGTTTTAATAACTTATTTTTTATAAGAAACAGTACATATTATTTAGTTAAGATTTAAGCTTTTGTTCAATAATATGTGTAGTAAATGACAATTAAAATTTTTTGAAAATACAAATTTAGTTAAATAAAATTTTCCATTGCATATTTTATTTATTTTATAAAATAATAACTCGATATCCTTAAAAGTTTATTGTTTATATAAGAAAAAAAGTAAAAAATACTTAGTCAAAAATTTGTGAAAAAATCACCAAGCAATGTCCTTGAGCCCTTCCTTGCCTTTACATATTCTTTTTCTAGATACTTTCTTGCCTAATGCTTGCAGCATGCCAAGTGAAAGCAACAAAATGTTGCGTTCATTGCACAACACACTGCATTCTCCGATCCCATTCTCTGTAAACTTTGAGGCTTTCGTTTTTAACCTCAAAAAGTAATAAGTGAACAAGAAATAACTTCGTGCAAGAAATTTTATGGAAAATCCTAACAAGAAAAACAATAGCAATAGAAAAACACCAATTATAACAACTATACTCCATACTATTGGTTGCGGCAAAACTTGGCATCGAGAATCCAAATTAGTTTCGAAATCGTTGAGATTGTAAGAGTGTCTCGCCTTCTGTTATGTTTAAGAGCTGTTGAATGTATTTTGCCATTTTTGTTGTTGGTATTGTTATATCCTTGTGTGCTCCAATCAAACTTTAACTTTTTCATTGTTCAGTGTAGTGAAGTTAGGCGCACGTTTCTTGTTTTTCCATACGTTGTTAGTCTTGTTATCCTTACAAAGAAGTTTTCAAAATATCCTGTTTCTGATATTTCGATGGTTTTTTTTTTTTGTACTTGGAATTTACTTTAATATATTTTTTTTAAATTTTATGTAACAGCAGTTAACATAAAAACGAAAAATAGTTTTTTTTTGTCGTTTTGTAATTGAAAGTTAATTTTGCATAGGAATAATAGTTAATAAAACCGTTATTAAAAGTATTGCAATGAAGATTACTTTTTACCAGTATTTATGTATGAGAAAAAATTTTACACATATGAAATTTTTGCCGGATTTTTATCATAACCATCCATTTGCCATCATAAGCAAATTTGTGTTTAACCAGCCAAGTTATATGCTATCTGTTATATGTTAATAAAAGTGCTCCTTAACAGGTGCTCGAAGTATCAGCAAAGCGGGATCGTTATCGATTCAATGACTTTTGATATAAAAGGAACAATCAGACAGATATTTTCTTTTCTAATATGTAGCTAGCAAAGACTTTTTTGTTTTTTTTTGTTACCCAGTGTTATTTTTCACCTAACCAGTTAAGTCTCAACAATTTAAATTGTTGCTTTCGTTTGTTAATTTTGTTTGTGTGTGTATGTATATTTTCTTGAGAAATTAAGCACATGTATGCGTGTGTGTATATGTCACCGTTGATCCTTTTACCTCAATGCTTTATAACAGGCATGCCATACGTTGATGTTAAAGTCTCAAAGAAGAAGTTCTGCGTATGAGCTCTTGTAAATTTCATTCAATGTATTGTTACAAATTTAAATGTGCCCATGTTATTTCACTTGTGTGTTTGTGTGTGTATGTTTTTAGCATGCATGGATTTGCGTGTAATTGTGTGTACGCTTGCTAGCCTTAAACTTATTTCTCTGGGTAATAAATGTGAATTTAAATTGCTCGAATGTGTTGTTGTACTTCATGCTATACATATTACATTTGTGCTGGTTGGAGTTTGAGCATATATTATATTCAATTTTTAAAATGTGTGCGTGCTATGACAACTGCCAGTTGAGCTATAAAGGCTTTGCGCTTGCATAAGCTTCAAATTTGTTGCTCTGTTTTATTCACGAATAATTTTGAGGTAGACAACGCATTAAATTTGCTAAATTTATTTTCAACTTTAAACTCATTTTATAGTTGAGTGTTGATTGCGATTTTGCTTCGAGGAAATTTTTTAAGTGGTTCATTTTTGTCAAAAGAGCATAAGCATTATAAGGTCATGGCTGGTGTTGAAATATTGTTTAATATTTAAATGGTAAGTTTTTAATAAAGGCAATGGTCTATGAGCTGCTGATGAGCAAATGTAACACTTTTGATAATAGCATATGTTCTAATCGGCTTTAAAGTCGCTGATGATTCCGCCTAGCTATATTCAAAACTAGTACGACAGCTTTGAACCATTGTTTTGCTTAATTTATCTTTTTTAAGTATAACTTTTTGAGGTGTTGACATTATATTCAACAGAAAGCTCAATAAAATATCAATTGTAGTCAAAAACGTTTATTAGCCTTAAAATCTAAAATTAAGAAAGATTTTTTGTGAACTTCAGCTTAAATTACGATACTTACCGCATTTTTTATCTAAATAAAATATGATTTTATCACTATAACATATTTTTTTTTAACTTCTAATGCTTAATAAAGGGTGCTGAGGAGAGAACGCATTGCTTATGAAAGATGCAAAGTGTAAAATTTTCAACAAATCCGATACTTAATTCTCTAATGTTTGTTATTTTTTATGTACATAGCTTACTTTTTTTTAGCATATTCATCACTTTATTTTCTATGCTTAGCACAAGAAATAGGATTCTCAAAAATATCAACAAAAAAATAATAAAAAAGGACAGAGAGAACGAAAGCAATTAAGAGCAGCACAAAGTGCAAAAAATGGCGCAAATTACATTTAATGGGTTTTTTGTTACTACTCTTTTGCGTTTTTATATTAATTTAACCCATTTTGAGCCATTTTTGAATAAAATTCTGCATACGATTTTGAACAGTTTGATAGAACTTACTTAGGCTTTAATAATTTCCAAAAACTGAAATCAAATTTCAGCAAAAACGTTCGACTTAAGTTGACTTCATCTGTTATTTCTTAATGCCACAAATATTAATTTAAAATAAATAAAAAAAAAGTCAAGTGAATTATAAAATCGATAGACTCTTACTGCGTGCTTTGGTGCTGACTTTGCTGAAAGTCCTGTTGCCATTAATTGGTATATACTCTCTTTTACTTTGTGACTGGATACCATATGGCTGTACAAAATGGTTTAATATTAAACAACCAGCAGAGCTGCTTTAATTTTTTTTTTTATAAGAAATCACAAGCATCCAAATTCTTTCTATTGGCTCAAACTTAATTTTTAAACGAAGTTTCTTATTCACTTTTACTTCAAAATAACCTTCCAAGCATAAGAATCCTGCATAAATTATAGCGCACGAAAATCCTTCAGGTGTTTCTTCTTGTTGCGTGTGTTTGCTTTGCTCTGGCATATTTGTTTTCATGTTTTGTTGGCCAAGCATCAAAAAACAAAAACGCAAAAAATTAAAAGAGAATAAGATAAAGTTAAAGAAAAAGAAACATTAAACTTTTGTCAATTTTCTCAATCACGTTTTTGACCTCGACCACTTGCCGTTACCCAGGACGACAGCGGAGACTATGCCTTCAACTACACAATGCTCGAAGGCTAATTACGTCCATTTGTCGCCTTGTTATTGCGTTTTATTTTATTTTATTTTCTTTTTAATGTTTTTCTTTTTTTTATCTCTAATTTTTTGTTTTCATTGGATGCTCTTCTTTTGTTCCTGTGCCCTAATGAGTTTCTATGTAATTTATTCTCTTGCTAATTTGTTTCATGTTCTCATCTGGTTTCTTATTTTCATTGCAGGTCCACCCGTTCTATCAGAATCAATTCAGGGTACTTTAGGTCGTTTACCCTGTAATGTAACACCGCCAATATTGGATGATCGTGTGGCGTTGGTGATATGGTATAAAGTTGGACTCAAAACACCAATTTACAGGTAATTTGAAAAGATGGGTTTTATTTTTAATAACCTTTTCTAAACAAATTCCAGAATAATTTTTTACATAATATACATAAAATTCTGACACAGAAAATTTTGAAGCCTGTCCAGAAAACAAATTAAGACGAAGGTGATTAGAAATCATTAGAAGCATAAAAGAAATCTGAAAATAATTCTTCGACAACATTTTCTTAGAAAGATATAATGCTTTTGTATCTATTTTTTTCTATCTATTATGAGAATTTCTACAGCGCAACTCAAAGCAAAAATTACGCAGAAAACTTTAATTAAAAATGTTGAGTTTTTTCTTGCCCTCTGCATACTACGACATTCTTGTTGTTGTCAACTTTCGAAAATGAAGGCAAATCAACAGAATTTCTTGATGATATTTGTCTAACGCAAGATGCCGTTAATGTTAATCTTTGTTGCTGTGAGACTTTATCTGTGTCGACTGTAATGTTAAAGTTTTTTGAGGTTATGCTCTGCTTAATTTTCCTTTGACTATCGGATGTTCATTTAATTTTGGTTTTTTGTTGCATACATTTAAGCAGTAAGCTAATTACATGGTCAAGGTTTTCTGCGAAACCAAACAGGAGTAGAGCAAATATTTAGCTGTGAGCATTATTAGTGTAGCTAAATATTTATTCTTAATAAACGCAAATATTAATTCATAAGTCTATGAGTGTTTTTTTTAAAAAAAAAGAATTTTAAAAAATTATTAAAAACTTTTTATTAAATCAATTTTTTTGTTTTTTTTTTATGAAAATTTTTGATTGCAGTGTTGATACACGTGACTCCAACTTTTCACAAGGTACACATTGGTCCGATGAAGGATATGGTGAACGTTTGTCATTCACAGTTGAAGGGCGAGCTGGCACATTAGCGGTTAAGAAGACACGTCAAGATGATACCGGCGAATACCGTTGTCGTGTAGACTTTCAAAAGAGTCCAACACGAAATTCCAAAGTGAATTTAACGGTGATAAGTAAGTTATAGCAATTTTCTTTAAAATAATTCTAATATAAATATACAAGTACTAAGCTAACAAAAACTTAAATTGAGTTAAAAGCGTACGTGAAAAAACACATAACAATCAACCACAAAATGACTCTGAAAAGTATAGCTGTATGAATTGCATATTTTAAGGCACGTTGTTTTTTTTTTTTTTGTTCATAATTATCTTTTATAAATGTTTTCGAATGCAGCAAAATATTTAAAGTTAACAAAAAAAAATCTTAAACTTTCAATTTATGTTACCAAAGTATTCGGTTTATTTAGTAAAACATTTTACCATCATGGTATCACAATAGCTGGTACTTGACGTCACTGCTACTAACATTTTTCAATATGGCGAAAATTTATATTAAAAAAATTTTGTTGCTTGTCAAGAGAACGTCGCTCGCATGTCAGTTAAAATTTTGTGTCTGTTACTTTTTACATTTTCTTGCTCAGTTTCTAGAAAACCCGAATGGTTGGAAATTTATTTTTTGTGTTGCACACCAATAAAATTTCATTAAATTGTACACTGTGACTTTTTCCAGAAGAGAGCAGTCTTTATGGTAGATGAGAGATAAGGATATATGTAATGTTAGCAAGCTACTATGCTGCATTTTAAAAGCACATATAAAGTTTTCATACAGATACACTTGTGTAGTTTTTTAGGTAAAAGTTTCAATAAATAGCTTCATGAGCAAAAAAACTCCAGCTTGGCGATGATTTCAATTGTGTATATGTATATTACTTAAATTTTTGGATAAAGGCTCAACCGTATTATCGCCAAAAAATAGTTCGGTTACCTTGAAATTCCGTGTGTTTATTTATTGAAATTTTTTTGTAAATCTAATATGCCTTTCAAAAGTTTGCATAAGACCAAAAAATTTCATGAGATGAAAGCCGCATCTGACTTAAAAGTTGCAGAAGATTTAAAAATCGCTTAAGACTTAAACGGAACAAACGGTAAAAATGCTTTAAATAAGAAATTCACATATGATAGAAACTTTGCACAAGACAAAAATATTTTATTGGAAGAAAGTTGCATAAAACCTTAAAATTTCATGTTACAAAAAAGCTTAAATATATTTTAAACTCGCATATTGCTTGAAAGATGCTTAAAATAGGGAAAAAATCGTATGAGACTTTATAGCTCATATAATTCAATAAAATCATTAGATTAAAAAAGTTGCATGCTATTAAAAAACTGGCATAAGTTTCAGTAGACTAAAACGTTGATAACAATTAAAGATTGTGAAATACTAGAAATTAAATTTAAAAGTCGGATAACACTAAAAAATAGCATGTGCGTAAAAGATCGCGCAATGCTTAATATCTTGCATAGTCACATGTTTCTCAAAAATCAAATTTAAAAAAATCGCATAGTTCTTAACAAATTGCGTACGATTAAAAAGCCGCGTAAAACTAATAAGTCATATTAAAATGTAGCACTATGAAAAGTTGTATGAAATAAAAAAATTGCATCACATTAAAAGTCGCGTATGACTAAATTATTGCAGAAGACTAAGTGTCGCATGACGCTTTAAATGCAGAAAATTCTCATGAGACAAAAAATTGAATGAGTCTAGAAAACTACATCAAAATCTTCATAGCGCAATAAAGTTGCAGAAGACTAAAAAATATATGACATTTAAAAGTTGCGTGATACTTAAATTTTGCATGGGACTTAAAGTTATATAAACTTTTACGTATATTTTTAATATATTTTTGGAAAATTTCTTTATTAATTCTGGTTAAAAATTTCAAAAAGTTTTCCATATTCTCTTAAAACCAAGGATTTTCCTTTTCCACAAGTGAGAGCATTTTTTTGACATCTGAACGTTTTACAACAAATTTTTATATGAAAAATAAAAAGAATTTTTTAATAAAATAGAAAGCAAGCCATGAAAATGTTACTAAGGAAGTGCAACACAAAAATAAAAAAATATCTTGATATTGGCTTTTGAAGCGAATGACATTTGATTTTGATTGCATTTTATTGCTCTGCAACGTAATACTTTCTCTCTCTCATGGTTTAAGGACATCTAAAGGATGTTCTTTAGAGTTGGAGAATTTTTATATATGTTATTTTGTACATTCTTGTTTATTTTGTTGCTGAGATGTTAAGCTTCTCTCAAAATAAAGTAACCGTTGAACATTTTTATTTCCGCTTCAGTTTTTAAGTAGTTACATATACGTAATTTTAAGTGTCAAATAAAATTGAGTGACAGCAAGAAAAATATAAGAAATAAAACACTTAAGTTTGACACATAAGCATATTAATTGTTTGCTTGCAACGAAACTAACGACATTCAATGTTAAATGAGGCTTTACTCCCGGTATATGATTCGCACCACAAATTCATTTTTTTTTACGCTACGCCTTAATATATTTGGCATTATTGCCTACAAATGAATATTCTCTTTTATCACAGAAAAGTTTTTACACAGATAATTGCCACAGGATGCCAATTCTTCTATTTTTTTTTTTCATTTTGCAGTTCATCTTCTTAAATGACCGTTAGCAAATTAAGGAAACCCGAGCCAAAAAGCAAAATAAAAAATAATGAATGAAAAAGAAATGCGAAACTAGAGAAAATGAAAAAAGAAAAAATTAATTTGGTCTCTTAATACCTTTTAAACGAAAACTTTTGATTTATATAATTTTTTTTTTGTAGCAAATTTCTTTTCTATTTTCCGTCGTCTATTAAAAATGGAAAACTTTTAACCCTGCTGGCTTTACGGTCAGCGCTTCTGAAGATAAGATAAGCAGCTTTACCAACACATACGACATTAATTCGCGCACACACAAACTGACACTAACAACGACATGACATCTATTAGAGTGACTTCATAGTGTTGCCAACTTTCAAGCGGGAAAACAAAAAAAAAATCCAAAATTCTCGAAAAAAAAATCATTTCGCACATGTGTCTGTCTATGTGCGTTGTGAAAAGTTTTTTGCTCGTTGCTAACAAAAGTTGATTTTAAACTTTAGACGGGAAGTGAAGGTCTTAAGCCAAGCGGATGGGTTTTTCTCTAAAGAGTAGACAATACTGTCAGCGAAAATATAGTTTATAGCGATTTTAAAATAAGAAGCAATAGCAAAGCACAAAAGTTGACAGTAAGTAAAGATAGCTGGAGTAAAGTTTTCAATAAGATTTGCTATGAAATCAAAAATGTCCTTGAAGTCTTATAAATAGCGACGAATGTTAGTTCAATGTGTGAAGCAGAGTTCTTATTGAAATTTTAGATTTTTTGGGAAATTTTTTTTTTTGGGTAAATAAAAAGCATTTTTATTGCTGCTCTAAGTTTGTTTTTTATATGCATTTTCATTTAATACGATTTAAATTTCATTTAAAAACTTTTCCACTAAAAAATCTTTTTCTTGAAAAAGATGAAGCCTTAATTTGGATTTTATTTATGAAATGAAAATTAAATTTCTTTTTTTTTTCAGCACCACCCGAAACACTCATTATTCTCGACAGTAAAGGAACACACATTAAGGATTATCAGCTGGGCCCTTACAATGAAGGAGCCGTCATCAACATAACATGTGTTGCCGTTGGAGGTGAGTAAAATACCGTAGATGAAGACAAATGAGAAGCAATGAACAACAAAAACTTTTTCATTTCTTGTATTTGAAACCAAAAATAGATATACACATTAAGGATGTAACAAAATTTTCTATATACACATTACATGCATACCTAGCAGAAAATAATGAAATATGTTTCAGGGAAATCATTTTTCAAAGATACATATCAAATCAAAATTTATGGAAACTTACTTAAGTACATCAGGGTTTAAACTGACAGATGTAAAATCTTTGTTAGGGTAGCATTAAAAATAATGTAAGAAAATTACCTATTTTTGGGTTAATACTGTCTGTTTAAATTAAAGCAGATTTTGAAATGAAAAAGCTGATTCTTTGTATGAGAAAAAATTAATTAATTGATTCGAAATAATATGTTTTTTTGTACTAAAAGAATCAAGTTATAAGTTCTAAAGTATTCAACATATTGCAATTTACGAAATCGTTGATAATTTTTGCTAATTCCTTTTTTTTTTAAATGTAAACTGTCTGTTAAACTTGTGGTGGCGAAGAATGAAACTAAACTGTTTGTTTTGTGCAGGAACAACTGCACAAAGCCTCTTATTCTTGATATGAATTATGAGTATCAGGCTTTAATTGTAACAGCACCAAAGTTCTAAAATACTCACTGCTGTTATGCAAATAAGTGTTACTCATACGACATGTACGCAAAAATGAAATTGAAGAAATAGTAGCAATGCTGAAGTAACACTGTCTGCTTAACTTTAGGCAGCCAGTAATATAACTTTACTATATATGTAGAGAAATAAAAAACTTACAAAGCTTTTCTGATAATTATATCCTTTGCGGTATCGGAGCTGAGTAGCTATAGTTTATTTTTTTTTTTTGAAAGTATCAAAATGTCGTAATATAACTAAATGTTACTCGTACTACATGTTGTACAAAATTAAACTGATAAAGTTTTTTTTTTTTGTCAGTTTCTGCTATTCTGCATCATTGATCCCATTTCCTGTTAGGCACTACAGAAATATGAAGTTGCAATTTTAACATACAACATGCGCATATATTATCAATAAATTATTGTCAGTTGTTGGCCTTAGCACGCATTGATGGGAAAACAACAACAACAACAGTAACAATTGAGAAGGGTGTATAGTATGTTAATAATTTATGCAAGGATACATTTTATTATCCTTATGTTGATGGTACATAAATGTCTTGTGTACGCGCCAAAACAAAAAAGAAATGTAAAAAGAACATTAACATCAATGTATTGTATTTAGTTGTTGCTTGTTTTTCCTTGTTGTTTCGCCGTAGTTGTTGTTCTCAAAAAGAATGTAACTTTTCTTGCTGTTGTCGTCTTTGCTACCATATGTATACGCCATATATTATTAGCGAAAATTATGTTACCGCACACCCAACCAACTTACTAACCAAGTCAAGCAAACAACAAGCGAAGAATTCATGCAAGAAACGAGCTCATCACAAACGAGCTCAGCGCAAGAAAAAAAAACAAATGAAAAAAAACCCAGGAAAACCCCAAGAGACATCTTGCGGCATAAGCCTTCACCGCAATGTAGCATTATTATAATGTAAGCGGACATATTTTTGATATAAAAAATACGCACATTGTTAAGAAATTAAATGAATTTAAAATTAAAAACACGTATAATATATTTGGAATTGCTAAAAATACCCAATCGAAAAGTAAATTTCAGTCAAAATTTTATAGAGAAATAGTCAATATTATATGAGGAGAAATCACTATAAAATTTTGTTAGAGGAAAAGTTACTCAATTGCTACATCTTTTTCCCTCTAAGTGCAGCACATCCTGTAGATTTTTTATAATTTTGAATGCACGTCTATAAACTTACTACTTTTGACTTTAAGGAAGGCGCATTTTCTCATTATTTTTTTTAAGAAATTTGAAAGGTTCTTTTTAAAAATGTGCCTGCAATCGCTTCAGCTCCTCTATCCAATTCTGAATAGTTAACAAACTCACGAGTATTTCTCCTCTTACCCAAAGACGGCATTATAAGCCACAAAAAAGAAAAACACACACAAAGCCATATATCGTTGGTAGCAGAAGACGCATGTGGCAATAGGCAAACACAACTCATACATCATAATTTCACCAAGCGTAAAATGTGGCGTCTTGACATGACTTTTGTTTAATTTTTATTTTATTCCATATTTTTCGGCAACTTCTTTCCTGTTATGTGATGAGTTTTTGTACTTTTCTTATTACTTCAGAAATAGTAAAAATTATGGACGTATGAGTTTGTGTGTCTGCTGCATGATGACAGCCTGTAGCAATCACCGTAATGATGAAAGAATGCCTGAATAAATTAATATTAAAAATTATGTATTTCTACAATGTTGTAGTGATAATTCGTGTCATTTTTTGGCCATCGCAGACTTAAAGTAAAAATTTCGTTTAAAAATTGAATCTTGATTTCATTGTTAAGTCTTTTGTTGATATATTTGATATCTTGCGTATTATTTTATACTATCAAACTTTTTCGATACTTTTCTACTATTATTAAATTTTATTTGATCTTATAAGATACGTCTGGTAACCATTGCGATGTTTGTATTTTTAATATATGACTCTTCAGCTTTTGTTCGGCATTTAGGTTGTTTCAGATATTTTTCAAATTTCTTTAAATTTTTCGGTGTTAGTCGATATTTTCTGACGTTTATTGATATATTTGATGGCATTCCGTGTTATTCATTCAAGATGTTCGATATTTTTTGAGATCAACGATACTTTTCGACTCGAGTTTGGTTTTTAAATACAGTTATCTCTAATGTTTAACTATAACTCCTGTTTAGATAATTTGATACATTTTTACACACATTAGTGGCTTTTTTCTAAAACCCGACCTGATAAAATTTTTTGAAATTGAGTTCACAGAAATTACTCCAAGAATAATACAGATTATTTTTCTCCAAACACAGCAATAATCTTAAAAGTTGGTTTGATTGATAAGCTATCTAGTTCCAAAATGACAAAAAGGAATATTACTTAATGTTTAGATCGTGCTTTGAAAATAAAAGACTCATACGTTCTTCATATGTTGGATAATTTGATGCCCTTCGATATTTTTCTATTTCTTTCGATATAATTCGATACTTTTTCGATAGAATTTAGATGATGAAACTTTTTCGTAACTGTGTGTCATCTCTCGGTATTCACCAAATTCGATACTTTTTGACTTTCAACTAGTAGTTCGATTTTTTGTATATTTTTTTAATAATTTTGTTTCATGTTGACTTTTTGATGGTCTTCCGTATGGTAAATAACTTTTGAATTTTCTGGATACATTGACTTTTTGCTTCGATCTAAAATTGTAATTAATTTCTTGCTATAAAATTTCACGGTTGGTATGTATCCTAATAAGACATTTTCATACTTAATTTTTTTACACAGACAATACATAAGCTGGGAAAAAACTTCACAATTCTTTAAATCAACGTACATACAAAAGGTTCATCATCAGAAAATTATTTCATTATTTCGAATGAGCTGGAAAAATTTCAAAAGAAGTATATTTTTAGAACATATCAACTGCTGTACATGTTAATGGAGAACTGTAATGTATGCTTTCATGCTAAACTTGGTCTCGAAGGAAGCTCTTAAATAATTTTTCATTTTTGTGCACTTCTTTGATGTCTTACATAAAACAAACTTCTAAATTTCTTGTCACCCACATAATCCCTAATGAGAGAAGATTGAATATTTTATATGAAGAATATTAAATCATTTTAATGTTCAAATAATTAAAAATAATTTGCGAAATTTTACGTTATATTTGGTAATAAATTTGTTGCGCCAACAAGCAAATGTGCGTTAAATAATATTGCAGCAACAACAACAACAACAACACCACCAGCGGAGTGAACATACTTTTATCCCAAGATCAACGTAGCACCCGCATGATAATAATTACCCTGTGTAGATGTATGTGTATAACATATAGTACGTGTGTTGGTAATTAAATAGCGAAACTATTAAGGGAATTATTTATTACCTGAAAGCATATTTTGTAAATTTAACATAAATACAATATATAGAGCATTTGTGTTTGTGTGTGTGTGTGTGTGTTTGTTAGTGGTGCTATGTGAATTTAAGTGCGCCGCCACCGCCACTATAGCATATTTGTGTTTGTGCGTTCATATGTAAATAATGACTTAACTATGCTTAAGTATTTGTATAAAGACTGCCTGCCTGCCTGTCTGTTTGTATTATGTGTGTATGTGGGTACATTTGTGGCTTTCATGAAGCTTTCATATGGTATGCATGTGTTAGTTGACATTCGCAGCAATTAAAGAAAACTTATGGCGGCAACCCTATTAAATGTTCTTACCCACACATTGTGAATCACTTAAAAGTATCCCTCATCCAATGCTCGCAGACGAAAACAATTTTATAGAAATACATTCATTTGCCATTTGTGTTGGTTATAGCGTTAATGTTGTTGTTTGTGTTACTAACAAATGGTGACTCTATGGAGGTTGATCAGCAAATGTTGAAATAATTTTTCTTGCAAAATTTATGAGATTATCAAATTTTCAGCTGACAGCTCGATTGCAGCAGGGAATGCCAACCTTTAATGTTTTGCTGAGTGTGTCATAGGATTTAGCTTTGTTAAAATCTTATGAACAATTTTATAGGTGTGCGTATGAAAGTAATAAAAAAACGGTGCACTTTAGTGATTTGTAAAACTTTTTTTTTTCTGTTTCAAAAATATAAAAATCATTTTTAAGGTATGCAATTAAATTTGCTTAAATATTTCTTAACCTTTTATCCATAGCTTTATTTGAATTACATGGTTTTTGGCACCGATGGCAATGAAATCATTCTTGAAGTTTTTTTTATGCCAAACTATTCATGAAGACCAACGTCATAACAGCTACAAAAATTAGTTCAAAGTTTAAATGTGCCACGTAAAATGTAAAAATTGGTAAAACCGTACCAAAATAGTTAAATTTGAGCGACTTTACATCAGCCAATTTGTATCAAAAATACTTCTGTCGGTCGCTTTGTTTTTTGTGAACAAATGCTTCTACCTAAATCCACTCAGAAAAAGTAATACACAAAATTAAAAAAAAAATTAACAACTTATTGAAATTTTTGGGGCTTTTTTTTAATAAGTTGAAAATTATGTTGAAAAAATAAGTTGCTTGACTTTATAAAGTAAAAATCGTGTTATGTATAGAAAATAACTAAAATCCGAATGAATATACATCACCTCTTATACCGTGTTCCTCCCTTTATTGACATCTAGCCATTGATAATTTGCAAACTTTGCATTTTTGTGCGATGACTGTGAAAGCAAAGTTTTGAATAAAACACGAAACCATTTACAGATTTAGCGCATTCATTTTTTGCTCATTTAAGAACCGAGCCATTTTATTCATACATTTTATATATATTTTATAAATATAGCTAGATATTTTAATGCACTCCAAAAAAGATTGAGAATTTAAAACTCATAAAAAGAAAAAAACTACTTATGATGAAAGTCGAATATTCTTCGTTTTAAATTTTATGACTTCTACATATGTCTTTTTAATAAAAGACACTTGCTTAAGTCTAGACTATAAGTTTCGCACCAGCCTATCGCTTCTGTTTTCATTACAAAAACGACGATCAAAATCGCAGTGTAAAGGAAAATTGCTGGCTTCATTTTACTTGATGAAACGTTAGAGCTTGAGATCGATTTTATTCGTTTAAAATAAAAACTTGGTATGAATTTTGCTAAGAATATTCCACCTTATTTATAGTACAACTTCAATATCTACCAAGGGTGTCCAACAACGAAATACGGCAGTCACGTTTCAAAGGAATGCAGTTTCATTTTTATTTTCAATACATTATCTACATATTGGTACTTAAATGCCTTAAAACAATTTGCCGTGACTGCGCTTAAGTTGTAAAATATTGTAATCCCCTCCTGTACCGTGTTGCTAACTTGAATAACATCTAGTTCACACTAATTTTCTAATTTAAATTCGTAGTTATTGTTAAAGCAGAGTTTACTTTAATTAAGATAACTAACTTCATGTGTACATATATACGAATATTGTTTAGTAATTTAAGTGCCAAGTTTGGAATGTAGTACATTTTATTCAAATCAAAATTTTAAAAAACTCCAAGAGCTTTTGGAAATTTATAGTGTCAAAGCAAAAAATCCGAAGAGTTCTCAGCTGAGTTTAATAGAGTTAAGGGACCAGCAACCCCGAAATAGAATCGAAATCATGTTGTTTATTTTTAATGCATCCTGTTGTCAGTATAAGGATAGTCACTGTAAAGTTGCATTTCAAAAAAATATCCTTCTCTCAAGCAGAAAAGTATTGGATTTATGCATGATGAACTTAGCTCAGAACTCAGAATTTTATGGCTTACAGCCATAGAATTTTCTTGTGAGTTTTAAGTTTTCAATAAATAGTTCATTTGAAAAAAAATCAGTTTTTGAGCATCAATGACTCGCAGACTTTGACTCAAAACTATAACACATCTGTAATAAACTTTATTCTAAGATAGAGCCATAAATAATTTGAGCCATATCAAAGAAGTTTGTGTCCGATCATTTCAATACAGTGTGGTTGCGCTAAAAGTTGAATCCTGCTCCCTTCATTTAAAGTCATCTGTGAATAATTTACCATTTTTACTTGTAAAAGCGAAATGTTTTAAATAAAACACACAACTATGACGATGGCCAGATTATTGGACGCATTTTAGATTTTTCTCTAAGGACATGTTCACAATTTCATACCTGCTTTAGTTGCATTCTCGCGTGCAGCAGGAGCGTGTTAGAATTCTTAACAAGTCAATATAATAACTTCTTAAAATGGTCGCAATACTTCACAACAACAGACGCCAAGTAATAAATAATTTCAACATTTTAATCATAGATACTTGAATGAATTCCAACCGACTATATCAAGAAGATTCAAGGCATTTGTTGCAAGCGTGTGGTGGATAAAGAAAAAAGTTAAATTGGGTGAGAATTCGGCAATAAATGAAAACGAATAAATGCGGAAACATTCCGATTTTAACTCCAAGATCAGAAATATGCCTGAAGATAATTCGCTTAGAAAAAAGATTTGCTGCCATGAAATTGATAGAAAGTTGAAGGTTTTAGATTTGATGGCTTGCTAACTCGACCGAAACTCCAAATAGCAGCTGCAATTAAAGAAAAGCGCCTGAAGTTGCCCAAACTTCATGGACTACTGGAGATCTGCAATGTTATATTAAATTTGTAATTTACGATGGAATAGTGAAAATGTAGAGACTGCATTCCGAATGTGCAGTCCAGACCGTTAAGCGAAAGTGATGATTTGACTGGAAAACTCTGTTTGGTATCTTGCAAAATCGGTTGTTGCTGCATGTCAAAGCGCTGTTTCGAACAGTAGCGCACCTAGGGGGGAAAGGGGGTGGCCGCCCCGAACACAAGGCTTGGGGGCGGGCTAATATTTTGGTATGTATATATTTTTGAATGTGAAAAGTGTCGAATTTTTTTTTTGGTAAGGTAAATGAAATTTTTGTAGAAAAACTCGACACTTTTTTTGGTCGGGGCGGTAAATAACTTATTTTCCCCTGGCGCCCAATATGCTCGGCACGCCTCTGGTTCCCAAAATGAGATAATATTTTATTTTTAATGCAAGTGGGATCTCTCTAGCAAACAGCCAGGTCAGTGAAAACCATTGATAGTTTGCAAATTTTTTTTTTTTTCTGTGCGATGACTGCGAAAGCAAAGTTTTGAATAAAACACAAAACTATTTACAGATTTAGCGCATTGATTTTTTGCTCATTTAAGAACCGAGCCAAATTATTTTTATTCATACATTTTTTATATATTTTATAAATATAGCTCCAAAAAGGATTGAGAATTAAAACTCAAAAAAAAAAAAAAAGAAAAAAAAAACTACTTATGATGAAAGTTGAATATTCTTCGTTTTAAATTTTATGACTTCTACATCTGTTTTTGTAATAAAAAACACTTTTTTACTTCTCGAATAAGAGTTTGGCACTGGTCATTCGGTTCTGTTTTCATTAGAAAAACTACGATCAAAATCGCAGTGTAAAGGAAAATTGTTGGTTTCATTTTACTTGATGAAACCTTAGATTGAGATCGATTCTATTCGTTTAAAATAAAAACTTGGCATAAATCTTGCTAAGAATATTCCACATTTTTTATACTACAATTTCAATATCTAGCAAGGGTAGCTAACAATGAAGATACTGCAGCCACGTTTCAAAGGAAAGCGATTTTATTTTCATATACATCTATCTGATGGCATTTAAATGTCTTAAAAGAATATGCCGTGACAGCGCTTAAGTCTAAATTAATTGAAATCGCCTACTGTACCTCGTTGCTGCCTTTTATATCATCTAGCCCTGACTAATTTTCCAATTTAAATTCGCAGTGATTGTAAGAGCCAAGTATACTTTAAATGAAACAATAAGCTTTAAACGTATAATGTTGTTTAATGTACTTGTTAAAAACATGAAATAAATTATAAATCGCTAAAAACAAAAAGAGCATATTAACCTGTGCCACGAACTACTTTACTTATAAAGTCAAGAAACTTATTTTACTTATTGCCATACAAATGGCAATATGTGCATTTGCAAAATATCATTCCTGTCGCATTTTAGGATTTTAGGCAAATATTACATGACTTATGTTTGGTCCAGTAAAACAAAAGATTGTATAAGTCAATATTATTCATAAAATTTAGGCAGTTACTCCATATATGGCTCAAATCAGGTTGGTACTTGAAGTTTTGACGAATCGAAGTCTCATTTAAAGTTGAAACAAACGACTGTTTCGGAATTCTTCAGAGATAATTGATTCGATTTTATACAATACAAGGCGTTTAGTATATGAAAAAAAAGTAAAGGAAACGAATTGAACATAAAATCGAAAATTTATTTGATTTTGATAAAACGTCTTTTAATATTTCAACATTTTACAGTATCAAAGATTCCAATTGTACTTGATAAAAGGTGTATGGTTTCTTTATATAAAATGATGCAATTTTTTGTATTTTGTGTTGCAATCGCATATGTATTATTGAGATCGTTATGAATTTTGCTAAGATTATTCACTTTATTTACACTACTGTTTTGAGTTTTCGTAACGCGGCATTCATTAAATGCGGCTGTTGTTGAAGTTACCGCAATCACGTTTTGAAGGCATGCAAACTCATTTTTATATACAATTCGTACTATTTATATTGACAGTTAAATATTTAAAAATAATGTACAACGCCACCTTTGTATACAGTGACCCTCAAACAACATTATCGCTCGCTTTGTCAACCTTTCGAAAAAGCACTTCTTAGCGAGAGAGGACTCAACACTTTTCGGTGACAGCTTTACAAAGACCACAATGTTGAAAAAGATGACAAGTTGTGTGCATCGTACAGCATTTTATTAAGTTCTTGGAAGTTCTTCCTTATTTCCTTGATGCTCAACACAGAATTCTGCGTCAACTGTACGCAGATGTCTGATGATAGAAGCTAGCGGAAAAATTTCTTACTTTTTTTTTTTGAATTCTTGTATTGCGATTTATTTGTTCTCGCTTTTATACAATTTTTATGACATGTTTTCCTTTGCTGCACATTGACAACACTTCAGATGTCAACAACAAACAATAACAACAATTGAAATATTACCAAAAAAAAAACAACCATAGCATTTACAACAATAAGGTTATCATCAACAAGAAATATAATAACCACAAGTACAGCAACAATGAACCTATCATGCACAACTGCAACTTCAGGCAGTGTTGCCAGATAAAAGTTTTGACTGCTTAAAAGGGACATTTTTTAAATTCAAAAATAAAGATTAGAAATGAATATATTGAAACTTTGTTATATAGATTCTATCTTTCCATATAAAAATTTTGCTTTTAGGCAAAACGCTCACAAAATTTTGAAAAAATGTGCGCCTAATGATAATTAACTTGGACACTGAAAAGAAAATCTTAGTCTTAAATTAATATTTTTTTATTAAAATTAGAATTTAACGCTACACAAATAAAAAAAAAATAAAACCTAATAGTACATTCATTTGCCCATACTTTTTTCCGTTTCTCTAAAGATATAAAAATTCAAAATCACATGTTAGCTCACAGCTTTTTTCACAATTATTCTTCACTTGGACATGTATGAACTTTTGATGAACTAGCGAATGCAATACAGTTTTTTATTTTCCACCATCTTTTGGCGCCGGAGATTGTTCTTATTTGAATATCTTCTGAGCCAAGGGAGGACAAACACTAAAACAGCATGGTAAACTCAATGTTTCAACAAATGCACTAGAGCTTAAATTTTTAAATATTTTGGGGAATAACGTTAATATTTTTGAACTAAACGCATACAAAAGAAAAAAAAATTGCAGACAACAGTATTTGATTCTATGCCACAATTATGCGTCAAATTCACATGCCCGAAATCCTATTGCGGCTATACAGTTTTGCTAGCTGGCACCATTGTTAGCAGCTTCATCATTATCACTTATGCACACTCTTCATCATCTTAGTCCCTTGATTGTATAACGTACTTACTTTTGTTTTCTTTCTTTATTTTCTTTCGCTCTTAGGACGCCCACAGCCGAAGGTTACCTGGTGGCATGAGAAAACTCTACTTGACAGCTCTTCGCATCCACTGTCGGATCGTCGTGTGGGGAACGTGCTATCACTGGGAAAATTGAAACGTAAGAATCTTCATATGCAGCTGACATGTCAGGCGGCTAACAATAATCTTACGACACCAATTACGAACACCGTAACGCTGGATATGAATTGTGAGTATTGGAATTTTACAGTTGTGAGTACTTTTGGTTTAATGAGTTTATTTGGTGCTAGAAATTTCAAAGGAACAATATGTTTTGTTTACGATTTAAAATAACATGCAACATTATTTATTCTTTAATTAAAAATATATCAAAATATGCTATAATTTATAGTAATAGAATTATACTTTTTTTTTTACTTTTTTCGTGTTCATAAGTCTTTAATTCTATTAAAAGAGAATTTCAAACTTCCTACCAATAAAACGTTTTCAAACCTTCCATGTTTAACTATTTAAATTTTCAACATTAATTCATTAATTTTGTTGAACTCATTACAATTAAATGTTGTCAGCAAATAAATGAGAAGAAAATGAGAAATCCGACAGCAATAAGTACAGAAATAAAGCTGGTGGAAACACAAGTGTTGCTACACTTTTATGTACTGCTAAAGGCCATTTGTCTACCCTTACATGATATCTACCCATACTACCTCCAAAAGACATCTATTCATTTTATACCGCAATTTTAATTGCCTCGACAAGTGAATGTTCGTTGCTTAGTAGCTTGTCCTGGTAGATTGGTTCTTTGTTTGTTTGTTCGTTTGTTTGGTAGATATGTCATTTTGTAATGCAACATGCATTCATTGCATGTTCCATTGTTGCCAAGTTCATCATGACAAACGGAGTAACAACACAAGACTCAACAATAATAATAATAAAATTAACAGCAATACAATAGCAGTCATCACACAGTCAGGGCTAGTTGTTTAACCCATTGTTTAATGGTTTTCATTTTATAATAATAAGCGGCGTAGAACATGGAACTTTTTTTTCTTTTCAACAATTTATTGCAATGGTAGGACAAAACATTAATGTAGCTACGGCAAGTTTCTGCAGCAAATCGTATGTTTAAATAGTAGCAGCATACGGGGCTGTGTTAGTTTTTCGCAATATCTTTAAAAGCAGATTTTATAAATTACACTTTAAGTGGGAGCATTTACTTGGCATATTGATTTTTTGATTTATTAATATAATTACCATATTAAACTTTGTGCGTTTTGATAAGGAGACATCTATGGTATGGGTGAAAAGAAACGTCCACCAAAACAACTGAATCTCTGCCGCTACATTTCCTATTTGCAATTTTATATATCAAATTGCATTGCTTTAGATGCTGGTTCAGGATTATCCCTTAAATTCAGGTATGGCCAGAACAGCTGAGTAAGGGAGCATTTAATGATTAATCACTTGATTAAAAGAGCAAATGTGAAAACTTGCAAGCCCAAAATGTAAGAATTTAAAAAAAACTCAAAAACAAAATACGATGGAAGCGATCGCCACCAGAAGACATTGTCTTTCGATGCACAAACGAGCGAGCCGTGACGCTAGTTGGTATTTTCTGTGTTGCTTTACATTTTACAAAAAAAGAAAATTACAAATACCAAAACAATGGAATTGGTAACGAGCATTTGTTTACTTGTGTTTAGTATCTCAAAATTACATTTTTCATCAAATTTATATGAGAGCTAATCATAGTTGTAAAGTAGTCGGAACAATTAACTTTTGCTCGACCTGGCCACCTCTGCTATCTGAACTTAGCTGCGATTTTGAATGAAGTTCAATTGACCCTCAGTTCAAAAAAGGTTAATGTTTTGCACTTTTTTTTCATTTATTTACTGTGTGCAACAGCGAGATGACGAAGAAGAGCAAGTGCACAATTGAATTGCAATGCAATTAAACTTAATTGTACGTGACAAATTAAGAATGTTGCTCTCTTTCTCTAACACTACGACTATTACTCTTACTGAGTGAAGCAACTACTCCTTCTACTTCTTCTATTTTAATTTTTATGCTGCGGAACATCATACAAAAGTTTTGTAATATTTTTCCCTCATCTTTTACTTTAGTGCTTCGTATATATCCAGGATACCCTGTACTTCAATTTATTTTGTTCCATATGAATTTTTGTGGTTTGACACGTCGTCATCGCGTACGCTTCGTCGCGTGACTGAAAACAAAAGAGAGCAAAGGATTTTTTTTTTATTTTAAGACAGTGGCGTTTCGAAAATTTAAGAAAAACTTTGCAAACACCCTTTGGTATCACAATGGATCATATTTGGGCTAAGTGAGTTGGTTTTTCATAACTGACTGCCACTCCTACCTAACCTAAGAAAAACTTAAGTATTTTGAGTAAATAGGGCTCCACAACGACATAATATGTGGTTTTTACAATAAACTAGGATTCGGGTGACTGAGGGCTCCCTGGGCACCATTTGCTCTTCAAGTGAGACGAATGAACAATACGGCATATTCGCTGCCCTCAACTCAGTCCTCTTGTTGAATTTCCGTAAAAGTTCAGCCCACCACTGTAATTTTTCGAGGTGTCCTCACTATCCCTTTCAAGTTTTGGTTGGCAATGACTCCGCGACGTTTCATAGTTATTTACACTTCTGTGTAAAAGAATGTCAAAATTATTGAAGTGTAAAATTATTTTGTTCGTGTTCACCACAGAGCGTTGATGCGTAATTTATTTTTATTGTTGTAATTATTTTCAAATTTTCGCAGCTTCGCTGGCCGTCTGCTGCATCATTCCGCTCATATTCTTCAAGAGATTTAATTTTTTTTGCATTGTTTTTTCATTTTTATTGCAAAGTCTTGTTAACTTTTATTTTGATTTTCTCTCTATTTCTACACTAGTGCGTCCTTTGATTGTTAAACTGCAAGGCGAAAATCGTCCTTTGTCAGCTGACAACTCATATCAGCTGAGCTGTGTTATCATAGGATCGCGTCCAGCACCGACAATAACCTGGTGGAAGGGCAGCACACCGATGAAAAATACACATGAAATTGTAAGTAATATATTGGTGTGAGTGATGATCGATATCTTGTCTAACTCCACTTAGTTCTGAAAAAATACTTGTATATAAATCCCCATTGTGCTATTTACAAACTCATGGAAATATCTGATAGATAGCATTGAGAAAAATTTAATAGCTATGGAATTTTTATTCATTCTTTGGGGAGTAGCTTACATAATTTTCAGAATTTGTTTTTTGAACCAATGCAAAAAAACGATAAATAAAGTGTGAACAGACAAAATGAAGGTAGACAAGCGTAGAAATTTATTGGACAATACAACGAGAGAGGTCATTAATTAACTAATTTCCGAAGCACTTGTAAAAAACATTTCTTAAATCAGCTTCCGTTTTTGAACTTCCATCACTTATTAACTGTAAAACAATTTCTTTTAAATATTTTTCTTATTGAATTTCTTTTCTTTTCAATGTGCAGGCAAACCCTGATGGTAATATGACAACGTCAATATTGACTTTTACACCAACTATTGATGATCGAGGAAAATTTTTGTCATGTCGCGCCGAACAAACGATGATACCAGAATCTGGCATGGAAGATGGTTGGAAATTGGATATCTACCGTAAGTTATTTTTCAATGTAATTTTGTCGAAATTTTTATTGAAATGCCATGACAGAAGTAGAAAAATGTCATAAATGTGAAAGGTACTGTGTGACAAAAAGTAAATGTTATATCCAAACAATAATAACCACATTTCAATATAAGTTTGACTTTAAAATTTTCTCTCAGATGAGCAAGCATCAGAAACGCTGTTTAACATTTGGAAAAATATGTTTTTCTCTCTTATTGTGTAAAAAGAAATTCCTCTATATAATTTATCTCTTAACCTCTTAGTGATATGTTCTTTTCCGAGATATTTCAGATATCTTTAATTCATACAAGCAGTAGACGATATCTTGGTTGAGAAGCATGCCATTGAGGAATTTGAAAAGCTAAAAAAATATTCAAAATAAAAGTTGATGGGAACACAACTATGAAATTTAGCAATATAACCAGACTATGATTCTTCTATGAATTCTGATACTCGCATTGTTTTCCGTCAAGTTTTTGTCATGTAATTATTTTTAAATTCTTTAGGTATCATGCCCACGACTCTGTTTTACAAAATATTAAATTTCAGTAAATTTGTTAAGTAATTTCCTTTAGATGTAGGTGAACAGTATTCATATTGGAGGTATTAAGCCTATTTGTGCTATCTGCTTTATTTTTCTTTTGGAATGAGAGGTGATGACAGTCAAAGCTCTGATATAGATTTTTAACAAAATTGTTGTTGACTTACTCTTGATGCAAAGTTTTAAGCTTTTTCCTTTATATGGCAGGGACCACGCTCACCGAAGTAATGTTCTTTAAGTTTCCAAAAGGAAGTACTTAGTGTTTTTGAATCATATATAACGAATTTCACTCAAATATAGTTTCCGTAGGTTATGGGTCAACAGTGTTCACATGGGAGTTACCACGCCCATTCTGCAATTTCAGTCATTTATAGCCTATTGAGAGATATAATAATATCCAAAATCAGTGTGCCAAATTAAAATGTAATAGCATTTGTAGCTTTCTTCTTATCATGACTTTTACTATTGGTGCGAAAATACGCTTCATTGCGAGATCTTATGACAAAATATCCTTTTGCTATCAGCTTTTGATCTCTGAATGACTTATTTTCAATATAAAAAAAAAAATTCGAACAAGTGCTTATGAAGTTAATATGCTTTTTGAAAACCTGCCCCACTTGTTTTTTTTAAAGTTTTCATTTACTTACAGCTTATGAGCGGTTTTACGCTCTCTAACACATTTTTCAAAAAATTTTTCGTTGACATTTATACCGCATCTAAACGTGGTTTCAGCCCGCCGTGATGATAAAACGCAGAGTTAAGCAAACTTTTCTAAGTCACTGCACTGAGCCAACTACCTTGTTATTTAACCTCTATAATCTGACACTAATATTTTCTCCCCGACGGCTTTGTTGCTATAATGGCTGCCTTTGCCACAATTTTGTCATTGCTCCGTCTTCTATCCACTGTTACAAGTGAATTTTTTGGCAACACAACTTTTTCTTTTCGTTTTTACTCCCCAACTGCTTTCAAAAGGTACATTTATTTGCATTTTAGCTACTATGAAGAGCTTTCTTTTTTGCTACTTGTGGGTTTATTTTAGTTTTCGTTCGCTACCTTCTCAACATAAGTTTCGAATCGCTTTCATGGTGCTGCTACCATTTCTGCTGACTTCTTAAGATTATCCTAGAAAATCAGCTTGTTTTGTGAATTTGCATTACTTTTTAAGATTTTCAAGTTGTATTACAAAGAAATCCTTAAAATCCTAACTCAACTTACATTGATTTGAAACTCATAGTTTTCTTTAACCAACTTAATAAGTTAATTATTTTTAAAGCTCTTTCTCTGAAAATGCTTCAACATAGCCTCAGTGTGCTTACAAGTAAAAATAATCTTCTTCTCCACATTTATTTATTTACTCTTTTCTGGCAGCACCTTGTCTTAAGTGTAGTTGATTAAAAATTCCACACAACTTTTTTGGCTAAGTGTTGCTCTGTGCTGCGCACTTTTCATACAAGTGAAAATATGTACCATCCGAATGTTGTCTTTTACTTTGCTCGCAATACTTAACCTCTTTCATTCTAATACTGTGTACTTAGTGGCGTAGATATATATATATATATATGTATACATTTGTTAACACTTAAAGCAAGTAATTTTATTTAATGTTACTGATTTTATATATATTTTGAAAAGTTTTTTCTTTATTTTTGGCACAAAGCAAATGGCAAAATGTTTTTCACTTAAACCTTCAACGGTATGTTGTTTTGTATCTACTACATAGAGACTTTGTTTTCATTATTTTGCTTTATTTTTGTATTTTAAATAAACAGCTGCTTTCTCTACAAACAAGTTGCAACATTTAATTCAATATGGAACATTTTGGCGAACACCAGAGGTTTTAAAGCTCAGAATTTTCGCTATTTTAATGTTTTGTTCTTGCTCAACATACTGACAAATGCGATTTATCACTCGTTTTAGCTAAATGAAAATTTGTATTTTGTGAGAAGTGTTGGTGGTCAGATTTGTAAGTTTTTAATTTTTTGAGATGTTAATAAAAAATCGATAGTTTGAATCATTAATTTACTATGAAAGTTTCCCAAATACCATCGCTGTTTCAGATGTTTGTGTCCTTTTACTTTATTTATTAAGTGCAACAGCGAAAAGTTTTGTGAAATTTTAAATTCCTGTAAGGGTATATTTAACGTAACAAACACCAAGAAAATTATTGGTTAGAAATTAAATGTTATGCTACGTACTACAAGTCTGCGTGAGTGCACTCGCTGTGTGAACGTGTCAGTGTACTTGCTGTCGAGTACAATGATTCTTTCGACATTGTGAGTAGACTCGTACAAAACAGAACTATTAAACGATATGACTTGCGATTCGTTTGGACTATGACTCGTTCTGACTCGTATTTCGCTGTCAATGTTGTTTAAGGCGAACAAAGATATTTACAACACCGAACATAAGAAAAATCATTGAATGCAAATCTACATACGAAATATTTGCTCAAAACATGTCGTTCTGGACCAAATGTATATAGGAAACTAAAGTTGGTCCGAATCAAACGAAAGTGGTGTCAATCGATGACTCTAATAAAATGTGGAACTTTGGGCTTGAACTTCAAGCTGTCAAAAAAAAAAAAACTGAAGAAAGCAAATTGTGTAAACGAAAGGGAGCGGTCTTTATCTTGGTTCGAGGAAAGTGCAACTAATGTTGAAAAGCCAACAAGTCACTCGGTGCCGATTGCAATAAACTATAGTACGAGCGCTTCAACTCGTTTAAACTCTGTTTTGAATTGATTTGTAACTTGCATTCGTAAGGGCTCGATAGGCTCGCAATTGTGGCAAATGGCTCGATGGTCGTTTCAAGCGCACTCATGCAAACCTCTAGTACGTAGTTACATACAATAAATACATTGAACAATTAAGCAATTTAGGCCGAACCCTTTTGCTCACCCTATTTTGTCTGTTTCAAATTGCGGTAATTAACTTCAATCTTTTATCTCAAGGAAAATATTCTAAAGTTTATTAGAATTTCATTTGATTTCTCGCTTTACTTTTTTTAATTCAAATTTTATATTATTTTGAATATTTTGAATCCGTTGCAGTTTGGATACAGACAGAGCATATTTACTGAAGACTTTAAATTTCACTAATTAAATATTACTCAGCCACAATCATGAGCTACTTATATCTCCCACAGCTCTAATAAACTTCAAAAAATGCGGCAACAGTGTAAATAACTGAATTCGAAATTATTTCCAAAAAGAGAAAATATAAATTCAACACTTATCCTGAAATCTTGCATTAAACCCAGTGGAATTACACAGCAATAAATCTGTTTTAATTGCAACTTTAATTTGTAATGTTTACAAAAATCCATGTAGACGCTTGCCTTGCTACTACAAAATAAAGTGTTTTTCGTGTAAAACAAGCGTAATACTTTCATGCTACCTTTTTTGCCGTACACTCTAGCTATACCACGCCCACTTTTAGTATTACGAATTTACGCGCAAAATAAAAGCAAAGTGGGAAAACAAGCCAAAATTGCCTAATTTGTTGGTTTTAAAATATTTACACCTTTTTTTTCTTCTCCATCAACAACAGCAACAACAGCAACATTCATTCATTCATTTGGCGAGTTGCTACGACGGCTTGGAATTTGCAACATAAAATTAAAATCCTTCAAGGTAATGTAGACAGTTGGCTACAACTGTGTTGTCAGTGGGGATGGAAGTAAAATAAAATGGGCGGCATAATCTAATGTAATGAGAGCGAAATGAAAGACGGCGTAATTTGTTAAGCGGCTTAAAAATTGAAAATACCAAAAAAAGGAGCTGGCTGCGCGAAACAGGACATAGCAGGCAGATAGACATTGAAAGAGTTGTAGTGCTGCGAAATTTCAAGCAAGGCTAGGATTAGTACTACTGAAAAAAAAAAAATAAAATATAAAAACGAAATTAAAATAACTATAGGAAATAAAGGATACGTACTTCCTTGAGTAATAGAAAAAAAAAAAAAAAGGCAACACAATTTTAATGAGAAATTTTTGCGTTTTTTACAGCGACATATAACATGAAGAAGGATAATGCAATAAAACATTTTTTTTTTTGGGGAAAAGCTTAGAATTGAAGAAGTTAAGGGCTGTTTTGTTATTGTTGTGCTGCGAAACGCCTTAAGGTATGCAAAGGATTTTCTTTTTTTTTATAAAAAAACTAAAAAATTTAAAATGAAACTAAATTTATTACATTTTTTCGATCTACGCAACACATTCTTTAACGTAATTTACTTTGAAATGTAATAATGTATGTACATAAGTGTGTTAGCTTATTTGCTCCCACTGCTTCAAATCTAGAACTGATATTAATTTTATTTTTTAATATTACTAAGTAAAAGATTAGAGAGCTTTTTAATGCATCAATTTGAAAACGTGAAGTTGGCCGATTCGCAGAAAAATTAATGAATTTTTAATTTAATAATATTATTTATATTGACTTCAAGTATAAGACATAATTTCATAAACAATTTTGTTTTTGAATTCTTAGAAAGAGCTTATTCACAATTAGAAGACAAAGACTTGCTGATTGTGCAATTAGGAAAATACTGGTTAATAATCCTCAAAAAAAAATGATAAAATAATTAATATAACCAAAAGTACATAGAGGAATATGTTGTTATAAAAAAGAATTGATAGCATTAATTTTTTAATTTTAAAAACTCCCATAATATTCAAGTTCAAAGATTAAAAAAAAATAATTTTAATAATATCTTCTGGCTGGCCTTGTGAAACAGTTTAAGTGTATTGCGCTACCCAGGGTTTGATATCCGGTTCCATATTTGTCCATCGCAAAAAAAAAACATTTTTGATTCTGCTTTGTTTCCTAAATCAGAAATTTTTGATTTGAAAAATTAATATTTTTTTTATTTTAAATTTGAAAGGTGGTGAGCAAATATATAAGCGATAGGACAACTTTTGTCTTCATTTCTTTTTATAAAAAAGAGCTATTAATTTTTTCAAAAAATAAATTTTTGGTATGAGTCTTGCTAAAAATATCCATTTTATTTATACACCATATAATTTTTACCGCTAGTAATTTGCTACACGATTTTTACATAACATCTAAAATAATATAGTAAATAATTATTGGCGCTCCATCTGTGATCGATTAGTGTGAAGAATTTAAATTAAATGTCATATGACAAATGAAAACAGCCACAAACACCTATAGCGCAATGGCATCCTGTTCCCTTTTCGCAAAAAGACTTGTTGGGAGCGCAGCCTGTTCTATTTCTGCAAAAAGAAGTTTCGGGAAGACATGGCTTAACGTTCGGTGGCAACACATAAGGCTTCTGGATCCTCTTGGCATATTTCGCAGATTGAATTTGCATGGTGGAGAACAAAAACGCAACAAAAAGTAAAACTTTAATCTTCATTTTATTTTATGAAACACTATGACTCTGGATCGTTGGTTTTTACTTAGAGAAAACTTTGAATTGAGCCTCGCTAACAAGATTTCACTTTATCTATGAGCCACATTTTTATTGCCGCTTATATTCTGTAACAAAGAAATTTTATTAAATTATTGAATGGAGTGGAATGCAACACTATCGCTTGAACGTGGAACTGAAAAAGTTTGCGACACAATTAGCTATCGCAAAATAATTTGGCATTGTTTCCTAAAACTTCGAAAGTTTTATGTATATTTTTTCTTGAGTATAAGAAGAATAATAAACCAGATAATTAGTTTTATTGAGTTTGTAACCTAAAGACACAAATATCACTTAGAAAAACTGTGGAGAGTGATCATTCATTCTATTTTGACCTATATAATAGTGAGTTGTTTCGGCTGTTGAGTGATAGTTAGTTTTCCTAATTTCATTGAAACTTCTGGCTAACGAATGGTTGTGTACCATTTAAATTTAACTATTCCGTTGAAAGAAAAAACTTTGGTATGAGCCTTGCTAAAAATATTTCACTTTATGTATTTATACCCCATGTAATTTTTACCGTTAATAATTTCCTTAACGATTTTTAAATAATTTTTTTTGTTAAATTATGAAAACAAAAATATTTCAGTAAATAATAATTGGTTTAGGGTGATGCCTCATATGCTATCATATACTATAGATGCGAAGAGTTTTATATTAATAAACAATAAACAAAACATGACACCTACAAACTCCTTCAAAGCAATCGCAGGCTCTTCCCCTTTTGCAAATAGGTTTTTCAGGATTACACGGCACAAGGTTTGGATCGAACTCATAAGAGCTATTGAAATCCTTGACAGACATCGAAGATTGAATTTGTAAGGCGCAGAACAAAAAAACAACAAAAATTATAATTTTTGTATTCATTTTATTTTATGAAATGCTATTGCTCTCGATCGTTTGTTTTTTGTTTGGAGTAAAACTTTCTTGAGCCTCGCTAAAGAGATTTCACTTTATATATGAGGCACTTATTTATTGCCGCTTATATTATATAACAAAGAAATCTTATTAAATTATTGAATGGTGTGGAATGCTACACTATCGCTTGAACGTGGAATTGAAAAAGTTTGCGACACAATTAGCTATCGCAAAATCATTTGGCTTTGTTTCCTGTTTTTTTATATTTTTTTTTTTCTTGACTATGAGGAGAATAATTAACCAGGTAATTAGTTTGTAATTTATCAATTTGTTTTTTACCTTAAAATATTGTAATATTTAATTAATATTTTCTATTAATTTTAAAGCAAAGCAATAGTTGCTTGCATTGCTGCTGTTTAAGCGCTCATAAATTTTTCGTTTCCTCTTTGTGCTTTGTTTGTTTACAAGTTCTATTTAAATAACATTGTTTTTTTTGTTGTTGCTCTGTAATAGACTCTAGTATTAGCATTAGCACATTGTTTCCTTATTATTTTTTTTTTTATTTCTTTCATATTGCATTTTTTTAGTAAATATGAACTATTTCTCCTCCGATAACCTGCTTGCATGTTCTGTAGGAAATCTATGCAAAAGCCAAAATATTCTAAGCTCAATGTTTCCTTGTTCAGGGTCTTGTGAGCAAATGTTTCATGCATATTGTGCGAACTTGACCAATTCTGTAACAGAATTATTATGATCTGACCGTTCGGGTCTGCAATGGTACTGTCCATCGTGCAGAGCCCTCTCCCCTTCGATTTTTTTCGAAAAAATTAAACAATTTGGAGATAGCTTAAATAATCTTAATACTAATTTTAGAGATATTTTAAGAAATTATCTTGACTTAAGTCCCCAAATTGATAACAGTCTTAATGAGACTATGTCCCCAGACGTTAGCTTGCCAGCAAATAATACCATAACTAATGTCCCTACGGCTTTTGCATCCACTCCTTCGGTTTCGAATACTACCAAACATGCTAATTCCATTGGGAAGAAAATTAAATCTAAAAAACAAAAGAAACCAAAAAAGAAGATCAGGCCAACTAAAAAAAACAGTTAGTACAGCCAATGTCCCTAAAATAATTTCTTTGTGTTCAGAATTAGAATCTAATCCAGAAATATTAAATTCTTTTTCTCCCACTAGTCATGGCCCAGTAGAAAATAGTCCCCTTGTTATTAGCTCTACTGATCCAATTATTTTACAAACGATGCCTAAACCTAGGTCCATTTTTATCTCCCGACTACACCCCGATACAACCGCTGATACTGTTAGAGACTTCATAAGGCAAAAAAATGTCATTCCTACCGACGCTTTTCTTTCCTGTAGGAAAATCGGTAATAAACCTACTTATTCATCTTTTAAGATTACAGTGGCTTCCTGTCATTTTGCTACTGTCTATAATTCGAATATGTGGATTGATAATATCTTTAAGTCTGAGTTTCAATCGAAAAAAAACAAGACTGTCCAAAATGTTCGCTCTAGTTCAAAAAACTAAATCGTTTATCCCTTTACTACCAAAATGTAAGCGCAAAAGCGCAAGAAATTTTTCTATCCACTCAGAATTTTTCTGAAGATATTATCATTTTTACTGAGACTTGGCTAAACAGCTCTTTTCTTAACCAGGAACTGTTTGACAATAGCTTTACTGTCTTTAGAAGAGACAGATATATGGACGACTCGTCTCCTGTTGGAGGGGGTATATTGATAGCCATAAAAAATAATCTCACCAGCTGTTTAATTGAAATTCCCTGTGCATCTAGTATTGAACTTTTATGTGTTAAGGTGATTTTTTGTAATTCCAATCTGTATATCCTTAACGCTTACATTTTTCCAACTAGTAGCACAGAAGTTTACGAGCACCTTTCGCGGGCCGTAGAATTTGTCATACACAAACTTTTTACTAATGACGATATTTTATTGCTAGGCGACTTTAATCTGCCTTAATCTGACTTAAAATGGACTATTTCGGACAATGGTACATATTATTATGCATCTAGTCCTAAAACTCGACAACAACAAATTTTTGTTGACGATATCCTATCCAATTTACAACAAGTTAGTTGTATTACAAATTCCCACACTCGGCAACTGGACTTAGTCTTGACTACAGACAGTAGCAATGTTATTGTACAAAATGCTCCTCATACTTTAACTGCGGTTGATGCGTACCATCCACCTCTGAGTGTGTTGTACCAATCAGATAGAGATAACATAATTGCAGCCAATTCTTCTAGCAGATTCTATGAATTCAATTTCAAGAAAGCTGACTTCTTGAAATTGAATAATATCCTAAATGATAGAGTTAACATTTTGTTGGACTTTTTTAATCATAATGATTTAGATGACTGCGTAAAATATTTTTATGAAGAAATTTTTTCGGCTATATCTTTGTCTGTGCCATACACTCTGAGGTATATTAATGACTCCTCGTACCCATGGTACACTAAAGATTTGAAGAGGGTGCGTAACGGCCGCAATAGGGCATGGAATAAATACGTTTGTAGTCAGGACAGCATTGACCTGGAGGCCTATCTGCGGCTTTTTCAAGAATTTAGGCTTAAATCAGCTTCAGCTTATTCAGAATATTTAAATAAAACGAAACTTAATATTCTTCATGACCCCAAAAAATTTTGGGGATTCATTAGTTCTAAAAAAAGGTCGGATGGTTTCCCATCTGAATTCAAAACTGTTGACGGGCTCACCAGTGATCCCCAAATTATAGCTGGGTTATTTGCTAATTTGTTCCAAAAATCTTTTTCAACTGATGTGTTTAGCCCTGATGTCAACTATTTTGAATATATGAATACTGATCCTCAGGTTCCTTTTGGTGCAATATCTTTTACCCCTGAACTCATAGTAAAATATATTGCATCCATTGATGATGACATTGGTTCTGGACCTGATGGCATTCCAGCTACAGTTTTAATTAATTGTAGTCTTATCCTG
This sequence comes from Meiosimyza decipiens, assembly GCA_963680825.1. Classification (NCBI taxonomy): domain Eukaryota; kingdom Metazoa; phylum Arthropoda; class Insecta; order Diptera; family Lauxaniidae; genus Meiosimyza; species Meiosimyza decipiens. Next base: position 6,598,888 of record OY804261.1, on the reverse strand, counting down.
AGTCAACCACTCAGTTTTCTTTTTAATAAATCTATCAATCATGGCTATTTTCCTAAATTTTGGAAGGAATCTTTTATAAGTCCTATTTTTAAGAAAGGATTGAAAAATGATGTTTCTAATTACAGGCCTATAGCCAAGTTATCATCAATCCCGAAGCTTTTTGAGCGAATTATTTATGATCAAGTTAAGGTTTGCTGTGGTGAAGTCATAACGAATCGTCAGCATGGTTTTGTTAATGGCAGATCTACAGTTTCCAACCTTCTTGATTTCACGTCTTTTGCTTTAAGTTCAATAGTTTCTGGAGCACAAGTAGACTGTATCTACACCGACTTTAGTAAAGCATTTGACAAGTTACCACATAGCTTGATTTTGTTTAAATTAAAGAAACTAGGATTTCCTATAAGTTTTGTCAGATGGATTGAATCTTATTTATTTGATCGTTCTTATCGAATAAGATTTCGAGGGGTGTTGTCTTCTCCTTTTACAGCATTTTCAGGTGTTCCGCAAGGAAGTCACCTGGGGCCGCTCCTCTTTATTTTGGCCATAAATGATGTTACTCATGTAATCAAAAACTCTCATCTGCTTATATATGCTGATGATATGAAAATTTACAGATCTGTGAAGGTGGATGATGATACCTTTGCCCTTCAGTCTGACCTGAAATCATTTGAAGTTTGGTGTTTTAAAAATAGCTTACATTTAAATCCTGACAAATGCCAAACTATGATCTTCTCTAGAAAGAAAATTAATGTGGAATTTGATTATATGCTTAATGATAGGAAAATCTGTCGTGTCGATATAGCCAAAGACCTTGGTATACATGTTGATGCTAAATTAACGTTTAATGAACACATTAATACAATCTGTAAGAAGGCCTCGTCATTACTTGGTTTTATAAAGCGATGGGCAAAAGAATTTGATAGCCCTTTAGTAACAGTAACTTTATATGATACAATTGTGCGTCCTCACTTAGAGTATGCTAGCCAAGTTTGGTCTCCATATTACAATATACATATAGATAGAGTAGAACGAATTCAAAAAAATTTTGTGCGCTTTGCTCTCAAAGGCTTAAATTGGAATGACGCCTTAAACCTTCCTCCTTATGAGGATCGTTTAAAGTTATTACGTATGCAGTCTTTGAGCACTCGTAGAAATATTGCGGGTATACTTTATTTGCATCAGCTTGTGACTGGGTCGCTTGCTGCACCAGAGCTTCTTAGTTATATTCATTTTAACACCAATCGTAGGAGTAATCGTAACTCATATCAGATATTTTATCAACCAGTCAGTAGAACTAATTATATGGCTACAGCTCCTTTTAATCGCATGACTTCTCTCATTAATAATTGCGATGTATATAATATTAGCTTGTCAAAAGGTCAACTCAAGCTAAGATTGAAAAATAACTAGTATAGTTAATTTTGTAGCATGGTGGTTGTTGGTCTTTATGTTTGTGTTGTCCGAGCCCCACAGCATGATGGGTAAATTTTTTTCTAACATTTATTCCTTAGACCATATTAATAAATCTATACAATTGCATTCATGCAGTTGTGTGCTTTTATACATATGTTCTGAGTGGGTATGTTGAGAAAGTGCGATAAAGCTAAGAAAAAATTATAAAAATATAACAAATTGATTGCATGTATAATTTTTTCATTTCCATAATTTATTAATAAGCTTTAACCTTTGTTAAAAGCTTCAAGCTAAATTGCTAAGAAGGCTAATAGCTGTAGTAGCTAAACTCTATTATTATTTATTGGTTTTGTAAACTAAAGACACAAATATCACTTAGAAAAACTGTGGAGAATGATCCATTCATTTTATTTTGACCAATCAGTTGTTTCGGCTGTTGAGTGATCCAACACTGTAGCCACATGCGCATTAATTCACAAAGAAAACACTATCAGTTGCTTCGAAGTGCTTCTAGGAAGAACGATCTTGAGCAATCTACTCTTCTTGACAGACTGACAACATCGACTGCTTTCTATTTTCTGTTTCATGCGCAAATATCCAGAGTTGGTCACTCGTGTAGATATTGCGGATGACTTTTGATACACCACTTTTGTAGTTTTTGACAATTTCCTGGCATCAATCCTTTTTGATTTTTGAGCCAATTTCAAATTATGTGGATTCCAATGCGCACAATGAACGTGAACAAGAGATGTACCAAAATTTCAACGAAAAATTAACTTCTCTCCAAGTAGCCTCAGCGTAGCATTTTCAGGTTTTAGCTATATTTTTGCTTATGAGTAAAATGTTTCAAAAATAATCTTATACGTTTTACTTATTAATTTTTCTACACATGTGCCATCTTAAGACCTTACTAAGACAATAAATCTAATTTTTTAATGCGCAACATGTGTTTCATTCAGCTTGATATATGATGGCATTAAATTTGTTAAAACTTTATTAAAGAAATTTCAAAAATAAAACAGCCCTCACAATCTTCTTGAGACAGATAAATTATGGCAATTTATAAAAATATTTTTAATCTTTTATTGTGCATACAGATTGTATATCTTTTCTCTTTGTTTGCCTTTGCAGATATACCTGTTGTTACCTTGGAGCTTGGCACAAATTCTATGAACTCAACATTTCGTGAGGGAATCGATGTGTTTTTTGAGTGCAACATTAAGTCTAACCCATGGATATATAAAGTCAGCTGGCGACATAATGTAAGTATAATTATGATAAATTATTTGAATTATTTAGAATGTAAGAAAAAAATGGAATTTCTCAAGAGTTTTGTGAAGAATAGAATTTGATTTATTACTAAAACATAATGTTGCAGACGATTTCTTTTGAAAATAAATAATTTATTTGTGCAATGTACGATTTTTAATAGCAAAATTAATTTTTCTAAAAAAAAAAAACCGAAATTTGGTAAAGCATTACATTTTAAAGTAACTATATCCTGAAAATAACTAACTTACAGAGGCGAATACGACGAGTTCAATTTTCAACTATTCAATAAATCAAGGCTTAGATGTGTTTTTCTTTTTTCGTAATGAAATTAATTTAAAAAGTAAAAAAAAAATAATTGAAAAAGAGTTTGATCTTTGAACACAATAAGCAACGAGAAACCAAACGCCAATTTATGTGTGAAACCTAACACAAAACTTAAGCTTAAAAAAACGTATTTAACTTTAGAAATTAAACAAAATAAGTATGCAATAACATATTTGAGCTCAAAAATGTTGTTTTAAAAAAGAAATTATCATAATCGGTTCACTATATTTTGCTCCAAAGCGTTACATACAATATCCATAGAATAGTATTGATATTCGAAAAAGTATTTTGGTATGAACACAATACTAAGCACAATCTTATTTCTTTAAAATGAGTTTTAAGTGTTCATCTATGAAGTTTCCGTGCAAAGTTGTCTTTTGAAGGTGACATGAATATTTTGATTTTTTTTGAGGTTTCTTAATGTTTTGAAAAATTAATGGTTTGTAGGAAATCGTTGTTTTAAATTCACGAGTATCGTAGGAAAAATTTTATAACTAAAAAAATGTATATTTTGTTTTCTTTACAATTCAAAGTTTGGAATATTTGAATGTGATATAACATGCAGCATAAAACCGCACACCATGCCCATTTCTAAAGAGATCCCAAGCACCGTCTGGTATCTCAAATATTCTGGATCCTAATCTAAGAAACTTTTGATCAATTTGATCGTAGTTTTTTTCAGTTTCCAGTTCTTCATGAGCTTTATCGTTTTCCTCCTCAATATTTTCCAAAATGTCGATTTCTTTGCTTTCTCCTCTGTTTATAATGCTTGGTAAACTACTCTTAGATATTCCCGACTCTGCCAAAACTTCGCTCATCTGCAAAAACAGCCCAATCGGACACCAAAAATTGTTAAATTGCTTCCTTAGATATAGTTTTTCCTGTGACAAGAGTTTTTTGTTATCACTATCGCCCAAGGTTGCCCACAAGCAACTTCTGTTAGATAATTACCTTGTTTTGGCTAGGACCACATAAATGTTTTTTTCAATTGGATACGAAGCTACCTTTAAAGAAATATATCGAAATTCCATAATCGATGATCGAAAAATAAAATCAAATTTTAAAATATCAAAATAAAAAGTATCGCTTATAGCTATCCAAAAAAATATCGCAAATAATATCGATAATGGATATATTTTGCACAAGCCTACTTTGGCATAACACAGATTGACTTCGTTGCATAGGTGAACATTTAAAATGTATACTCGGCTGAATTGAATTTCCAGTTTTTAATATATGGACCTATCTTTGATTTCCATTACATTACGATACATTACGAATTAAATCCCAAGCGTCGATATGCGCGCATAACTTTGAAACGAAAAAATTTTTATTAATACTTTAAAACTTTATTTTACTGCATGTTCGATATGTGTCACACACACATAAGACTCTATTGTCCCCAATGCACAATATCTCACACTATTTGGTCACATCTTTCTCTTTCGCTCCAGCTGTGATTCTTTTCCTTCTCCCCAATGCTTTTATTCACTTCAATTGACTGCAGGCTATTTAAAAGGATTAAATGTTTGCAATAATATAAATTGCTGTTGTAATGGTTGTTGTTGTTGTTAAAGTTGTTGCTGTTGTTGGTGCTACAACTACACACTACTACTGATGCGCTGTTATATAGTAATTGTAGTGCATACGTTGAGGTTTTATTTTTGACCTACTTTATATGTATAGTAAGTTTGTTGTTATAATTGTTGTTGTTGTTATTTTTATTGCTGCTTTTTGTTGGAATTATATTAATTAACATATTGTGAACTTTTTTTGTTTATATTTCAAATTTTATTTAATGTTTTCCAACTTATGAGTGAAGATTAAATTTTATCTATGATTAAAATGTTGAAATACGTTTGCAAATAAATGCATAAGATAATATCCTGGCAGTTTTGCTTTTTTGCCAAGTTTGTAGAGCAAATCAGTTCGGTTAGTAATGCTTAACAATTTAATAGAAACTTTGTTTAAAAAAAAAGCACCATTAAAGTTTGAAAAACAGCTGCAATCACAAAAAATTTCACAAGAGTTGGATTTTTTTCTTTATTTTGCTTATGGTAAAAACTTTTGTTTTTCAGGCGTCATGGTCATACTATACAAAATTGAAGTCTCCATTTGATTTACATTAAATTTGGTGCCCTCAGAAACAATTGTCTTGGTCAAAACTAAGCAAAATGTTACCATTAATGGTCAAGTTCAATCTGTTTTTTCGTTTAACATAAAATTTATTTAATTACTTAAGGGAGTTACAGGTTGCATGAATAGTGTATCTCAATGATTTCACTAGAAATGAGAAAAAAAAACAGAAAATAAATCAGCTACACAGGCAGGTTAAACCAATCCTTACAGCCTTACCAACTTTCTTATTATCATTGCTTCTTTTGACTTAGGTACTAAGACGAATAATATACAGTCATATTTGAACTTATGCTTCAAAATGTTTAAAAATTTCTGAAAAGTTTTTTAAAACTCTGCTGCTACTATTTGCTTTTAGTTTCAAAATTGAATCCTTTGTGTATTGTTTTCATTGCTGGAACAGCAATTTTCCTCCAAAAGTTTATTTCAACCACTTGCATGTTGGCAGCATTTTACTTTTTTCCAACAAATTTTCTTTTTTTCCCCACTACTATTTCGCGTCCTACTTACTTTCAAGTTTAGTCTACTATTTTCCAAGTTGCGCTTGGTTGCAATTTTCTCTAATATTGCAAGTTATTTTCCCATAGGAAATAAAATAGAATGAAACTTTTCTTGCCAGTGTTTGTTGACTTTTTGTTGTACATGTGCATGCAGTTTGTATTGTTGTGTTATTTTGTGAAACAACGAAAAAACAGCAATAACAAG